>MU226068.1:13802423-13813848 GCA_018584345.1 Thuja plicata | reverse complement strand
TATATATATATATATATATATATATGACCGAAGCTACCATATTTTAACAAAAAGATATAAAAAATTGCTAGGAATAATGAAGGTGGTTATCCAATTGTAGAGCATGGATATACGCCTCTTGATTGACTATTAATAGTATATCTATTTGAGTCAGTTGTTATCCTTGATTGAATACCCTCTTCTAATACATCTACAATATGTAATTTTCACTATTTTGTAATGCATAATAAAAATCTCATCTAGTAATTTTGGTCTAAATAATGAACAATTGGTAGAATTGTTTGAAGAGTAACATTAGTTCTCACTTTCATCATGTCATGTGTATCTTTTAGTTTAGTATGAAAATGGTTAGGAGAAGGAGATATGATGGGTCTACTGTTGAAGGAAAAAAGGTGTGATTTTCAATGATATAGATGACGTAGTGACACATGCCATTGTTAGCTAGTGTTGTAATATTTATTTCTCCTAAGCCTATTGTTGTCACCTACCTATTAGGAGCAACAATTAGTGGAACAACTGGTATATTGCATTGGGATTTCATGCCTCCTATTTTCTCCTAACATGTTGGAGTAGTTTTCCAACGAAATTAATTTTTGTAGGTAAGTTTGAATTTTAAAGTGTGAGAGGGAATTTTGAATGACATAGAAAAAAAAAGAATGTTTATGGATAGTTATAGGGAAAATAATTTTCTGAATAATAGTTTTAAACAAGAAGAATATTCATACAACAAATAAAATTTCTTGTTGTCTCTCCTTGTACATTTTATTTTCTTTTTTGCAACATGTCATTTTTCAAGTTACCCAGATACACTCCTCCAAAGCTCCCTTCCCCAATTTCATAAACATTGCATGATGACCTAGCTTGCATCCCGCAAGCCATAAAAACATTTTTTTATGGAATGATCATAAATAGGGAGTACCACATAGTGAATATCAACAACAAAAAAAATAAAGAGAGATCAAACACTTCACACATGTGGAGTACCACATAGTTAATATCAACAAAAAATAAATAAAGAGAGATCAAATGCTTCACACACTGCCTTGAAGGTAATAGAAACGATGACCTAGCTCTCAAATCTCGCGGGTCATCAAGCATTCCAAATGCAAAGATGTAAACAATGGAAGTATTAAATAGTAAACTCATAAACAATGAATGAGGCCCTAGCCTGTAGCCTGCAAGCCATCACGATATTTCTTCATGAAATGGTCATAAACGGGGAGTACCACATAGTGAATATCAACAAAAAAACAAATAAAGAGAGATCAAACACTTCACACAATGCCTTATAGGTAATAGAAATTATGCCCTAGCTCTCAAAGCTCGCGGTTCATCAAGCATTCCAAATGAAAATATGTAAGAAATGCCAGTATTAAACAGTGAGCTCATAAACAATGCATGATGCCCTAGCTTGCAGCCCACAATCCATCATGACATTTCCTCATGAAATTATCATAAATGGGGAGTACCACATATTGAATATCAACAACAAAACAAATAAAGATAGATCAAACACTTCACACAATGCCTTGAAGGTAATAGAAATGATGCCCTGTCTCTCAAAGCTTTTGGGTCATCAAGCATTCCAAATGTAAAGATGTAAACAATGCTAGTATTAAACAGTGAGCTCATAAACAATACATGATGCCCTAGCTTGCAGCCTACGAGCCATCAAGACATTTCCTCATGAAATGATCATAAACGGGGAGTACTACATAGTGAATATCAATAGAAAAACAAATGAAGAGAGATCAAACACTTCACACAATGCCTTTGAGGTAATAGAAATGACACCCAAGCTCTCAAAGCTTACAGGTCATCAAGAATTCCAAATGAAAAGATGTAAACAATGCCAGTATTAACATTCATATTGTGCCATTAAATAAACAAATGACATCAAAATGGAATTCAATTAAAGAGAAGACAAAGCTTGAATGCCTACCTCAAGTAATGGCTTCCATATGCCAAGCTTCCAAATCAAGCTTGACCTTCACAAGATAAGAGCCCTCTTCATGCACGCAACTCGATCTACCACAGTTAGGGCCCTCGTCGCGCACACAGCTCGATCACAAAAAGTAGAAATGAGACTTTCTTTTTCTTTTTTGTTTATAATCACGTGGGTGTCAAAATTATTATGGTACCATTGCTATTATGACAGCATCGGGGGCACTTGGAAAAAAACACAAAAATCACACACAAATGGTAGTGCCATCGCAAATTGGCATCAAAATTTGACCCCAAATGTTGTAGTGGCATGACAATTAACAAATATTTCTATTTTGAAATACTTTTGCAGGATGATTTACAAATAATAAAACATCAAACTAATGACGATGTATTTTAGGTTTCCTAATCATAGATCGACTTAAGGTTGTATTTGTTTACATTAATTTAGGAACATCGCATGTAAGACATTAATTAAAGAAAAATATTCTTGATGTTGTTGAAATGGCAATGATGTTAGGAGATTATACTCTCACCCTTTCAAGGATGATCATAAATCCAGAGGCATGGTTGTCATTTTTTTGTGGTATGATCACCTTGTAGAGGGCCTTTCATAAGGGGAAAAAGTAATCACCCTGTGAGAATAATTCAAGTGAGGACATGATAATGCCAAGCCAATCTAGATCACTATAAATAAATCACTTCCTTGAGATTGAAGTATCAGAAGATAAATACCATTTGAGGTTATACTCAGCTCTCACCTAACACATAGTAGGGCCCTTAGGTTTGAATCAGGTTTACGTGGGTACTCATGCTAAGGTTCTTTGTGGGGCTATATGCCTGAATTGTGCTTGCACAAACACAGGGGATGTATTCAAACAAAGACCATTAATACAAAACCTAGAATAGAAGCCACCCAAATCACCTTCAAAGGTGGGATAATCTAAGTGCAAGGGAGATATTAATTCCCCCAAGACACTCACCATATTGTGCCCCCATTAGAATTTGGAGTCAGATAATACAGTAACACTAGACCCATTGCATGGCTGGTTTTGACCATAGTTTGGTTTGCTCTTGGGTGTGTACCTAAGTTTTTGACTGAGGATTTTTTTAATCAGCCAATCTATTTAGATTTAGTGTTTATCTACTTTTCTTGGCTTAATCTATCCTCTAATGTGTTAAATGTATTTAAAACCCTAAAAAGATGAATTCAAAAAACTTAAAAAACTAAAAATTAGAGAGTAGAAAACAACATTCTCATACGACCTTGTGTCTTGACTCATAGAAGTTAGGATCCTACTCCTATTTACTCATATCATCCAATGAGAATTATTGTATCATCTAGTAAGAGTACTTGTATTGTGATGTGCAATTTTCTTTCAATTTTGATATGTCATATCCACTCCAATACGAGAAACCTAATTCCTTGTATCATCCATCTAGAATAATCATATGAGTCTACACTCACTCGTACTGCGTTCTGTTAAATTTTTCTAGATCCTCTTGTTGACCTATTTTTACTGCTCACTAGAATTTTGGTTATTTTTTGGGTTGTCTCCTACAATTCTAGTTCAGACTAGTGATCTTATTCTAGTTATTTTTGTTAGTCATAATCCATCGGTAGTCCAACTTCTGCTATCGTGAAACTCATTTTGTTGTTCTAGTCCATTGTTCTGTCTATCACCATTAGTTCAATCATATTTGTCTACATTGTCCTTATTCTAATTTTTGAGTATGGGTTCATTAATATTAACTCAAAATCTAAGTCTTCTTCTTCTCCTTCTCAGTTGGATGTTATCCTATTGTCACCATCATCAATATTTGACTTAGTCTACAAGTTGGTGTTACTTCGACACTTTTTGGGAAAACCTGTTGATTCATGCCTATACAAAGTAGAAGCTAGTTTAAAAATATTCCAGAGGAAAAGAGAAAAAAATTTCCATTTGAGGAAAAGCATCTTTTCATAGATGAACTAGAGGCTATAAATAAGTCAATATCCCTTCACAAAAGGTCACCTAATTCAAGAATGTCGAGAGAAAGACTGGGACGATTACATTTTACATGTAGAAATAATTCTGCTAGTTGTCAAGATACTAATAGTCAACACTCCTTGAGTGTCTCTGAGCCCGATGAGGCCAGCATCCTCAGATGTAAAAATGTTGAATTCTTTTTGAGGATCATGAAAGTTATTATAACTCAATAAACAAAACAATACTTTCTTGAAATGGCACAAGAAGGATCTCAATTTCCTTTTCAATACATGATTGAAGACGTTATCACAAGAGAGGAAGAAACTCCTTTCACACTAGTGAAAAAAAAATTGCAAGCCTTGTACATTGAGATGCAAGAGATGAAAAGGGAAAAAGAGAAAGAAACCATTTCTCCATTTATTTTTTATAAAGGCTTTTACTTACCTCCATTCCCACATGGAGTGGAAATCCAAAAATTTAACAAATATGGTGGTCAATCTGATCCAAAGGATCATGTCTAGGAATTTTGTGCTCTAATGCATAGAATTTATGCATGAACAAATGCACCTCACTTGTCTCTTTACCCAGAGTCTAGGTGGCAAGGCCATGGAGTGGTTTTCAAAGTTACCTACTAGAATTAACACTTTGGATGAATTAATAAATATGTTTTTACAATAGTATTCATCCAACATACAACATCCTGTGACAATGATAAATGTATGAAATATCAACAAAAAATGGGAGAACCCTTTCTAACTATTCTACAGAAATGGAGGATTGTCTTTTCTTGATATCCACATATCATACCTAAATCTGATAAAATGGATATATTCATGAACGCATTGCTAAATGAGTAAAAATTCCCTATTCAGATGCAAGATCTACCCACTTTTGACAAAATAGTGAAGAGTGCACTAAAAATACAAGATGTTCTTGTTAGAAAGGGTGAGGTCACCCTTTACAAGGAAAGCAAGTATGGTTCCAATTCCAAAGACAACAAAAAATACTGGAATGAAAAAAAACATGTGGTAAATGATTGATTAGTCGATCACGTTTCTCCTCAACCAATGAAATTAGTTTTTAATATGACAAGAAGCACAAAGGCCCTAAAATATATTGCAAACAATATTATGTCTCCTTAAAAAGGAACCAATAATCTTATGAAGGAAAAAAAATTGGATCAAGCGCAAGAAAAACTTCGCTCGTCTAGGTGAATCCTACGAGTTAGCACTTAAGACTCTTCTTGATAATAAATTGATCACATTGCCAGATAAATCCATACAATATGAACCAGAAGAAAAAGAAAAATGATGGAGTGATAATATCTACTATGAATTTTGCATGAAAATGGACACAATACTGAGAACTGCATGAGACTCAAACATGAGATCCAAGATCTCATCGACAATGAAATAATCATAGTTGGCTATCATGCAATAAATGTGTATCATAAATCATTCAAAAATCCATTGCCTGAGTATGATAAGGAAGAAAGCTCCACAAAATGTTTCAGAATAAACCACACATATGGCACTAATGATGCCAACATAATTCACATTCTTGAGCCAGTCTCTTCTTAGTATCGCAATGTCATTATCGTCAAGAAAGGCGAGAAAGAATCTAGAGAAGCTAATGCTGTGACCCGTGCATAGGTAAAGGTCACCTTAAGAGGAGCTGGAAATTCCAATCCGCCTACGTCTAGCAACCAACCAACAAACATCTATAACGTCTACATCGGCTAGAAAACAACTAGCTGTGACTATGTTGAAGGTGTCAAATTCAAAACAACTAGTTTCATCTCATGTTGTTGACTACAACATTGTTGAGAAAGTACAAAGAATGAATGCTCAGATCTCAATCTTTGAATCACTCAAAATATCTTGAGCCCATAGAGAAATTCATGGTAAATAATTTTTGATTAACAATGTATCTAAGGATTTGGACTTGGATTGGATCCCAATTTCCTTTTCAATATATGGCTGAAGATGTCATCACAAGAGAGGAAGAAACTCCTTTAAAACCAGTGACAAAAAATTGAAATTCTTGTAAAATGAGACGCAAGAGATGAAAAATAAAAAAGAGAAAGAAATCATTTGTCCATTTCTTTTTTTATAAAGGCTTGTACTTACCTCTATTCCCATGTGGAGTGGAAATACTAAAATTTGACAAATATTGTGGTCAATATTATCCACAAGATCATGTTTGGGAATTTTGTGCTTTAATGCACAAAATTTATGCATGAACAAATGTATCTCATCCGTCTCTTTCCTCAGAGTCTAGGTTGCTAGGCCATGGAGTGGTTTTCAAAGTATGAATTAATAAATATTCTTTTACAATAGTATTCATCCAACACAAAACATCTTGTAACAATGTTCAATCTATAAAATATAAAAAATATAATGGGAGAACCCTTTCTAACTTTTCTCCAATGATGGAGCAGAGTATTTTCTCAATATGGACATCTCATGCCTGAATCTGAGAAAATGGATATATTCACGAATGCATTGCTACCTAAGTACAACTTCCCTATTCAGATACAAGATCTACCCACTTTTGGAAAAATAGTGAAGAGTGCACTGAAAATACAAGACGTGCTTGTCAGAAAGGGTGAGGTCATCCTTTACAAGGAAATAAAGTATGGTTCCAATTCCAAAGACAACAAAATATACTAGAATGAAAAAAAAAATGTGGTAAATGATGGAGTAGTTAATCACGTTGTTCCTAAACAAAGCAAGAATATTTTAATCTGAAAAGTGACACAAAGGCCCTAAAAGCTATTGAGAACACTACTATACCTCCTTCAAAAGGAACTAGTAACCTCATGAAGGAAAAGCCTTTGATCAAGTGCTAAAAAAAATTCAATCTTTTAGGTTAATCCTACGAGTCAACACTTAAGACTCTTCTAAAAAATAAATTGATCACATTTCCGGAAAACTCCAGACCATATGAACCAGAAGAAAAACCCAATTGGTGTAGTGATAATGACTACTATGAATTTCACATGAAAAATGGACACAAGACTAAGAAATGCATGAGTCTCAAACATCAGATCCAAGATCTCATTGACAATGAAAGAATTACAGTTGACAATCATGCAATGAATGTAGTTTATAAATCATTCAAAAATTCATTTCTGGAGTATGGGAAGGAAGAAAGATCTAGGATATGTGTCAAAATCAGCCACACATATGGCACCAATGATGATAACATAATTCACATGCTTGATCTAGTATCTTCTGAGTATTGCAATGTCATTATCATCAAGAAAGGTGGGAAAGAGTCTACAAAACCTAAAATTGTGACCCACACATAGGAAAAGGTCACCTTAAGAGGAGCTGGACCTTCCGACCCATCTATGTCTAGTAACCAACAAAAAAACATCTATACCTTCTACATCAACTAGCAAAAAACCATCTGTGACTACGTCGAAGGTATGCAATTTAAAAGAATTGGTTTCATCTCATGTTGGTGACTACAACATTATTGAGAAATTATGAAAAACAAATGCTCAGATCTCAATATTTGAATCACTCAAAATATCTCGAGCTCACAGAGAAATTCTGGGTAAAGCCTTGTCAATTTTCATTATCTCTAAGGACTTGGACTTGGACTGGATTCAATCTATGGTGGGTCACTTGACGTTGCCTCACTACTTGTAATTTTCAAAAGAAGATAATTTTGTGAGTCGCCCACATAATCTCCCCCTACATAGTGAAGTCATGATATACAAGCATCGTATCAAATCATTCTTGATAGATGGAGGCACATGGTTGAATATTTGTTCTTACAAGGTGATAGAACAATTGGTCTTTTCAGAACATGTCATTGATATTAAAAATAAAATAACAATAAAGGCATATTATGAATAGGAGAGATATTCAAAAGGTCTCATGACTCTACCTATTAGAGTGGGTCTTGTAAAAACAAAGGTCATATTTCATGTGTTGGATCTTCCACTAGCATACAACATTTTGTTGGGAAGACCCTGGATCCATGAGATACAACTTGTCCCATCTACTTATCACCAGTGCATCAAGTTTCCTTTTAATGGTGTTGAAGTCACTATTCTTGCAGATACCAACTATTCCTATAATGCACTAAGATAGTTGGCTAATACTCTAATTCTACAAAATAGAGAAGCTTTGACTTTTGAGTTAGTCAGGGAATTGATGAAATAAATGGAGAAGAAGCTAAAAATTAGAGACACGGGTATGGGTGGATATATAGTGGAACTTTTTCTATTGCTGAAATCTCTTCATACATCACTCATGTCATATAGAAGACCTTCAAAAGAGATGAAACCATAAACAACACTAGTGAAGGTAATATATGATGGTAACCTTATCTAGGAAATTGTGCCATTGGAGGATGACAAAAAAGAGAAATAAATCTTAGAATGGTTGTATAGAGAAGTTGTGGATAATGATGTAAAACACTGCAAGATCTCCCAGGGGAAATACGTAAAGGGGTACAAATTTTTTCAATGCATGGGTTATCTAGGGAAAGGTCCTATAAAATATAATAAAAATGGACTCATGAAACCTATTTCTCTCAAGCATAGGAGTTATAGGGATACAACCAGCCTAGGTTTCTTATCAACTAAAGAAAGGAGAAAGAAGAACACACCCCCTACAAGTTGGATGACTCTAATGAGGAAGATGAATATCCTTATCCCATTACTCCATGTATTCAGTTTGTTTCCAATGTGGACGCAGAAAAAAAATCCCTAGGTCAATGCTACTAAAGAACAAGTCTCAAGGGAACAGTTAGTGGTTCCTAATCATGCAAAAGCCTCAACCTCCCAGATAAGTCCTAATGAAGGAGAAGAGGACATAGCCATAGGAAAATTTATGGAGAGGAATCATCCTAATTAAGGTCAAAAAGTAGACTTCACTCATGTATTATACATGGTAGATCACAATGAAACAAACTCTCAGGAGTATGAGTTTGATAGTCTATTTGAAGAAACTCCAGATAAATTGGTTGATACAATGAAACAATATGTGACCCCACTCGAGCTAGGTGAATGTTTAGGTATTAGGTATGATGAGTTAGATTCTCAAACCTCTTACATGGGCCTTGATGGTTTTGTTAGGGCTTGTATCTATTTGAAGGCATCTATATAGGATAATAATCTAGGACTCTACTTAATGGTCCAATTCTATGATGATAATACCATGAACACAGATTAACTCATCAAATCCCTCACACTCATGAATCCTAAACTCATTGATTGGGATTTACAACAACAACCCATGAAAATGCCTACATTTCCCATTGAGTATGCATTAGCTTGTTTCCTTAATGTTGTTGAAGTGGTTAGGTCTCCTCCACTATTGAATCAATAAATGAACATGACTGAAATAGATATCAAGTAAATCAATCAAAAAATCAAAATAAAATTCAAAACAAACATTTTGAAGGCAAAAACCACATTGTGGAAGTTTTAGAACATAAAATAGTAAAAAGAAAAGACACATGCAACGGTGAAAACCTTTTTGAGGTATTGAAGGATGCGATAAATGATATCTTTCCTAGTCACTTCTAGGAGTGATCATCAATGTTGATTGATCCAACACAACCTATGAACATTGGAACTGAGGAAAATTCACATATAATTTACTTGGCACATTCCCTATTAGTAGAAGATCTAAAAGAATTCACTGACTACTTTAAAGGAAAAAACAAAACTTTGCATGCACTTACTCAAATATGCCAGGATTGGATCCAAATATTATAATGCACCATCTTTCAATTGCACCTTTAGTTAAATGAGTGGAGAAAAAAATTAGAAAGATGCATCGTCATGTTGATCTATTAGTAAAAGAAGTGTTGGAGAAATTTCTCAAAATTGGTTCATCAGAGCTATCGATTACAGAAAATGGATCTCAAAAATTTTGTTTATTTCAAAGTTAGATAAGTCCATCTGGGTGAGGACTGAATTCAAAGATTTCAACAAAGCCTATTTGAAAGATGACTTTCATCTATCCAATATTGATATTATTTCTGATATGACATCTGGATATGAAATGTACTCTTTGATGGATGACTTCTTAGGATATAATAATATCAAAATTGCTCCTAAGGATCAAGAGAAAACTGCATTCACATGTGCTTGGGGGACCTTTTGTTGGAACGTCATGCCATTCGGATTGAAAAATGTAGGTGCTACATATGAAGAGTTATAACTAAAATCTTCCATGATATGATGCACAAAATCATGAAAGAATATGTACATGATACTCTTGTGAAGACAATGAAAATATCCACACATCTAAAAGATTTAGGCAAGATCCTAGACATGATGAAACAGTTCAGGATCAGATTAAATCCAAAGAAATGTGCATTCTCCATAATATTTGATAAACTATTGGGATACATTGTCTCACCAAAGTGCATCTAGGTAGATCTAGCATAGGTGAAAGTGATCATGGAAATGCAAGCACCCAAGAAAATTAGTTAGATAAGAACACTCCAACGAAGGATTCAATCTAGCAGGAGGTTGATCTCTTAATTGCCTGATAAGGTACAAACATTTACCAAAACTCTATTCAAGGGAGTGAATTATCAATGGATGAAGTATGTAACAAGAAAATTCATCAGATCAAAGAGTATTTGGAAAATACACAAGTGTTAATGCCTCCTACATAGGGAAACCATTGATTTTTACATCTTAGCTACCACAATGTCACTTGAGGCACTCCTTGCACAAGAAGATGAGAACAAGATGAAATGAGTTATCTACTACATCCGTAGAACCTTGGTCTCATATGAGATCAATTATTCAATTATTCATAAGTATTTCCTTGTATTCATCTCAAAAACCAAGACATTATATGTTAGCACACTCTATAATACTAGTTGCAAAGATTGAACCACTAAAGTATCTCTTGAGAAAAGCTACCTTTTCTCGTAGGCTAGCTAAATGTGTCATTCTCCTCAGCAAGCTTGAAATGGAATATGTTTAATGTAAGGGAGTTAAAAGGAAACTTGTCATAGATAAACTAGTTGAAGCTCCACTACAAGATGATCAACCAATCAACATTGAGTTTTCAGATGGATCCATTTTTCACATCACTCATCGATCCTGGAAGATGTTCTTTGACAACTCTTTCATGAAACAAGGTTGAGGTGTAAGTGTTTTGCTCATCACTCCTCAAAGATACTCTATTCCTAAGGTGTACAAGATATTGGTCCCTTATATAAACAAAATTTCCAAATATGAAGCTTTGGTGAATGAAATTAAATTGGGTATTGAATGGAACATTTTTGAGTTGCACATTCATGGTGACTCCCAACTGGCGATTTGTAGTGCCCACCCATAATTTACTTTTCATTATTGATGCCAGATTATTATTTTTATTTTCATGATGATTATGCATATGTTAGGATGATTCTACTCACCCCATACTTGCATGTGTATGGTTGGCATATATCTCTTACATTACTATGTGGCATGTTTATCTTATAATTTTTATGATGTGTCTGATGTGGTAGAGGATGACGGCGTA
>MU226068.1:13785656-13802373 GCA_018584345.1 Thuja plicata | reverse complement strand
ATATATATATATATATATATAATGTAATTGCTCAATTTTGTGATGTAGGTTTGCAGGTATCGGGCATCGACTTCCTTGAATCCCTAGGATGAGCATGCCCTATCGCAATATCTCAATGGTAAGAGAGGAGAGGTAACAAATAGGTCTGAATCTCAACTTAAGCCATTATTGTCCTCAATAGGGGACAAGTATCTTATTTTCTACCTTCTGAATTTGTAAAGGTGACATCATTCATGAACTTTTCCTTTGTGCTTGTTTGTGGTATTTTGGGTTTAGTCAGTTTTTTCATCATGTTGTCTGGTCATGTGGTTTTGGTGTTATTGGTTAAATGATTTATGAGATTAATTATATAATTTTAAAACAAAAATCTTATTATTTTCTTCTGAATTCATAAAGGTGACATCATTCGTGAACTTTTCCTTTGTGCTTGTTTGTGGTATTTTGGGTTTTGTCAGTTTTTTTGTCATGTTGTCTGGTCATGTGGTTTTACATGATTTTGGTGTTATTGGTTAAGTGATTTATGAGATTAATTACATAATTTTAAAACAAAAATCTTATTATTTTAGAAATTTTCAATATGATGGTATTTAAATAATGAGAATTAATTAAATACATGTGCAATTAAAATACACTTCATTAAAAAGTCCAAATTTGGATATAGAGGATTTAATTAATTATTAAATCCAAAATTGAAATTTAAAAGCATAATTAATGAATTGATATTTATATTATCAATTTGCATGTTATTAATATGCTAAAATTATTAATTGTTGATTAAATAATATTATGCAATTAAAGTTGCACATTCTTTTATTGAAATTAAAATTAAAGTTTAAATTAAAGTTGAGTTTAAGTGGTTTATTGGAAAAGTACATGTAATTATTAATTATTAATAAATTAATTATTTTTACTCAATTTTAAGTTGAGTTCTATTTTTCTGATTTGAGTTATGAGTTGAGTTCTCTTTTAGGGTTGCATGAGTTTTGGAAATCCTATTTTGAGTAGGCTTTCCTTTATTAGGATTCTTTTTGCCATTATTGTACACACAGGTGGCATAGGTTTTTACAAGTTTTTGGCTCTGGCTTGGATTGAAGGAATTATTGAAAGCTTAGGATTTTTCAGGGTTTTGGATTGTTCTTCATGGCTACTGTCAATTAGTGGTTTGAGGTAGGGTTTGAATCCTTTGATATTTTAGTACTCAGATCACCATCTTCTATGCATATGAAATATTGAAATCTCCTTTATTTGTACTTCCTTGTCTATTGTGTGTTTGTTTAAAATTTAGACTATAGTTATTGTATGATTCAATGGCTTTTCCTCTTCTGCCAGATCTATGTTCTGGGTTAGGGGTTTCTTTACAAAATTGTGGTATCAAATTAGATAATGGGGTTTTCAGATCTATGATCAAAACAATCCTGAATTGTGTCTGGTAACGTTAGAAAACTTGAAATTTAATCTATTAGGGTTTCAAATTAAAAATGTCAATTTCAAAAGGCTTATTATTATTTTCTTAATTAGGGTTTTGGGGTGATGTGCTTTTATCAAAGAAATGAATTTCATCACTTATTTTCCAAAGTAAAAATAATGTTTGCCTATATAGATCTATATATGCATGGAAATATATGAAAACAAGTGATGGATAAATTGCATGTTTCATTATTTAAGTAATTTAATATTCTTGCATGTAGATCTACAATTACATAGTAAAATATAAAATGAGGATAAATGCATGTTCTCTCTTTTATTATGAAAATTAATTAAATAAGATTTTTTAAAGAATAATTATTTATAAGATATATTTATTTGCATGTTATTTAAGAAAGATTTATTTATTTGTATTAAAATAATTATTATTGTTGGAATTTGCATGCAATAGTATTCTATTTTTTAGAAATTATGTTTCTTTAGAAATTCTATTTCTTTATAAATTCTATTTTTTGTAATTTTATTTTCCAAAAAAAATAAAAATTTTAGAATTCGCATGGAGTGGTATTCTATTTTTAGAAATTCTATTTTAAAAAAAGTTTTGAATTTGCATGTTGGGTATTCTGTTTTTAGAAATTCTATTTAAAAAAAAAAAAAAAATTGAATTTCCATGGAGTGGGTCTTCTATTTTAAGAAATTCTATTTAAAAAAATAAATAAATTATGTGGGTGCTATATTGTTGTGTTTTATGTACTTGCATATTTTTCCAATTTGGGTAGAGTGATGCCCTAGAATGGATTTTATCTTCTAGGACTTAAATTATTTTATGAATTTTTTTTTGTTCACCTTGAGTTTATATTGTGGGAATTTATATAACCATTTTCATGTCTTGATTGGTTATTGTATGGTTGTGTTACATCTGTTGCTTACGATGTGTGTTCCCTGAGTCTCTGATCATTATGTTATTTTAACTATGAAAAGGTGACGACCACTATTGTGTTAAGTCTTAATTATCTTGGTCACCTTATTTCTACTGTTATGGTAGTTCTCTGTTTTGAATGTTGCTCCTTGTGTATTATGTTACTCCATGTTTGGAGATAGGTTCTATTGACATTTTTATGATCATCGATCTTGTGATGTGATATGAGTATTGGTATTGGTTTTGTTGAGATCTCCAGTATGGGATGGAGAGTTTTATCCTTGTATAGGATGTATTATTCTTTGTTATGCTCCAGCATTTGCTTGGTGATTTTCATGACCTAATGCTTTACAAGAAATCTTTTATGGTTTTGGCTTTGTCTTCTTCTTTGGTCTGGTGGCTAGGAGCATTAGGGTAGGTTATCTAGGAGCGTTGAGGGGAAGTGGCTTTCAGTGTCGGTCATGTCCCTAATAGGATACTAGGGTAACTCATTGTAAGTTGACTTAATAAGTGATAAATTACTGAAATTATTTGAGAGAGACATTAATAAGATAAATATGTGCCTTATCCATGTCTTGAGTGCTAGTACAAGCTAGGATGAGAGTGAGAGAGGATGGTTGTTTGAGGTCTTCATGATTAGAATCCTTGTCTAAATGAAAGGATTACTGAGCCACATAGAGTCACTTGGGGGCAAGGGCTAGTTGGGCTACTAGGGTAACTCAAGGGTGGACTAATGTGATGGCACTTCCCTATATGTGTCCTAGGTTCCTTTGTGAGTATTAGGTACACTTGTTTTGTCTCTTGATCTTTTGGACTTTAAACCTTGGTATCCTCTTGTTGCATTTTTATCTGGTATACCTTTGCATTAGTCTTTCTTGTTGGTTGTTTCCTCTGTGTGTGGTATTTTTTTTATCTCCTCAGCATGGTGGGAGTTGACCTTTAGTTCCATGAGGTAGAGTGGTAGTGATCTTTATTACGATTGATATCTGACATTCGTGACTTTATGCTTGGATGATCATTGTTGTAGTTTTACCTTCTTGTTCTTCATTATTGGAGACTTTCTCTTATCTTTCTTATGATGGATACTTGTATCACCATATGAGTTGTGATATTCTTGGTTATTGTATTGTACTTTGTATTGAGTTTTATCACATAACCTGCAACCTGTGCAGTGGATGTTGGTTTGGTATGTATACCTTATGATATCAGGTATTTCTAGATTTCATTTATGAGATGATGTTGTTGATTATTCTTTTGCATTATATGAAGATTATATATTGTTCATTTTATTTAGTAGATTAGTTAACTTATGTAATTCTACATTATAGAACACTCGAGATTTGTAATCTATATATGAGTTTCATTAATGAGCATGCATTGTCTTATGTTATATTGCTTCCGGATTGTTATTCTTTTTCAACTATAAATTCCTTTAAATAAAATCATTCTGTAAATTTATTTTCATGTTTAAGGTTAATTTCTCTAGGATTCCATGGTAGGGCATTACACTTGGTATCAGAGCCCGAGTTTCTACACTGGGAACTCTGGGACTTTGTACGCCCACTAGGTGTTTATTTGTTGACCATTGTGATTGTGACCTTTTGGTAACAATTTGCAAGTTGTTTAGTTACCATTGTGTGGGATGCAACTTACCTTAGCAACTGTCTATTATGTTTGGGTACATTCTCTAATACTTCTAGGATGTTGCATTCTTAGGTCTCATGAAGTAGTTACTCCCTTAAGTGTGGCTAACACATCGCTTTTTTTATGTGAAATGTTTTATGATTCATTATTTATTTTGGTTCTTGATGATTTTTTTGTATTGTATTTGAGCTAGTAATAAAAATTTTGAGCTTTCATATGCCTGGATTAGTCATCTAATTCTCTTTTCACCATCTATTTTGTGACAATGGTCATACTTTGTTTACTATTGAAATTGCTCGAGTGTTTTAGTATTTATTATTGGAATTTCTATTCCCCGACTTGGGAGTTTTTTTTTGTTTTGTGATGACTATTCCAAATGTTTGATATTGCTAGCTCAGTTTTTGGAAAAGTGTTGTTTCTATCATGTTCTTTATAAACCTCTGATAGTATGGGAGGATATTGCAGAGAATAGTACTAGGTTTTTTTGTCATATTAGGTCAATTGGGTCAAGGACCTAAGTCCCAAATTGAATTATGCATTGTATTCATAAGAGAACCATTGTAGCACCCTAATGTAAACCTTGTAATATTTATTTGTTTGTCAGCTTCTAGGAGTAAGCCTAATTTTAGGGGGTGTATGCAGTGCCCACCCATAATTTACTTTTCAATATTGATGCAAGAATATTTTGGTTATTTTCATGATGATTATGCATATGTTAGGATGATTTTACTCACCCCATACTTACATGTGTAAGGTTGGCATATATCCTTTACATTACTATGTGGCATTGTTATCTTACATTTCTGTATGATGTGTCTGATGTGGTAGAGGATGATGACGTAGTTACTTCCATTACCAGATCCACACATTCGACTTATCCCTATCATTATATATAGGTTTGCAGGTACTGGGCATTGACTTCCTTAAATTGCCAAGATGAATGTGCCCTATCACAATATCTCAACGGTAAGAGAGGGGAGATAACAGATAGGTCTGACTCTAAACTTAAGCCATTATTGTCTTGAATAGGGGACAAGTATGTTAATTTCTACCTTTCAAATTCATCAAGGTGATGTCATTCGTAAACCCTTCCTTTGTGCTTGTTTGTGGTATTTTGGGTTTAGTCGGTTTTGTCGTCATGATGTCTGGTCATATGGTTTGATGTGATTTTGGTGTTATTGGTTAAGTGATTTATGAGATTAATTATATAATTAAAAAATTAAATCTTATTATTTTGGAAATATTCAATATGATGGTATTTAATTAATGAGAATTAATGAAATACATGTGCAATTAAAAAAGCCTTAATTAAAAAGTCCAATTTTTGATATAGAGGATTTAATTAATTATTAAATCCAAAATTGAAATTTAAAAGCATAATTAATTTGAATTGATATTTAAATTATCAATTTGCATGTTATTAATATGCTAAAAATATTAATTGTTAATTAAATAATATTATCCTATTAAAGTTGCATAGTCTTTTATTGAAATTAAAATTAAAGTTTTAATTAAAGTTGAGTTTAGGTGGTTTATTGGAAGACTGCATGTAATTATTAATAAATTAGTTCTTTTTACTCAATTTTAAGTTGATTTCTAGTTTTCTGATTAGAGTTATCAGTTGAGTTCTCTTTTGGGGTTGCATAAGTTTTGGAAACCCTATGTTGAGTAGGCTTTCCTTTATTAGGATTCTTTTGGCCATTATTGCACACATAGGTGACACAGGTTTTTACAATTTTTTGGCTCTGGCTTTGATTGAAGGAATTGTTGAAAGCTTAGGATTTTTTAGGGTTGTGGATTGTTCTTCATGACTTCTGTCAATTGGTAGTTTGAGGTAGGGTTTGAATCCTTTGATATTTAAGTACTCAGATCCCCGTCTTCTATGCATATGAAATATTGAAATCCCCTTTGTCTGTACTTCCTTGTTTATTGTGTGTTTGTTAAAATTTTAGACTATATTTATTGTATGATTCAATGGTTTTTCGTTTCCTGTCAGATCTATGTTCTGGGTTAGGGGTTTCTTTACAAAATTGTTTTATCTAATTAGATAATGGGGTTTTTAGATCTGTGATCAAAATAATCCTGAATTGTGTCTAGTAACATTAGAAAACTTGAAATTTAATCTATTAGGGTTTCATTAAAAATGTCAGTTTCAAAAGGGTTATTATTATTTTCTTAATTAAGGTTTTGGGGTGATATGATTTTATCAAAGAAATGGATTTTATATCTTCTTTTCCAAAGTCAAAAAAATTATTGCCTATAGAGATCTAGATATGCATGGAAATATATGAAAAAGGGGGATAGTTTGCATGCTTCATTATTTAAGTAATTTAATATTATTGCACGTAGATCTACAGTTGCATAGTAAAATATAAAATGAAGATAAGTTCATGTTCTCTCTTTTATTATGAAAATTAATTAAATAAGATTTTTTAAAGAATAAGTATTTATAAGATATATATATTGGCATGTTATTTAAGAAAGATTTATTTATTTTTATTAAAATAATTATTCTTATTGGAATTTGCATGCAATAGTATTCTATTTCTTTAGAAATTCTACTTTTAGAAATTTTATTTTTTAAAATTTTATTTTTTTAGAATTCGCATATAGTCGTATTCTATTTTCATAAATTCTATTAAAATAAATAAATAAATATAAATTTGAATTCACATGTATGGGTATTCTATTCTGAGAAATTCTATTTAAAAAAAATCTTTTTTTTGAATTTGCATGTAGTGGGTTTTCTATTTTCAGAAATTCTACTTAAAAAAAATTAAAATTATGTGGGTACTATATTGTTGTGTTTTGTGTACTTGCATATTTTTCTAATTTGGGTAGAGTGATGCCCTAGGATGGAATTTGTCTTCTGGGACTTGAATTATTTTATGAATTTATTTTTGTTCACCTTGAGTTTATGTTGTGGGAATTTATAACCATTTTCATGTCTTGATTGGTTCTTGTATGGTTGTGTTACATCTATTACTTATGTTGTGTGTTCTACGAGTCTCCGATCATTATGTTATTTTAACCATGAAAAGGTGACGACCACTATTGTGTTAAGTCCTCATTATCTTGGTCACCTTGTTTCTAGTATTATGGTAGTTCTGTGTTCTGAATGTTGCTCCTTGTGGATTATGTTATTTCATGTTTGGAGATAGGTTCTATTGATTTTTTATTATCGTCAATCTTGTGATGTGATATGAGTATTGGTATTGGTTTTGTTGAGATGTCCAATATGGGATGGAGAGTTTGATCCTTGTAGAGGATGTATTATTATTTGTTATGCTCCAACATTTGCTAGGTGATTTTCATGAATTAATGCTTTATGAGAAGTCTTTTATGGTTTTGTCTTTGTCTTCTTCTTTGGTCATGTGACTGGGAGCATTAGGGTAGGTTATCTAGGAGCGTTGAGGGGAAGTGGCTTGTAATGGGGGCCAGGGACCAAATAGGCTACTAGGTTACCTCATTGTAATTTGACTTACTAAGTGATAACTTAATGAAATTATTTGAGAGAGAAATTAATAAGATAAATATGTGCCTCATCCATGCCTTGAGTGCTAGTACATGCTAGGATAGGAGTGAGAGAGGATGCTTGTTTGAGGTCTTCATGATTAGAATCCTTGTTTGTACAAAAGGATTACTGAGCCACGTAGAGTCACTTGGGGGCCAGGGTCAATTGGGCTACTAAGGTAACTCAAGGGTTGACATATGTGATTTCACTTCCCTATATTTTTCCTAGGTCCCTACATGAGTATTTGGTGCACTTGTTTTGTCTCTTGATATTTTGGACTTTAAACCTTTGTATCCTCTTGTTGCCTTTTTATCCGGTGTACCTTTGCATTAGTATTTCTTGTTGGTTGTTTCCTATGTGTGTGGGCATGTTGTTATCTCCTCAGCATGGTGGGAGTGGATCTTTGGTTCCAAAAGGTTAAGTGGTAGTGATCCTTATTACCATTGAGATCTAATGTTCATGACTTTATGGTTGGATGATCATTGTTGCAGTTGTACCTTCTTGTTCTCCATTATTTGAGACTTGATCTTATATTTATTATGATGTATACTGGTATCACCATATGAGTTGTGATATTCTTGGTTATTGTATTGTGCTTTGTATTTATTTTTATCACATACCCTGCAACTTGTGTAGTGGATGTTGGTTTGTTATGTATACCTTATGATATCAGTTATTTATAGATTTCATTTATGAGATGATGTTGTTCATTATTCATTTTCATTATATCAAGATTGTATATTTTTCATTTTATTTAGTAGATTAGTTAACTTATGTAATTCTACATTATGGAACCCTCGAGACTTGTAATCTATATATGATTTGCATTTATTAGTATGTATTGTCTTATGTTATATTTCTTCCATATTGTTATTATTTATCAATTGTAAACTCTTTTTAAAAACAAAACATTTTGTAAATTTAGTTGCATGTTTAACATTAGTTTCTCTTGGGTTCCGTGGCAGGTGTTACATGATCAACCAAATCAATAATGTCTATAAGAAAAAGGATAATAAAATCATACCTTACAAGAGAATGGTTTATTATTTAAAAAATTACTTCACCTTCATTAAGTTCCAACCAATCTTGAGTACGCAAAACATAGATGCTGATGCAATGGCTACACTGGCTTCATGACAACAACAACAAGAAGATTTGCGCTACGAGTTCCTAGTGGAAGAACTTCATTTACCAACTTATAACTCCCCTAGCTTCCACATGATTTGTTCTTTTATATGATAGGAATCATCCCTCTATCAACACATTTATGCCTACCTATGCCATCAAGTCATTCCTGATGCGCCAAAATATAATGAAAAATGACACCTAATCTACAATGCCTCACGATATGTTCTCATAGAAAATGAATTATATAGGCGAGGACTATATAGTAATTTTCTTAGGTGTCTAGAAAAGGAAGACCCCAAATATGTGTTAGCTGAGGTCCATGATTGTATTTTTTATTCTCACTCTAATGGTGTGAATCTAGCTTGAAAACTTGTAATGTTTGGTTAATATTCGTCAAACATGGAGAAAGAAGCAATCAAATATTCCAAGACATGTAATAAATGTAAGCTACATGGAAATATTATACATTCTCTATCCAGGGAGCTTATTTCTTTTATCACACATTGGCCCTTTTAGCAATGGGAGTTTGACCTCATCGGGAAGATATATATGTCGTCTTAAAATGGACACAAGTTTATAATAATAGCCACTGAATACTTCACTAAGTAGGTTGAAGCAGTCCCACTCACCAAACAAATATGACAACAAGTGGTTTTATTCATTTTGAACTACATGATCTATTGATATGGTATTCCTTCATCCATTATAACTAAAAATGGAGGGAAGTTTAAGAACATTAATATAGAAGATCTCTTTGATAAGATAAAATTCAAGAAACATTGTTCTCCCATCTACTACCCACAAGGAAATGGATAGGTTGAAGCCTCAAACAAGAACCTACTAAAGATCTTACATCGCACTATGAACAAGTCCTATAAGAATTGGCATTTGTAGATCAATGTGATACTATGGGCTTATAGAATAAGCATAAAAATGCCTACTGAGGGAACACCATTTCCTCTAGTATATCAAGAAGAAGTATTCTTACCCATAGAAGTAGAGATCCCATCTCTGAGATTTTCTCTACATAGACTGATTACAGATGGAGATAGTAGGGTCTGAAGACTACAATAAATAGAATTGTTCAATGAGTGTCAAAAAGTACCATTCAATCATCTAAGAGAATATTAGAAGAGAATGCCAAGAGGATAAAACAAAAAGGTCAAACCAAGAGAACTTTAGGTTGGTGACCTTATATTGAGAGAAAATCCCCATGATCAATCACATCGAGAGAAAAAGGGTAAGTTTGAACCCAGCTGGTTAGGCACCTATATCATTACAATAACATTTGGCTCTGGATCCTATCAACTCTCTACACTAGAAGGAGAACATCTTTAGGAGCCCATCAATAATCTCCACCAAAATAAGTTCCACACCGAAGCACTCTAAGTGTTTAAAAACATGTACATATCTATATTGTCCTGAAAAAAGATAAAAAGTGAAAATTGTGCCAAAGAAAAGCTAAAAATTGGAAATAGTCCTGAAAAAATGGCTATCTGGGTGAAAACCTAGTAATAGGAACCTTGATAATAATAGAAAAAGGGAGAAAAATACAAAAATAGGGTGAAAAAGAAAGAAAAAGCACCTTGGTGAAAACCTGGTAAACAAGCGCCTTGGTAGCAAAATAGAATCTTTGCCAGGTAGATGAAAAATTGGTAAAAAGCCACATCTTATACTAAAGCACTCCATTTTTTAATTCTAGACTTGGCATCCCTTTTTTTCAGATTCTACACCAACTTTTAGTCATTTTTTTGATACTTTGGTTCTTCTAAGAACCCTCGTGGCTTGAAACCAATTAGAGTCACAGTTAGGGCAATTGAATTGGATTTGTCCTAGTAGTCTGAGTCAAGTCATTTATCTTGAATTGGAGTTTTTCAATAGGAGGCAAACACCCCAATTTGATCAAATCAATGACTCAAACCAGAGTCGTTACCTTATTCATTCCTGAATAATAGTTTACCACTGACACAATGGTGTTTCTCAACACCCTAATAAATAATGTTTCTTAACATACCTATTTGGACACAATTGTGTTTCTCAACACACATTGGATAGCATGACCTAAACATTGAATGGACAACAATCAAGCATGATGCACTCACAACCATGATTGTGTTTCTCAACGCCCCACATAGCTGAACATGAAATGATCACAAAAACCTATTGAAGATTTATTGGAATTTTATTTGGATATTCTTTGTTATCAATTCTTTTTTCTAATCATTTCTTTGATTGTCTCTTGTTGGTGTGATCTCGATGATCCTGCAACGTCAAAATAAACTAGTTGTTTATGATAAGACCTTCTGCATTAAGGTGGAAAAGCCTCACATACCTCAATTCCATTTAATTTCACATTAAGGTGAGGTCATAACTATCCCCTTGACTATTATTAATCTATTTACTTATGCAAGATCACACTCATGGTTATCTTAGCTTTGTATACCTCGATACTGGTGTACCCTTGCAATATCAACAAGAAACTACGTTCAGGGAATCTTGGCTTTGGTCTCTTGATTCTTATGTTTATTTCCCACATTTTATTTGATGAAATTCATACTCATCTCCTTATGGTCACAGTGGCATATGTGAGGGTTCTATCGACTATGATGTAAATTCTCAATGATTAAAATTTTCAAGCTCAAACCTAGTGACTAAGTCCTAGGTTGCATTAATGTTAGTTTTTGCATTCTCCTTTCATAGTTTCATAACAACATAATCTCTCTCTCTCTCTCTCTCTCTCTCTCTCATATATACATTACATTGCATACATATCTTCATAGTAATCCATACATGATCATGAAAGAAATGCATCCATATAGAACATCATAAGTGAATAAAACATCTCATAGCATCAGTGAAAAAAAGTAAAATGAGATCAATTTGTATGTTCTTGTTTCTCTTCATTGAAAGGTCTTGGTGGTAGTTTCTAGTTTCTTGGTAGTTTCCCTAATGCCAGTCTCACTAAGAAAGTTCCTCTAATTAGATGTCTCACCAAGTGAGTTTTCCTTTTTTTTTATCTTCAACCTTCATCAAGGACTTATAAATGACTCCAAGCTATAGGAGCCAACTCCACTCTAGCACCCCTTAACCACAGGGTCATAGAACTAATAGGCCTACTTAGGTTGGGTTAAAAAAATCAATTATTTAGGAATGAGTTCAACATGTTGATCTGACACCTTAGATTTTCTCTTCTACTCAACTTGTTCCAAATCCACCATCTACTGAGTCATGATACTCCTTTGGTTGACTGTCTACACATACTTTCAAATCTTAGGCTAAATACATAGGATTATTTATCCAATGGCTTGATGGACAACACATGAAACCAACACCTCCCATCCTAAGCCTCTAGAACCTCTACAAATACATCCCTAACTTGCATTTCCCAAGTGACCAAGGAATTCCACTGGAAAAGTGACATGTTAGGGTTCAATTTTAGAAACACAATCAACAATGGGGTTTTACTTAACAAGTCTGAAAAAAATAAGTTGATCTCCCTCTTATGATCACCAAATAAACTTAAACCAAAAGAACATGGATGTTAACTCACAAAATTTGATTTCCATGGCAATCATACATTTACTCCATGATGCAGATCTCTACCCTAACAAGGAAAATATGAAGTGGTGTGACCTTAGGTTTCTTTCTTACACCCCCAAATGTCTTGCAAGAGTGCTCTACACCTTTGAAAAGATCCCACAATCAATCACAAACTCACTATCCTCCTAGAGGATTCTATGTCTTCTTTGTAGAAATTCCTTCTACTAGACTTTTTATCAAAATAAGAGCCTATGTTTCATAAAGGGGATGGAAAGGTTCCACACTTATCAAATGTCTCTAATAGGAGTGAATTTCAAACCCTTATAATGTCTAAGGATTCAGACAACAACTCTGGCTTTTAGGCCTTCCTGGCTTGTAGCCCTAAAGATAGAGTTTTTAGGATTTAGTTTGAAAACCTCTCAAAGGATCTACCAAACTAAGACCAAGTCTAGAAACCCTTTTATGGATTTATATCAATTCCAAAAATTAGAGACTCCCAACTTGAAAGGATAACACCCAACCAACACTGTTGCACTAGGCCTAATTAGACCTAAAGGGCTTGTTTCCCTAAGGAAGCCTTCACCATTCGAACTCCATAGATAAGACACCAATTGGAATGTTAAAAGGGACCCCTAAGAGACTAAAATCCATCATCAGATTGCATTTTTCTACCCAAAAATTATTACTATCACTTCATTCTTCTATGGACTATACTAAGCACATAGAGATGCTTGGGCTAGGGCTTGCAAGTAAAATTAGAAAAATAATTCCCCCCGTCCCAAGCTTCCAAAATTCTATATTACATTGAACCTACCTGCATTTACCTGAGGGATAATGAATTCCCATGGTGGGAAAGCAAGTTAGGGCATGATCTATGAAAACTACTTATTCAGCAGGGTTTCATGTGCACCCGAGGAAGAATTGCTTACAAATTTTTATCATGATCTTTATATCAACTAAAAAAAATTTCTTTGTACTCCTAGATCATGTAAGGATTTAATTAATTAATTCTCATTCCTATACCACAAATTACCAATCCCTACATGCACCATTTGCACTCCAAAATAAAGGGAAAATAAGGAATTTTTATTGATTTGCAAAATAATTGTACATCAACTATCTTCCGCCCACCTGAAAGGGATTATTTAAGGAATTTCCCAAATAATACAACTAATTTTTGAAGTTTGTGACCATTGGGAAGCATTTACAACTTATTTTGGAACCTTTTCAAAAAGTTTCTTGACAATATTTCTTGCATTGTGCAACTTTTTGCCTTTCTTGTAAAATTGCACTTTATCCTTTATAGGACCAAAGGATCATTATGAAGATACCAAGGATCATTATGAACATAAAAAATGATCAAATAGCCTAAGAAAACACCTAGACTAAGCTAAACATACAACTATTCCATTTGACCATAGTCAAAGCCCAAGGTTTATATAGAAACCAAAGGTGACTAGGTCTTACAAGTTGGCTTATTGACAACTTCTAAAATGACCTTTATGACCCTTCGACATGAAGACCCTTGGGTGAATCTTCTGAAGAACCTTGAAGGATATTTCTTTGAAGAGTGGAGGGAGGTCCTTTTACACTACTCCAATCTATGCAAGCTTGTACAACATAGAAACAAAGAATTTATCATGAAAACAAAATGTTGTTTTTATTCACATCCACCAAGAATTATACAATTTTATTAGATCTCCTTCTATCTTCTCTAAATTTGTCTAAATATATTTTGTAAAAACATTTCCTATTACAAATAGACCATTTCCAATTCCATAATGGTATTTTGAATGGTTATGACTGTTGGAACTAAAATTTCAGTTTCTCAATGACTTTCAAGAAAACATCATTATAACTTAACACTATTAGTCTTAACACAAGCTTTTGTTGGTCTAAGGATACCCAAGGTTTATAAAACACCTTTGGGAACCTTACTCTTACAATATGGATGAAAATATCATTGGGTTGATCCTAAGGATCCAACCGTATTAGATCAAATAATATATCAAGTGAACCTTGGGAAGACATGATGTGGTGCTTTCCACCAATCATGAAATAATGCAAGAAGGAGGATACTACTCCATATAATTACTCATCATGGTGTCCCATGACACCCACCACTCTAAAATTTCATCATCTTAGAAGATCTAACATAGTGCTAACATCACTCATCGTTGAGAAGACTTGTACTAGACAAGAGGTCCTATGAAGGAATGTGAAGGATGCGATACACATCCTCGGGTGTCAAAGTAATATCTCTAGTGTGCAAAAGAAAGGTATAATAATTTATATGGACTCCATGAGGGATACGAGAAAAAAATGATTCACCCTAATCTTAGGGATCCTCATCAGCCTGTAAAACCCATACTCTTTAGTGAGAGCTTGTTGATTGTTTATCAGTCTTAGCACCAAGCACATAGTGGGAAGAAAGGTGATCTAGAACAATATATATGGTAATCAATTCTATAGAAAATGAAAAAATGTATCAGTATTTTTGGTGCTCAAATAAACAGATTGGATTTCCAATGGACTTCCCAATCCAATGCTGGAAACCCAAGTGATTTGGCCAACTAACAAGTCACAACCAAAAAAAGGTTGGAACTTCTACAATTCTGGCTCTGTAGGACCAAGGCTGATAGGCCTATACCTTGATGTATCTTTCAAGTCTTAAGGATTTTTATAGAAGATAGAACACACATCAAACCTTATCTCTCAAGTATGGCAAGAGAACTTGAAAGAAATCAAGCTATAATCAATATAACATAAACTGCAAGACTAAGATTATTTTTGTTAATTGCAAGAATTCTTAGAAAATATGTGTAGATGTAATGAACACTAGATATAATATCTCAAAAATAAAAAAAAATGAACTAAATGATTATATCCAATAATTGATAAGACTAGTGCTCATTTCAACTTGGGCAATAGAGTCAATCCTATGTACAACCCTGCAAGAGAGTATATATTCCAATACTATCAACTATTCAAATGCTATAGATGTAGAGAAATTAAGTCTATTTATATCCTTGTTTGTCCAAATGAATTTAACTCCTATGGTTGGAAGACTAGTTGAACAAGAAGCTGTAAAATCTCTACACAAGCATTACAAGAATAACAATTGAATCCACCTTCAATGATTCCAAGGGACTAACTGAAATGAATCCAACTTTCTTACCACAAGTGAAATAGAAAATAGTTATATTTTATTGATTTTGAAATAATAGTACATTCAAGTCCATGTTGCAGTCATGATCAAATTCTAAAAGAATAATAATGATAATAGTATTTTTCTCTCACATCATCTTGGAATCCATATTTATATAAAGTCCAAGGGATGTGTACAAGCTTCAGACTAATGTGACTCTTCATAACTAAAAATCAACCCTAAGATCAAAAACTAAACATTATATATAGAATTAAAGAATGATTAACATCCCTGTTTAAAAATGGTTGTTGACTGAACCGCCTCACAATAGGTGTATAATAATCATGCTTAAGGATTTTCTTAGGAATGGTAAATTCAATCTAAGGACTATTTTTCCTGTTATGAGGTGCATTTAACTTGTCAACCCAGGGACATATAATTGAAATGGTTGGCACGGTATGTGCACTAGGTTCCTTAAGGAGTCATTCTGCTTATGCTGCAGGAAGGTAAAAATATATAAAAGAAACCTACACTAGTGCTGCAGGAAAAGAATACATTTATCTTCTTACTAGAATGAATGCTATAAATTGCAACTCTACTGAAACCTAAGATTTCAACCTAAAACATCCATTATAACTATTCTTGCAGATGCTTCAAGAACACTCACAAGTTGCGATGATGCAGGAAGAAATTGTAACTTCTATCTGAAATACTGGAAATGTTGGAAATGAAATCTCTTCTATTCTAACCTATTCCACCTCCCAAGTGGGCCCCCTTGGTTGGTTTCTGCTAAACTATGAACACAGAATGTAAACCAAGAACTATTTCATTGCATTTCAAAAACTCATTACATAAAAACAAGACATGGAACTTGAAATAGATTGTCATGAAAATACAATAGTGTTCTTCCAAAACCTTTTCTTTGATTTCTATCTCTCCCAAAATATCGGTCCAATCCATATATATAGAGGATTGAACATTATTACAAAATAGAAAGGAAAACCATCTTGCTGAAAACATGTCAGAGAAGAATATGGAAATACAACAGCCCGCGGTGTGGGTAATGAAACTCGGATGATAAATTCAACGCACTAAGTGCAGAGGGAATATAGGCACGCTACATCCCCATGTCCTAGAATAATGGCTCCATTATAGCAGTCATGTTTTCCTAGTGCTGTAATGATCACTCCACCATAGCTGGTCTTCAACGATCTTCTTTGAATACTGTCGACCACTCTCTAGCCGCTTCTCTCATGTCAAGTTAGTTATGATGTGGAAATATTCATGCAACAAGCTTAATCAAATTAAATATCCAGATGTTAGAACATATATTTTGATGGTTTTATGAAATACTACATTATATGTATAATATTAGCAAAGTATGTCAAAAACATCTACC
>MU226068.1:13752761-13781191 GCA_018584345.1 Thuja plicata | reverse complement strand
AATATGCTATCAATCCAAGAGAAATGGAAGCTTTTCTCCACAAGCAGCTTCTTTTCCTTATAAGAGAAATGTGTGGGCATTTTATTAGCTACTAGGTAGTTAGCTATATCTGCATACCATAGATTCTAGACAGCAATATAAAAAAAATGTTCATCTGGAAATGTATCATCTATCAAAGTAGTATCTTCTTTAGCATGATGAAGTCTTGATAGATTATCAGCTACCATGTTTTCTTTCCCTGGCTTGTCAATGATTGTTATGTCAAATTCCTGCAATAGAAAAAGCCATCTTGCTAACCTGCCTGTTACGACAGGTTTGTTCATGAGATACTTAATTGCTGCATGGTCAGTATGAACATAGATAGGATAACCAGTTACATAATGGTAGAATTTGTTCAAAGCATAAACTACTACTAACAATTCTTTCTCAGTCACTGTATAGTTTAACTCTGGTCCATGTAGACTCTTACTGATATAATAGATTGCATTTTCAAGGTTTTTAGTCTTCTATCCTAAGATAGCACCTACAGCATAGTTTGAAGCATCTGTATGGATGTGAAATGGCAATGTCCAGTCAGGACCCCTAAGTACTGGTGCAGTTGTCAAAAGCGACTTGAGCTGTAGGAAGGACTCATCACATTATTTTGTCCAAGCAAATTCAGCTTCTTTGATAAGTAAGTTGTACAAAGGACTAGCTATTTGACTAAATTTCTAGATAAACCTCCTATAATAACCAGCGAGACCTAGGAAAGATCTAACTTCTTTTTGCTTAGTAGGAATAGGGAGTGTGAGAATTACCTCTATCTTCGCAGGGTCTACCTGTATTCCAGCTTCAGAGATAAAATATCCCAACACCACTCCTTCCTGCATCATCAGAAAGCACTTTTCACTATTGAGAGATAGGTTATTCTCCTCACATCTGATCAATACTTTCTCCAAATTCTTTAGAGCTTCCTCAAATGTGACACCGAATGTTGTGAAGTCATCCATGTATATTTCCATGCAATCATGTGATATGTCAGCAAAGATGCTGATCAAAGCTCTCTGAAAGGTAGCAGGTGCATTGCATAATCCAAATGGTAATACTGAATAGGCATATGTGCCCCAAGGACATGTGAACGTATTATTTTCTTGATCTTTGGGGGCAATGCTTATCTGATTATAACCACTATATCCATCTAGGAAGGAGAAATATTTCTTTCCAGCAAAATTATCCAAGACCTGGTCAATAAAAGGAAAAGGAAAGTGGTCCTTTTTTGTAGCATTATTTAATTCTATGTAATCCACACATATCCACCACTTACCTCCTTTCTTAGGTATAATTACCAATGGTGATACCCACTTGCTGTCAGAGATTTGGTAGATGAATCCAGCATCCAACAGCTTCTGCAACTCTGTTTTAACTATTTCTCTTAGTGCTGGATTTATTCTCCTTTGTGGTTGTCAAAGTGGCAAAATTCCATCATTGATGTACATTCTGTGGGTGTAGAGTTTTGGGTTTAGTCCTTCCATATCTCTGTAATCCCATGCAAAGGCTTTTTCATGCTGACTGAGGAGCTTTGTTAACAATGCCAACTGTGATTGGGACAACTTGTTATTTACATGGAGGCTTCATCCTGAGGATAGTTCTACTATTGTTGTTAGCTCTACCATTAACACTTCAGGCACCAGACTTCTAACTATTTCATTTTCCAGTAATTGATTAATCATTTCAAGGTTTGGTAGAGGCATACAATCCTCATAGGTACATAGCTGTAAAACAAAACTTTCTAAAACATCTTTAGCCACAACACATTCATTGGTTAGAATGCTTTGTATCACATCATCTTCTTCTTGCATCTTTACAAAAGATTTCCTATGCAACATCATGAGCTAGGCTACTAAATTAAGCTCCTCCTCCTCTTCGTCTCCTAGGTCTGGCCAAATAGGTTCTCCCAGGTCTAGCTGGAGTTGGCCAGGAGGCTTTAGGGATAGTTTCCTTATGGCTTGTCCCTTTGAAATTGTCATACTTCCTGATCTAAAATTAATTTTGGCATTAGTAGTGGCTAACCAAGGACTTCCCAAGACTACAGGATAGCCAGCAAAGTTTACTTTAGGTGATAGGATGAGAAAATCAACAAGATACTCCCATGAATCTAAGGTTACTATCACATCTTCTATGAGGCCCTCTGGAGTAACAGTTGAACTATCAGCAAGTTGTAACACTATGGATATTGTTCTTAAGCCTTGTATGCTTAGCCTATGCATTGTATCTTTATTCATAACATTTATTGCTTCTCCCAAATCAACTAGAGCATTTTTCACAGTCTATCCATTTATTATCAGGTCGACTACTGGACTGTTAGGATCTGAATACTTAGGTATTACCACCTTTCCTAACATGATATCTGCTGATTTGCCTACAACATGTACTGTCTGAGGGTCTTTCTTCTTCCGCCCTGGCTTCTTAAGGCATGCTTCCTTAATAGCCTTTCCATAAACAGGTATATCTTTGATAGCTTGAAATAGTGGAATTTGAATATTCATATTTTTCAGCTACTCAGTAATATCAAATGTTTCTTCCTCCTGGGGTATAGGTTTTTCTTTATTTAACCTCTATGGAAAGGGTGGATTTCAAGTGTGGACAGTAGTTCTGTTGGGTATATCAGTAGGCTGGCTGGTATTTGGCAATGTGGCTTCTCGAAGCAGTGTTGCAGGAGTGTCTGCAACTTTCATAATTATAGGATATTTTTGTGTGGACAGGGTGGTACCAGACCTCAAATGAATATCAGCTATTTCTACTAAATAAGTAGGGCACTGTTGAGTTTCAGTAGTGTATGCTTGCTATTGCTGCTATTTATTGTTTGGATTTGGCTATGGTTGAGCAGGAAATTAGGTAGGCTTTGGATTAGCATTAGTTTATACAGGAGGTGGCATTATTGCTAGTGGTTGCACTAGAGGTGGTAATTTTGGACTGCCAAAATTTTGGTTAGGCCACTATGGAGGGCCCCTCCATTGGTTGGTTTGTTGCCAATTTCCTTGCGGTGGTTGCCATTGATTCTGCTGACTAGGCCACTGATTATTTTGCTGATTTGGGTACTGATTATTTTGCATAATTTACCATTGGTTATTATTCTTGTTTGGCCATGGTTATTCTGTTGGTTTGGCCATGGGTTATTCTTCTAGTTTGGCCATTGGAGTTGAGAGTATTGAGAAGTGTTTTGATAATTTTGGTTTTGCCACTAATTTTTATTAAAATTTGAAAACTGTAGAGGATCTTGTGGCATACCTTGTCATGAAGCCCATGGTTGTCATTGAGCGATGAAGAACACTTGATCATTGTCTCCTTCTATCTTCATGTAGTTAGTTGGAAAATGTTGGTTTTCTAGATTGGCTACCAGTTTACATCTATAGTCTTGCTTCTGTTTGTGGCAGTGTGGACAGTACTCAGCCAATTGTGATTCAACTTCTGCATGCTTCTTCTTGGCAGTCATTGTGTCAAGATGTGTAGCTACATCATTTATAATATCTTGCTTGAAATCCATGAGCAAATTGGATATCTCCAGCTTTGACATGCCTGAACCAATCCCTTTTGTGACTGTGGGCTAGTATCCTCTGCCTTTCTTCACAGTTGACCTTGAGTAGTTTTGACAGATTTTCTTGAGGTCATCCCAAGAAGATTGGGATATGTCTCCACCAGCCATCAAATCTAATGCTTTCAGACAGTTTTCATTTACCCCTCTCAAAAAGACTAGGTTCTATGAGTCCTCTGCCAGTACATGCTGGGGATTCTTCTGCATTGTGTACAAAAATTGTGAAACATAATCCTCCAATGTTTCATCTTCCTTTTGAGACATCCTAAAGATATGATCTCCTTTTGGGTCACTGCCTTTGCAATAATCTTTATATTTCTGCAGAAACAATGTCTGCATCTCATCCTAGGTACCTACTGCATTGGCTCCTAAGCCCATGAACCATCATAATGCTGACTCTTTCAGTGTTGCAGGAAACAACTTGAGCTTATGGGTATCATTATTATAGTCGAAACTTCAACACAGTATGTCAAACTCAAACAAGAAAGTGTCAGGATCCTCAGTTATAAGACCATAAAACTCTGGAAGAGTAGCTATGGGTATATTCTTAAGATTAGCATTATTTATAAGGCTTGGGAGAGGAAATGGGAAAGTAGGATGTGCCATTACTGGAGGTGTTTGATTCTGGGGTTGCTACTGGAAGGGAGCATTGGCTTCTAGATTGTTAATGTTAGGTGGATTTGGGCAAGAATTATCTAGAAAGCTGGCCAAGATTTCTACAAAAGGTTAGAAGCCACTTATGTCAAATGGTTCTTCTCTAGAGGAAGATGCTACAGGAAAGTCAGGGCTTGCATCCTCAAAGGGTAACTCAACTTCTTCAACTTCCTCATTCAAATTAGCAGGCACTGCTGGGAGAAATCTGCCATATTCATCTCGTCGCCTTTCTCTTCGATGCATGTAATTGAATTATTCATGCTTGTGAAGCAATTTTTAGAGATGTAAATCTAAAAACTAATCTAGGAATGAAAAATGACTCAAAAATGTTCCTAGCTTGACACCATCCCGGATAGCGGCGCCAAAAATGAACCGCCTCACAATAGGTGTATAATAATCATGCTCAAGTCCTTTCTTAGGAAGTATTTATTCAATCTAAGGACTATTTTTCCCATTATGAGGTGCATTTAACTTGTCAACCCAGGGATGTATACTTGAAATGGTCGGCACGGTATGTGCACTAGGTTCCTTAAGGAGTCATTCTGCTTATGTTGCAGGAAGGTAAAAATGCATAAAAGAAACCTACACTAGCGCTGTGGGAAAAGAATACATTTATCTTCTTAATGGAATGAATGCTATAAATTGCAACTCTACTAAAACCTAAGATTTCAACCTAAAACATCCATTATAACTATTCTTGCAGATGCTGCAGGAACACTCACAAGTTGCGATGCTGCAGGAAGAAATTGCAACTTCTATCTGAAATACTAGAAATGCTTGGAAATGATGGAAATGAAATCTATTATATTCTAACCTATTCCACCTCCCAAGTTGGCCCCCTTGGTCAGTTTTTGCTAAAATATGAACACAGAATGTAAACCAAGAACTATTTCATTGCATTTCAAAAACTCATTACCTAAAAACAAGACATGGAACTTGAAATAGATTGCCGTGAAAATACAACAGTGTTCTTCCAAAACCTTTTCTCTGATTTCTATCTCTCCCAAACTATCTGTCCAATCCCTATATATAGAGGATCGAACATTATTACAAAACAAAAAGGAAAAACATCTTGCTGAAAATGTGCCAGAGAAGAATATGGAAATACAACAGCCTGCGGTGTGGGTAATGAAACTCGGATGACCAATTCAATGTACTAAGTGTAGAGGGAATATAGGCATGCTACATCCCCACATCCTAGAATAATGGCTCCATTGTAGCAGCCATGTTTTCTTGGTGCTGTAATGATCACTCCGCCATAGCTGGTCTTCAACGGTCTTCTTTGAATATTGTCAACCACTCTCCAGCTACTTCTCTCCTGTCAAGTTAGTTATGACATGGAAATATTCATGCAACTAGCTTAATCAAATTAATTATCCAGATGTTAGAACATATATTCAGATGGTTTTATGAAATACTACATTATATGTATAATATTAGCAAAGTATGTCAAAAACATCTACCCATGATTTATCAGTTCTATCTGGACTTTTATCACAAGTTTTGACTAGCTAGGCTCTCGAATGTTTTAACAAAAACTAGAATAGAGTATTAAAATTATACAAAACAAAGGCAATAATTTAGCCTTATCATTGACCATAAGGATTCATAATAATAATTTCTTACCAAATCCTTTGCAATATGTATGAGATAGTTCAAATAATTATTCGACATTATAATCATCATGGTGCTTGGACATATGTCCATCCAGATACTCTATTTGATGGATATCATCAGTGGTATTTAAACATTAATAAAAGGGTCATCAACCATAATTTGACATCCTCTATCCTCATGAAGATTCCTTAGAAAAATTTTGAATGTGATCATCCTTTCAATTTAATGAAGGTCACAATGTCTCATCATCATACATATCCATGGTGTTCACCAGACTTGAAACCCTTCATGGTAAACAATGACGTATCAAATAATAAACAAAAAACCCACCTGACAGAAAATATAATTTAAAATATAAAAACAAAAAAGAGAAGTTCATATCGATGCTGCCATCCATGAATCTTATCCTCTTCATTATCGAAGACACATGTCATCATCTCACAAAACTGCAATGGGTAAAAAAATTTCAGTTTCCAATCGTGGGATCATCCCCATCGTAGATCTCTATCATGCTTTAACTATCAATCAACCTGTCTTATCTTAAACAACTTGTGGGCCTAGAACATGTGGCGATCATTCATGATCCCACAATGGCTATGAACCATGCAACTTCTCTTTGAGGTATTGTGCCCACCATAGATCTTGTTGGACTTTAACTAATTATCTTCCATGTCACTTCTCATAACCTTAGTGGGGTGGGGAAATGTGGAAATCAGTCATAATCCCATGATGGATAAAGATCATGCATATTATTTTTTTGGAATCATGCCAACTGTTAATGCCTACCATTCCTTAAAAGCCAATCATGTTACTTAGAAACTGTGGGTCTCAGACACATGTTGATCAGTCATGATGCCTTGAAGGGTAAACAATGTGCATCATCACTTTGTGGTATCATGATAACTATTAATGCAATCTGATCTTTAACCATATACCTTCCTTCATTCACTGATCATAACCTATGGGCCCTCGAAACATGTAATTATCATGCAATGCCTTGTATAGTAAATATCATTTAGCTCTTGTTTTTAGGGTCACGCCAATCATCGAATGAAGTTTGACTTGCTCTATGTATTAACTCATTTTTACCCTACCTAACCGAGATCTCAGAGGAAACATGTCAGCTAGGTGCATTCCCTTAAAGTTTAAATGGTGTGGATCTCTTTTTTAAGGGACAGTGCTAGCCATAGATATTTGCTAAGATTTAACCACAAACCATGTCCTCCAAAAGGATTGATATAATAAACTTGATACTTCAATTCTCAGATCAATATGGGATAAAGATTCTTAGCATATTGTTTAATAAATAAATTAACAAAGCAACCATCTCTGCAACCATTGTGATGCAAAAAAAAACTTCTATAGGAGATACAACATAATCATGGTGATAAAACCTGCAAAACCCAACACAGGTCTACACAAGGATAAAATGATAAAATAGTAAAGTTAGAAAAATCCACTAAAAAAATGCAATGACTATATTAATGAATTCGAAAATGAAACTAGGGTAAAACAAGAGCATAAAACATAATAATTTATTGACATAGGTAAGATAATAATTTCCTGAGCTATCTAGACATGCAAATTTGATATGTAAATTTGGGTTCTATTGGGTCTATTTTAGGTTTTTTGAGTCATGCTAAAAATTTTGGTTCCCAGTGTTAGTCTGTACGCTAACAATTGAATTATTTTCAAGTGTACCCTCAAGTTTTTCTAAAAATGTCTATATCCCAAGCAATTATGCTTTGAAAATGCATGTAAACCCTAAACCCTAAGTCTTAGTTGTACTTGGTAGGGTTTTTTTTGCCTACAATTGCAATGAAATCATGCCCTAGTATTATGTTTTTGAGTTGACCTTTTTGAGCATGTCTTTTATGTCTTTAAATCTCATAAGGTTGGCATTTAGATCAAGAATTCAATGACCTAGCACAACAATTATCTCTAAGTCTCGAGATCTTGGCAGTTAAGCTGGAAAATTTCAACAATAAAGTTAAGGACATAGCAACTGATATTAGTCACATGATATCTTAATGAAATGTTTAAGTGTATTAAAATTTAGAGATCACACAGAGGCCATTGATGCCCTTCTGATCTTATGGTTGGTGCTGAGTTGCAAGATAAATTCAAGGTTAGGGTTTTTATTCAATGATCTAGCGAGGACCGTTGATACAATTTTAATCTTGTGGCAAGCACTAGATATCCAAATGAGACCAAAGCTAAGTGAATCATTCAATGACTTGGATATCTCTTTAGGTGTGTAATCTCCAAATGGATCCCATGGTCAAGGCATGTCAGGTTGGCTTTATTGCAAGATTCAGAGATAAGATTATCTCTAAATCTCAGAACTAAAGCAGGGTTAAGTCAAAGATTTAGAGATTTAGTGTGAGCTGTTGATATAGATAAAGATAAAGGGTTGTCTCCTAATCTTAGAAAGAATTAATTAAGTACAAATGCATTCAGAGATTTAGCATTAATCGTTGATTGAGATCAAGATGTAGGTCTAGTGCATGGTCTCAGAATTAAATTAGGGTTAGGAAATTCATTTAGCGATTTAGAGATAGCCTTATCTCTAAATCTCAAGACTTAACTAGAGTTAGTTTGAAAATTGGGAAATTGTGTGGTGAGCCTTGTCACTGAATCTCAGAATAGACTAGAGTTAATATTAGGTCTTGTAAGATTAAATGATGATCATAGATGTGAAATCAAATCAAGGCCAGGCACCAAATCTCCAAATGAACCATGAGTCAAGGAAAAAACATTTAATGATTCAGAGACTGACTTGGTTATCTCTGAATCTTCAGATTTGATGAGGGTCAATCTAGGTTAATTAAAATCAAATAAGGGTTTCTCCAGTAAGATCTAGACCATTGGTTAAGTTATGATCTAGGGCTAGCGTTGTATCTCTAGATAAAAAAAGAAAAGAAAGAAGTATTCAGCATTCAGAAGATAAAATACCATGTTGATAAGATGCTGACACATGTCCAAAAGGAAAATGAGATGGGTGGTTAACGCTAGGTCTTGGAAGAGGACCTAAGGTTAAGAAATAATTCAACAATCTACCAAAAGCCTTTATTTCTAAATCTCAAGATTAAACTATGGTGAAGACTTCTATCTAGAGATCATGAGATTTCCTTTATCTCTAAATCTCAGAATAAAATTAGAGTTAGATAAAGTTTTGAGAGATCTAGGGAAGGCCATTAATGTGGTTTTAATCATGTGATCTATGCCATATCTCATGATGAAACTCAACTTAAGGATTTCATTTAGAGATACAAAGAGATGAGTTACTAAGGGTTAAGAGATGAGCCAGGGGTAAGATAAAGTAAATTTTGTGTGGCTGGCGCTGAATCTCAGGATAAAATCAGAGTTAGTAAATCGTTCAGAGATTTAGATAGGACCATTGATAAAATAAAAGATCTATGGCTGGAACTAGATCTCGTATTGTAACCCAAGTCAAGAAATTATTTTAGCGACTTTGAGAATACCTTATCTCTGAATCTCTAGATAAACCATGGTAAAGATGAGTATAGTGAAATACTGAGGAGCTTATTCTCGTGCCATTTCAGAGAAATAAAGTAAATAACTAGGATTGAGGAAAGATATGAGATCCTGACAAGGTACAAGTACTCTGTTGAGTTGTAAAAAGGAAAGAAAATAAAGCCAATTAGATGTCGTCCAGGGATTTTTAACAAATTATATAGTTTTAAAAGAGAAAGTCAATTAGGACCTGCTTGCAAATTTCATTTCAAATTCAATTCCTGATGAACTATAACTAATTGAATGTTTGAAGATGACAAAGTTGATGATCACTGAGATGCATAATGTAAATGAAAGACATTAAATCAGTTAATGTATTGTATTTTCATTTATGCCAACTTATTATACTTTGATTGGTCATATTCATATTGTTAAAGACTTCAAAGAACCAAAGAGATAAAGGTTATATTACCAGTAATGCATAAAACTTCAGTATACACCAAGTGACAAAAAACACCGATGGACAATGCACACCAACAGATAAAGAACCCCAAGAAGAGTCACAGTGATACTTGAGCAAGATACTTGAGCAATAATTACCTACTAGAACCATATTCATACCTGAGTATTACTAAAATTCATAGTGTTTCTAGATGGATAGAGATGCCTGAGGACAACTGAAGTCAAGACTGAGCAAACAAGGAGTTAAACACCGATCATAACTAAAATTCAAAAATGAAAAAAGACTTAGCTGGCATGAGCTAAAAATAGAGTTAACTATTTGATTACATTATTGTCATCAACCAGTTAAAATCTAAAGATAAGCTAGTTTTTTGAGTTATCAAGAAGAAATCTACGGGATAAAACTAAAGAAAGATTTAAAGAAATAATGACGATATTTGCGGACCACGTCAAGAACAAGAAAGACAAGGACTTAGAAAGGGTGAAATCATGTCTATAAAAGAGACAAGATAACTAATTATGAAACAAGAGGATGCTAAAGAGAATTATGCTAAAGATAGAAGTATTCATACATACCTAATCATACAAGTTGAAGAATAGAGCAAAAGATTTCTACAGACACCGAGAAACAAAGAAGCAACAACATTCACCGAGTAGAAAGAAGTGGAGAAAAGTAAAAAAAGAGAGAAACATTGATTAGAAAGGTATTATGAGCTTACAATAGATTTGAACATCTGCAAGATTTAGTTGTATTTATGAACATATCATATTTTTTTAAAGTTTAACCATTGATTCAAAAAATCTCTTAGGATCTAACCATCCTTTATATATTGAGATACATCCCAAGGAGTATCAAAAGGTTTTCATGTTGAAAACATAGTGAATGTGAGGTCAAGTGATAAAATGTTAGTGATAAATCCTCTAACAAGGTCACACTTAACAATGTGTTTGTAACATTTATCAGGATTGGATCTTCGCCAAGCTCACTTCAGAAGAGTGAAAATTTTGGGTTACCGGTCCCAAGTGGTTTTTCCCCTAACAGGGTTTCCACGTTAAAAATCCATGTGTCAAATGTGTGTATGGTTTATTTCTTTAAGGTTTTTCTTTACACATTACTAAAATAGGATTGATTTGTAAACACTAAGGTATTTATTGTATTTTGGTAAAGGCTAAGACAACAATTCAATAAAGCTTAACAAAAGGGATAAACAGTATACTCTGAGCAGTAGTTATTTGGTAAGATTATTTAGAGGCAAACATCTTGTAGGAATGAAGATAACTAGAGGCTTATATTTGTGGTATAAAGTTTTGGATTAATTTTTGAGGCCACTGATTCACTCCTCCTCCCCCCCTCTTAGTTATTCTAAAAATTGGTATGAGAGCTTGTGTGCTTGAAAGGGAGGTTTAACAACCTATGCTAAAGATCACAAGATGAGAAAAAGGGATGTGCCTAAGTTGAAAAAGGACAACTTTGCATCATGGAAAAGAAGGATAAGATTCCACCTATCAGGTATTGGAAATGATGTTACTCAATACCTAATACTTAATATGTGTTACCTACTGGACCACTCACAGTTGATCAATTAAGAGAGAAACATGACCAAAACTCTATGATGATAGAACTTGCTTCCTCACTCTCTGATGCTGAATTTGAATATGTCAAATCATGCACCATTGCAAAGAAAATGTGGGATAAATTGAAGCTAGTACATGGAGGAGATACAAATGTGCTGAGGGAAAAAGTTGAAAGCCTAAGAGGAAAATTTGATGACCTAAGAATGAAAGAAGGAGAAAAAATTACTCAGTACAGTAGCAGAATCAAAGAGGTTGTTAATGCAATTAGAGTATCTACTATAAAAGAAATGAGAGCAGTAGAATATAACAATGTTACTCTAGTTAGTTTGATTGGTATACTTATTTCATTTGAGATGAATAAATTTGACAATAGTGTCTTACCATCTATTGAGTCTGCATTCAAATATTCTTTGAAAATAATAAAATTAAGTCATAAACACGCTCTGATAAATGATAGTGAAAGTGATAGTGATGACCAAGAACTTGATGAGATTGAAGCACTAATGGCTATAAGATTGTAGATAGGCAAAGGTAGATACAAAGGTAAACTACCACTTGTATGTTTTAATTGTAAAGAGATTGGGCACTTTTCTGCTAGATGTCCTAACAAAATAAAAGATGATATAAGTAATGAAAAAACTTATGAAAAGAAGTTTGATAGAGGTGATGACCGGGATTACCAAATCAACCAACAATCTGACAGAAGAGACAACCAAGACTATAAGGAAAAAGGAAAGAAAGCTTGTTACCTGGCTAAGAAAAAAGATGGAAATATGGACACCAAATTTGATGAAGATATTGAGGTGGTATTTGTTGCTATGAAGGATGATTCAAACAAAGAAGAAAGGTATGTTGAGACTACACTCATATCTAAGGTCAGTAAGAATGATTTCTGGATTATTGATAGTGGATGTACTCATCACATGACTAAAGATAAGGAAAATTTTGAAAATTTTAAGTATTATAATCATGGATCAGTAAGAATGGGTAATAACTCACCTTGTTATTTTGAAGGTAAAGGAACCATAATGTTGAATAATCTGATTAGATGTGAAAATGCATACTAGGTGAAAGGACTTAACTATAATATATTAAGTGTTTAACAACTGATTAACACAAGTCATCAAGTTAAAATTGAGAACAAAAAGGAAAAGATCTTTAATGAATCAAGAAGGTTGATGGGAACTGGTGAACAGACAAAATGTAACCTATTCTATCTTGATGATATTAACACAACTTGTCTAATGGCTAGAAATGAAGACATATGATTGTGGCATAAAAGGTTATGTCATGTGAACTTTGACAACATGGTTAGGATAAGAAATAAAAGGAAAGTGTATCATCTTAAAATGGAAGCACTTCCATGTTAAGATCATTTAGCCCTCCTTAGGGGAGGTTTTTGACCTCCATCATATCATCCTCCCATTTCTGCATCATCTCCTACTTTTGTGCCTGTTCAGGACCCTGATTAGGCCTCTCCAGGCGCCTCCTACCCCACCTGACATATTTTCCAGGGGTTCTGGCCCCCTGGGTCAAGGTCAACCTCAACCCTGACCTAGGTCAGGTTCAACCTTGACCCTGACTAGGGTCCCCCTTTTAAAATAAGAAGCTTGTCAGCTGCCGGGGGTCATCAAAAATTTAGTTTTCTCGCTTTCGGGTCGACTGTTTCGGGTTCTGAAGCGTTGATTCCTAAATTATAATTATATAGGTCCTTTTCTAGGGGCATGGATCTAATTGGAATTTAATTATCCTATGTCGGCCTCCTTAGGAGATTGTGCCCTAATTTCATATAAAAGGAAGCCTCTTTCTCTCATTTTCTCTAAGTCTTCTAAGTGCAAAAAGCTCTAATCAAGATTTTGTCAAGAAGCAAAAAGTTCAAGAATCCATTTCCAAGCTCTCAAGGTGTTCAAGTCTTCTTCTCAAGCATTCAAGTTCTCCATTGAAGATCAAGGATTCAAGCTCTCAAGACTTTGAAGTGATTAGGTGCAAACATTAAAGATTCATCATTCAAACCCTAGATCTAGCCATCATGGTGGTGTGATCTTCCTTCAAGATCCTTTGTGCATCCTCAAGACTCTTTTATCATCTCTTGAAAGTGGATTTAAAGCATACAATCATGGAGGTTTATGGTTCCTATTGAGTTCATGCTTTCATACTTTCATGCTTGCATACATTTGAATTACAATTACATATCTATTGAATATCATAGCTTCATTGTTAGATTCAGTTCTACTACTTGCTAGCATTCTATACTTTATTGATTTCAAGGTTAATTCCTAAATTGTGGTTTGAATAAGGAAAACCCCTCCCTCACAAAAATTAATCCCCCTTTTCTTGTAGGTATAGGTATAGAACAAAATATTTGAGACCAGATCTGGATACCTTTTTCGACTTTCTTTCGGATGGCACGAATAGATTTTCTATTAGACCTGTGCAGGTTAGGTTTGACATTATTGGGTCAGGGTTGACATTTGTGGGTCACGGTCAACCTTTTTCATAAGATGACATAAAAATGGAAAAATATTTTTGGGTTTTTTTTGTCTCTGTGTTTCGGTTCGGGATCAACTGTCATTTTTTCTAGAAATAGTCTACAGACCTCAAAAAATAGCATTCTTTGATCTGCAATATTTAAAGGTTAGTGCATTTCTCCCATTTCTTCAATTACTGTCATATATCATATCTATACATATAATTAATAGAATTTAAGGTATCCCTCTTGTTAATCTCTTTTCCAAATAGTTGATTCATTTGTGCATTAGCCCTTCCTTTGGGTTGATCAATTTGGATCTTCCATTTGTGCATTTGGGAATTGAAGAGGAACATCTTATCTTCTCCCTAATCACAATTACAATATACAATTCAATTACAATTCAATTAAATATAAATTAGGGTTAATGAAATCAATATACTCTAAGAAAATCAAACAAAAAATAACAAATAATCTCCTAAACACACAATTTCCCCCTATTATTTCCATTACAGAAAGTAAGAGGCTTACCGAGCATGTCATAACTAGACCATGTCATGTGTAAGAATTGTCAAAAAGGTAAAATGACAAAGTCTAGTTTCAAGAGAAAAAAATACACATCTAATGCTATTCTAGAGCTATTCCATCATGACCTATGTGGACCCATGAGAATAAAGAGCTACTATGGTGATAGATACTTCATTCTATTTGTAGATGATTATTCTAGAATGATGACTATTATGTTCTTAAAAGAGAAATCAGAAGCATATAAGATGTTTAAATGGTATAAATCTGTAGTGGGAAAACAAAGTGGAAAGGAAATAAAATGTCTAAGATTAGATAGAGGAGGAGAATTTATTTTTGTTGAATAAAATAACTTTTCTAATGAGCATGGAACTCAAAGACAATTTTCTGCACTGAGAACACCATAGAAAAAAGGGATTGTTGAAAGAAGGAACATATCCATTGTTGATTATGCCATAACACTGATGGTTGAGAAAGGAATCACACAAAAATTTTGGAGAGAAGCTGTCAGCACTGTTGTCTACACATTGAACAGAGTTCAATTGAAGAAAGACACCAATAAGATACTTTATGATCTATGGTATGGATACACACCCAATGTAAGTTACTTCAAAATTTTTGGTAGTCAATGTTTTATTTTGAAAATGATAGAAATAGAAATCTTGAATCCAAATATGAACAAGGAATATTTATAGGGTATTCTACCAAGAACAAGGCTTATAAATGTCTTAACAAATCCTCTAACAAAATTATTGAAAGTGCAAATGTCAAAGTAGATGGATTTGCTGAGAAAAATGATGAGGAAAGAAGAAAGGAACTAGAAGACTACAACAAGTTTGTCTATAGTGAAGAACCTAACACTCTACCTGAGAAACAGTGTATCACTCCCAAGCGATAGAACAATGCACCTAAGCATTAGGCTGGAAACACCAAAAATTAGGAAATTTCTCAAAATAATGTACTAAGTGATGAAGATCAAAATAAAGGTCAAGATGATGTTCAGAATGATGAACAAAGTGTTGAACCACTACTTTCCAAGTATGTCATAAGACACCATCCGTAGAACCATATCATAGGAGACAAAGAGGCTACAATGAGAACAAGAAGTAGGTCATTGAACACTAGATGTTTAATTTGTTATTTTGAGCCTAAACCTGTTAATACTGCACTTGAAAATGAAAAATGGGCCAATTCTATGAATGAAGAGATTGAGAGGATTGAGAAGAATAGGACATGAACATTACTACCTAGAATAGATGAAAAGAATGTCATTGGTACCAAATGGATATTAAGAATAAGCTGAATGAGAATGGAGAGGTCACAAGAAACAAAGAAAGATTAGTATGAAAAGGGTATGCACATGAAGAAGGTATTGACTATGGAGAAACCTTTGCACCTGTTGCTAGACTAGAAGGAGTCAGAATTAGACTTTCTTATGCTTCATTCAAAGGATTCAAGGTATACCAAATGTATATCAAATATGCATTCTGAAATGGAACACTAGAAGAATAGGTATAGATTGAACAACCATAAGGGTTTGTCGATCCTAACAAGAGAAACATGGTTTGTAGACTACACAAAGCCTTGGATGGATTGAAACAAGCACTGAGACCATAATATGAAATAATACACTTCTATCTCATAACATGTATTTAAAAGAAGATTCTAATTATAACATTCTGATTGCTGAAATATTTGTTGATGATATCATATTTAGTGGTAATGATATGTTATGTAAATCATTTGTTGTTGAAATGAGAAAAGAGTTTGAGATGTCAATCTTTGGGGAGATCAAAATTTTTCTTGGTCTATAGAATCTTCAACAAGATGTAGGCATATACATCACACAATCCAAATACATCAAGCAAGTTCTCAAGATATTCAAAATGGAGGACTCCAAGCCATTTGGAACACCTATGGAGACTGGATGCATGCTAAAAAAGGAAAACAAGTAAACTGAGATAAATCAGACCCTATATAGATCTATGATTGGAAAAGTCATGTATGTTGTTCATACTAGACCATATATAGCACATGCAATTGGAATAGTTACAAGATTCTCTGCTAATCCCAAGGAATCACACATGACTACTGTCAAAATAATTCTAAGATATCTAAAGAATACCAAGGACTATGGCTTATGGTATAAAAGAGAAGGAAAATTTGAGCTTCAATTCTATATAGATGCTTATTGGGCTGGGAATCTAGATGATAGAAAGAGCACAACTAGAGGAGCATTCTTCATGGGTGACAGACTTGTCACATGGATAAGTAAGAAGCAAGGATGCATCTCACAATCCACTGCAGAAGCATAATATGTGGTTGCTACTGCAAATTGCTCTAATATTGCATGGATCAAGCAATTATTGGAAGGTATGAATATGAAAATTCTTTAATCATTTATTATCTATTGTGATAATACAAGTGCAATAAACATTTTAAAGAATCGAGTCATGCATGGTAAAACAAAGCATATTCCTATCAAGTATCATTACTTAAGAGAATAAGTGCAAGAGAAAGATGTGATAGTGGAATATGTTCAATCTAGGGAACAATTATTAGACATTCACAAATTCATTACCTAAAGACACATTTGAGTACTTGAGAAAGAGACTAGGGGTCCAACCCTTGTTTATTGGTCACTAAGATGACTAGGAGGATGCATCAGCCTACACACAGTCAAAAGATCAATCATGTTGATGAAAGAAAAGAGATGGATTGAAAAGATATATCAGTACACAACAAGGTACTTATCTGCATAGAACACAGAGTTATTATATTGCTAATGGAGAGGAAAATCAAGGAATATATTATGAAAATAGAGAGAGAGAGAGAGAGAGAGAGAGAGAGTTTGGCATTTACCTGTCAAAGGGAGAGATGAATTAAGGGAGAGATTATATCCATATGAAATATCTATTAGAAGTAGTCAAAGGGAGAGAAAACATCAAAGAAAGATTCAAATAAACATCCATCTAAGGGAGAGAATTGGAAAAGTTAACACTGCATATCTATTGAGAAAAGGGAGAAGAGATTTTTACAACAAAGGGAGAGATAGAATCAAAAGTTTCTACATCTATCTAGTAAAGGGAATGAAGAATGAATAAAGTACTCTACAAGAATCAAATCTAAGCTAGAAGAGCTTACCGAGAGTCAAATATTTGTATTGGTTATAAAAAAATAAGTTGGTTAGAGATTGATGAACTACAATTGATATATTTCATAATGTATTAGTATTATGTAGTATGTTGACATCAATGCCAAAGAGAGAGATTGATGAACTATAACTGATTGAATATTTGAAGATGACAAAGTTGATGATCACCAAGATACAAAAGGTAAATGAAAGGTATTAAATTAGTTAATGTATTGTATTGTCATTGATGTTAACTTAATATACACTGATTGGTCATATTCATATTGTCAAATATTTCAAAGAACCAAAGAGATAAAGGTTATGTTATCAGTACTACATAAGAGTTTAGTAGACACCAAGTGACAACAAACACTGACAGACAATGCACATCGATGGATAGAGAACCCTGAGAAGAGTCACGATGATACCAAAGAAAGTATTACTGACCAGAACTATAATGATACCCAAGTAGAACTAAAATTCATAGTGTTTCCCGACGGAAAGACAACCCTAACGGACAGAGATTCCCAAGGACAACTGAAGTAAAGACCGAGCAAACAAGGAGTTAAACATCGATCATAACTAAAGTTTAGAAATGAAAAAATACGTAGCTAGAAGGAGCAAAATATAAAGTTAACTGTTGTATTACACTATTTTCATCGACCAGTTAAAATCTAAAGATAAACTAGAGATTTAAAGATAGTTTTATTCTAGTTGTTGAGAATAAATCTATAGGATAAAACTAAAGCAAGCTTTAAAGAAAGAATGGTGAGATTTGTGAATCACATCAAGAAAAATAAAGAAAAGGACTTAGAAAAAGTGAAATCATGTCTATAAAAGTGACAAGATAACTCATTATGAAACAAGAGGATGGTGAAGAGAATTCTAGTGAAGATAGAACTCTTCATATAGACCTGATCATACAAGCTAAAAAATAGAGCTAAAGATTTCTGCAGACACTAAGTAACAGAGAAGCAACAAACTTCAACGAGGAGAAATAAATGGAGAAAAGGAACATAAGAGTCCAACACTGATCAGAAAGGTATTATGAGATTACAATAGATCTGAATATCTGCAAGATTAAGTTGTATTTATGAATAGATCATATACTATTTCAGTTTAACCATTGATTCTGAAAATATTTTAATAGAGTAGGACCTAACCATCCTTTATATATTAAGATACATCCCAAGGAGTATCCAAATGTTTTCATATTGATGACATAATGAATGCGAGGTCAAGTGATAAATTGTTAGTAATAAATCCTCTAACAAGGTTGCACTTAATAGTGTGTTGGTAACCTTTAACAGGGTTGGCTCTTCACCGAGCTCACTTCAAAAGAGTGAAATTTTTTGGTTACCTGACCCAAGTGGTTTTTCCCCTAACAAGGTTTCCACATTAAAAATCCAAGTGTCAAATGTGTATAGGGTTCCTTTCTTTAATGTTTTTCTTCACACATTACTAAAATAGAATTTATCGGTAATAAATAAGTTATTTACTCTATTTCGGTACAGGATACGACTACTATTTGATAAATCTTAAGAAAAAGGATAAATAGTATACTCTGAGAAGTACTTATTTGATAAGATTATTTAGAGGCAAACATCTTGTAGGACTAAAGATAATTAGAGGTTTATATGTTTGGTATAAATTTTTGGATTGATCTATATGATTAATTGTTTAGGCCACTAATTCACCCCCCCCCCCCTCTCAGTTATTCTAACAANATCTATATGATTAATTGTTTAGGCCACTAATTCCCCCCCCCCCCCCTCTCAGTTATTCTAACAATTACCTGTGAACTTCCAATGCCATGGCTACCACATAATTTATGTTAATACATGTAGAGTAATTGCTAAGCTAATTAAGAAATGAATTTCAGATTTCTCAACTAGATTGATACAATGATTGTTCAATGATAAATAAAATCGGCACTTATATATTCTACTTATCAAAGATTTGAGAAGAGCAGTGTGAGAAATTGATAAGTTGTAGAGATTTGTGAAGAAATTCCTATTTTAAAAAGAGATAATTCAGAGACCAACAGAGAAGAGTCATGCAGAATCCAACAAGGCTTCATCTAGTTGGGGAAGCAACAATGAAAAAGAAGAGAATAAGGTGAAAAGAATCTATTCAAAAGAGTTCATCACTTTTCTTCCTGGATCAAACCAAAATAAAAAGGTTAGTGATGAGTTTTTGTTAGACCACATGTCTAGTTGTAGGGACCCTGTCACTCCTAGATGTTCTGGTTATCAATTTTTTAATTAATTATATAGTAATAAAGATAGATATATCCCTGTCTCAAACCCCTATATACTAGTTTTGTCCAATTTGATAGTCACAAATGTCTTTCTGGATGTAGACTTGATATTTGAATTGGCTAGGAGGAATGATACAGTCTCTAAAACCATTAGAAATCATGATGAAACAAACCTAGTCACCTTGGATAGGGCCTCCTTTATGAAATATTTTGGTATCTATCATGGCTCCAGTATAGAAATTGATTTGAGAAAACTAAAAGAAAAATATAGTAGAGGGATCAACCTAGTTAAAAATTTGATCCTTGGTCACATGCCTAGGTAAAATAGGTATATATCCCCATTACCCACTTCCAAAAATGCACTGTATGAATTCGAGGATCCTCACTTCTACATGAAGTACTTAGCTTATGGGTTGTGTAGAGTGTTGGGGATTGATGGACACCTGGAGAGACTGCCTTCAGGTTTGTTGATGATCATTTTGGACATCCAAAACTCCCATGTGAATACTGAATTTGACTATATTGAGTATATCATTAATAGGATACATGAGGGCCTTATAAGTATTTAGAAGAAGACCGACCCAAAATTCATGTATTACTCAATTTTAATGCATTTAATTCTTTTCCACAACATAGATCGCATGGATACTCAACATTTCAGGCCAAGAACACACATCTAGGGCCACCCAAACCCTATGCAGCTCTGGAAATATACTTCTAATGAGAATGAGTTCTATGGTTTCCAAAATTGGATTGTGTATCCAATTTTAACTTTGCATGGTAAAAATATAAATAGGGTAATAGTCAAGGTGCTAATACTTCTAAGGCCTTGTGAGTATGTTGACAAGTTGTCAGAGATCATAACTGGGGAGAATTTTATCTGGATAATACCTACTCATTAATCAGGGTCTCTGGGTGTTCACAACCCCCACATATACTTCTAAGATATGTTCCTCCAAGGGTTTCCTTAATGGAATTCATTTGGAAACTAGTATGAAAAGATAAGGACAACTTGGCCCCTCACAGGAAGGGTACATTTACACCAAGGCAGTTCTATATTATTGATTTTTTTATTGGGAAGAATGCCATAGAGGGAATAAACAAATGGTTGGGGAAATTTTAGATGAGTATGGCCCAATATAGATATGTAGACCATGATGATTTTATCAAAAGTGCCAAGAAATTTCTAACCCCAAGTGTCACTACCATCAAGGAGCATGAAGGGTGTGATGAAGAGGATGCTATAAAAAAAATTCTTGAATCAGAAGAAGCTGAGAAAAGAGCACCAAAATATTTGGACCTAATACACTTGGAGAAAGAAATTAAAAATGTTGGGATTTCTATTGGAGGTTTCTTCCCAGGAGTACATTATATGACCATGGTTACAAAGATGATAGAAATGCATGACACTTTCTACAACCAACTGGAAAATCAGATAGAAGAGAAGAAAAGGGATCTTGAACATCACTCATCCTCTGAGTACGAGGAAGATAGTGAGGGAAGATATAGAATATATAGTCCTCCTCAGATGGATCAACCACTTGGTTTTGAAATTTTTTAAGAAGCTCATGATACAAAGGCAACAAGTGAGCCTTCTAGGAAAAAACAAAAAATAGAATAGGGAGAACCCTCTCAGTTGGAAGCATAAGGAAAGAGGAATGATAGAGTAACTTCCCTGGTTACTGGTGATAGATAGAACCATCACCAATTGAGGAAGAGTATAAGACAGGGAAAGAAAAAGCAAAAAGAGATCCAGGAGGAAGTGGAGTTTTTGATCCAATTATGCAAAGATGAGGGAGAAATGTATCAAGAAGATTTTTTGAATGATGATTCATTTATAAAGATAGGTGAATTCAAGAAGTCTCTCATTTGGAGAAACCAACAATAAATTGGATCCCAACTGCAGATAACAGAGGGTGCAACCTTAGGAGATGAAACAATACAAGCTTTGAAATCTTATGACCCTGACTCTAAAACCATCACACCATAAGAGGCTAAGAAATTAGTGAATTCTAGTGGGATGTTTCTTGTGCCTGGGATCTGGCATCTGCATTCATTATTGATCAAACTAGGAAACAACCAAAGGCTCAATTTTCTTATGAAACTCAAATAGGAGAAATGTGACAAGGATGTGGACATGATCCTAGGTCCCAAACTCTTTCTATGTGGTCATTGTCTCCAAGAAAAAAAAATCCATCTCTGTTTAGTGTAGAGGAAAATATAGATGGGGACAAGATCATTTGGACTATCCAAAACACCTCAGAGTTAGAGATCTCCAACGATGTCACTCACTTTGCTCGCCTAAATGAGGCAAACATAGAGAAATTGTTAGGATTATATGGAAGGATTTTTCATGATTCAATTTTCATGGAAAATGATAGAGAGAAGGGCCTGATGTAGATCCAAGAATTGCAAGAGAAAGTAGAAGCTCTGAAATAATAGTCAGAGGAGGCCTCCAAAGCTCTTCCTCCTCCATTTTAAGAGGTTTTAGTTGTACAACTTGATGTCACTAAGGAGTCTGCATAAGAAACATAGAAAGTGGACAAGGACAGGACTGAGGTTTCCCTATCTACATTGTTGAACATCTTGTAGCATAGGATAAATGTACTTAAGGGAAAGGTGGATGCAGTACACAAGGCATACATTAAGTTTCTTGATTTAGATAAGGAAGTAAATGACCAAATATAAATTTTGGACCCATTATTCAGTATATGGCCAGGTAGTGGATCTTTGTTTGAGAGGCTAGAGGCACTGCAACACCACATATCATACCTTCTAGAGCTAGTATTCCATGTGGGAGAGATGATAAAGAAAATTGGCATAACCTTATCCTTTTTCAAAGGAAAGGAAAATCAAATTCAATCAAGGTTAGCAATGTTTGGTTTTGACTTTAGTAAATTCATGCCTCCAATCAGAAAAGAGAATGATGAGGTGAAGGCAAGTGAGGAGTTGAAGGGAGAATTTGACACCTTTCTACTAAAAAAAGAGGTCTTCCTAACAAAGGACAATTTTTTATACATGGATAGATTCAATAAAGCCCTTGACGAAGTATTCAAGGTTGCAACAGACTTCGTCAAGTTTGTTACAAATATAAGAGCCATTACTGATGCCAAGTGGGAAAGATAATTGAAGTAGTTACAAGATATTAAAAGATTCAATTGGCCTACAAAGTAAGAGGTCACACTTTGGGACAACAACACCAAGCCTAAGAAGAATAAGTCAACAACAACAGACCCAGATGTGATAAATGAGGAGTAAATGGCACTTGGTACTTGATCAATGAGCACAGGGAGGGTAATTATCATGAAGACTAGTGTAAGTTAGGTTGTATTGGCATTCACTAGGTATCATAACAAATGTCATAGGTTACCCTAAATATCCACAGAGAAAGGTTCCAACTGCAAATGATCTAGAATGATTGCAAATCAACTACTCAAGTTATTTTCCTTGAGCGACTAAAGTTGTAATGACTTTTTGTCTTTTAGTACTTTTTTCTATTCCTAGCCATGTGAAGCTTGTTGCATCCTTTTTCTTTCAAGATTCCAAGATGGCTAGTGTGTACTATATATAGCAATTTGTAATGTTTTGTTAAGGATGGTGAATTCATAATTACGAAGGAGTTTACTGATTTTTTTAGTTTTAAGCTTTTCACCTTTTTCAATGTACTAAAACAGAGATATTTTAATAAAATACAGTGGAGTTCTTGTTTAATATATATGATGTCTTCATGTGTTCATATCTAAATTCTTGTGTGTTAAATTTTTAAGGCAAGTTTAATATACTATTTACAAGGTAGATATGGGATTTTTTTTAAGTTTCTTCCAAGGGAGGGGTAAGTCTTAAGGGTAGTTTCAGAGGATTAAGTATTTGCATAAGAATTTTATACATAGATATGGGAATGAAAAGATGACTTCTAAAGGCATTTAATTTGGGTTTAAAGTGTGTTATCATTAGAATGTTTCTAAAGATGTGTACTCATTTGACTCTTTGCCCTAGATTAGGCACTGGTCTAGATTTGAATAGTAGCTATCATCATAAAATCTTAAAACCTAAACAATCCTTTTATTTTATTTTTAATAACATAGATGTTTATCATTTGTATTAAAGAATACAAAGAATTTTGTTCATTCCTTTAAGAGTAAATCATTATGTCAGTCTACCTAAGTTAGGAGCTCAAAGAGAAGACAAATGAAAATCCTTATCACACTTGAATTTTCTTTTTTCAAGTGCATCCTTTGGCTTGTAAAGTTTTGCATAAGATTAGTGATCAGTATTTGCAGGATTTTTTGCCAATTGTTACAGTAAATCTGATTAACAAACTGGTATTAAACCTTGATCCATTGTGTGATTTATTGAGAAGCAGTAAATCAAGAGAGGTACACCTGCCTGAGTCTGTCAATCTCAAAGAAGAAGGAAGATCAAATCCTCATCAATTATACTTTTCCTTGTTTGAATCAAGTCTTGGGAATCATACATTCAAGCATTGAAGCTTATTAAAGGTTCTTCAAGAAAAAACCTCTACCAAAATATCAACTCTACTAGGGAGAAGTGGGTTTTAGAAATATGATTTTAAAAGTTCACAGAGACTAACTTTATATTGTTTCATTTCTTGATTATTTTATAAAATTTTCCCATACTTATTTTGGGTGGTGACTCTATACTTTGTGCATTCTAGTGTTGGTTTCACATGTTAAAATATTGAAAGTTCTTATCTGATTTTAAAAGGATTCAGAAATGGAATACCAGGTCCTACTATAGAAATAATTGAGAGAGTAATATAGTAGAAGATATCCATACATCTGGTAGGAAGAAATGGTCTAAAATGGGTGGGTCTAACCATAACTCCCCCAAAGTATCAAAATGAAGAATGGAAACCCCTATCCCTAAAAGAGTTTCATCTTCCTCTAAAAGTGTTGAGAATTCAAGACCAATTGGACCTTATATGGCTAATGCATCTTTTGATCCTTAAAGAGATGGAGAAATGAATGATGTTGGATTTTTCCATGTAGAAGAAACTCTAGACAAACAAGAAGAAATGTCTTTTACTAAGACTGCATCTTATGATTCTGAAAAATTGTGTGATGAGGTTCTATCCTTGAGAAGAAATAAGTGTGAGAAGGAATTGTATGACTTGTTAGTTGAGAGAGAAGAACTCTTGAAAGAAACAAACAAAAATGAGCTTAAGGCCAAAAGTCTATATGAGGAGGTCAAGGGTCTGGATGAAGATTTGTTTGGTGATCTTTGGGCCGTGAGGCAACAAGCTGCTAATAAAAAATAAAATCCCAAGAAAGATGAATGTGAAGGAGAGGGACATGTTTTGAGGCAGTTGCATCTATATGAGATTGAGAAAAATGTAAATCTCAAGAAAAATGACAAGGATGCCTTTGATAAAGGTAAGAAGAAAGTGATTGGTATAAGTATAAATAAACCAAAGCAAAGAAAATTTTCCCCTACTAGTATGACCAAAGTTGACATAGAACTTGAACAAGCTAGAAAGACTAAACAAGACTTAGCTAAGAAGCTAGAAAAAATGGAGTTGGAGGCTACTGCAGCTGACATGAAAATGAGAATATCTCTGTTGGAAGGTACTAGAAATACTACTATAGGTAGCTCAATGCCAGTTACCACTAGGACACTACAACAAAACCTAATAGGTGGTTCAAAGCCAAGTTCTCAAATGGTTGGTCCCAAGCAAGGTACTCCTCATCCTAATCAAAACCAATGAGGTATAGTAGGCACAAGTGGAAATAATACCCTTGGAAATTTTCAAAGAAGACTTATCCATTTGGAAAGATACCATCCTCTATTTTTTTATGGCATTCTTGATCATCCAAATATGATCCCAAATGAGGTAAGAAAATGAATACCTAGGTTCACTGGTAATAGTGTTAGTACTTGTGAAAAACACTTGAAAGGTTTTACTAGAACAAGATCGCTTATTTTGAAATTGAGAATGAAGATGTTATAATGAACCTTTTTGTCCAATCTTTGATAGAAGATGCTAGGGACTAGTATACGAATATGCCTGAGGGTAGAATAGCATCTTGCGATGAATTTTTTAGGTCTTTTAGGGAACAATACCATGAGCATGTCAACTTAGGTTACATCTTAAATCAATTCAATAATATCAAGAAGTTCCCTAATGAAAGCATGATAGATTTCAACAATAGATTTCAAAAGGCCATGAACAAATTATTCCAAATCTTAAGATTAGATGAGAAAGTATGTTTAACCACATACTTCAATGTTGCAGATGGGAATATGTCCTATCTTCTTAAGGATAAGAACCCACATACTCTAAGGGATGCCTACAAAAAAAATATTGATGTGGAGAGAAATAGGAAAGTGTCATGAAAGATGGGGAAGAGAGAGGATGGTGAACTGTGGAAGGAGAGAAGAGGACAAACATGAAAACCTATCAAAGAGGATGATAGCGTGGATAAGTTGATGAATGTAGTGAGGGATCTTTCTTTGAAAATTGACAAAAATGATAGAGGTTTTCATGATAACAAATATCAATACCAGAGGTATGATATACAACCAAATATGAAGGACATTGCATATAAAACAAATTGGAAAGATGGCAAGCCTATCCCAGAAAATTAAGAGAACCAGGAGACAAAGAAAACACCTGATCCTCTTAAAATAAATAGCAAAAATAATGTGGAGAACACCTGTTGGTGTGATTATTTTAACATGCCTCACTCTTCTTACCAATGTGTTGTAGCTCAAGCTCTAGCTAATCAAATGGAGGAGGGAATTAAATAGACAAGTTCAGGACAAGAAGTCCCTGATATCAATATTTTTACTGTAAGAATACCTTACCCATGTTCTTAAAAAGATAGTGAGCCATCAGAAGATGTAAATAATAGAGGAAGACTATAGAAGGAGTACCAACCACAAGTTGTTTCTGATTCAAATGATGAATCTGGTGTTGTTCCACAAAGAACCATAAATGTAGTAGGTGATGATAAGGAGCATCCCCATTTTAGATTATGAAGTGATGAGGAAAATAGATCCTTTACCATAGCATAAACAAATTAGGCTATGAGTGCATATAATTTAAGAAATAGAAGGGTGGAGCCTAGACTAGGAAAACTTTCTTCTGTGTTTATTAAGGAAGGTGCCCCACATTTTTTTGTAGAGATTCTTGTTAAGGATAGAAAAAAAAAAGAAAGCTACAAAACAAGCAGAATCATCTTTTGCCCAACAAGAGTAAGAGGAAGAGAAAATAAAATAACAAAGTGCTACTGACAAGACCAAGAAATGTAAGAGAACAACTGATGTGTTTTCTGAATTACCTCCATTTGACATGAAGCATGCTCTCACATAAATGAAAGTATCAGTTTCATTGATGGAAATGTTCAAGATAAAAGAGAACAGAGAAGTTACAATGTAAATTTTCAAAGGGATTTAAGATATCCCTATTCCAAACAAGAAAGAGAATAAGAAAAAGGAAGTTTCATTTAAGGTAGACAACCCTATATCGTATGTGGGTAACATGATTACTAAAGATCCATATAAGGTGGATCCATTCTATGTTACTTTGTTAATAAATAAAAATCTTTTAAAAAAATGCATGATTGATTCTGGTGTTGCTACCAATGTCATGCCATATGAAGTAATGAAGGAATTAGGAATGAGTATGGACACTTGTTATGGGAGATTCCATGACATGGAAAATCGAGAAGTCCCTATATTGGGACCTCTAAAAGGTGTTGAGGTAAAGATAGTTGTGTTTCTTGAGGCCAAATACAAAATGGATTTGGTTGTTGTAGATACTCAACCCCACTATGGCATGTTGTTGTCAAGACAATGGACTACAACAACAGGGGGAATGTAAAATTGGATCTATCTTATGCAACAATGCCAGTAAATGGGAGTGAAGTGAAATTGTATAGAGAGCCACAAGAACTAGTCACTATCGAAAAGGTGCAAACTAAAATTCTCAATTGTTGTGTTGAGGTCGACATGGAAAAATTTAGAAAGGAAAAGATCCTGCGAGAGTGCAGAAACACTAATCCACTGGTGGAGGAATTGTGTGCACAATGAAATGACCTATGGAAAATTTATTTTAATGGAGCTTGTTCAAAGGAAGGATTGGGATTTGGTGTCCTATCCATTTCTCCATCAGGTAACACATTCAAGTATTATCAGAAACAAAGATTAATGTAAGAGGGAGAAATCTGTATTTCAGAGATTGTGAAGACAAAGGGATTTGTCTGGATGAGAATCAAAATGAAGCCAAGGACATTAATAAAATTTTATTAATTTTTTTGTTTGTCTAAAATTATTTGTATTATGACATATTGTGTTTCCATCAACACCAAAGAGGAAGATTGTTGATGACAATTATTCAATTGTGTATTGTCATTGATATATACACAAATGTAATGATGTTACACAAATGTCTATACCTAAACTGAGCATAGTAAGTATATGCTAGGCTCTATCAAGAATTGAAGAAGACTAAAGTGATTTTTAGTTCTAACCGAGTTCACTCAGGCATTACAATAATGGTTGGGCATTGAAGGATTACAATGTTAACTGAGTTATGCATTTAGTGTTAGCCAACCAAAAAAAGTTTACATTTTATGTTTAATTGGTTATATGAAGCTGACATACTTAAGTTTTATTATCTATTTGGAAGGTTATTCAAGCTGACTTGACAAGGCTTATCATATATATA
>MU226068.1:13734024-13752681 GCA_018584345.1 Thuja plicata | reverse complement strand
TATATATATACAAGGTCAAGTTTGAATTGAATGTGTGGAAGTAATAAGTAGAAATATATGGCAGAGTTTTGATATGAAGAGTGAAGGCGAAATCAGATGGGATTCTGATTAAGGAAAGAACATCTAGATAGAGCTCCAATAGAATATTTGATCAGTGAGGATCCAATTTAAAGCTAGAGAAGAGATCTAAATCAGCAAAGGCAGTTTCTTTTTCAAACAGGTCAATCTATTGTTACTCTCTAACAACTGTAGCAGTGATCCAAATCTCTTTACAAAGAAGACTTAGCAGTCTTTTGTAAATCCTCTCACAAGGTGAAATTTCTACATTGAAATGTTTGAAGATATATAACAAGGTCACTCCTTACTGGATGATTAAATCCTCTAAAAGGGTCACACCTAACTATGTGTATTTTAAGCTTTAAAAGGGTTGTCTCCTAATAGGGCTCACTTCAGAAGAGTGAAAAACAATACCTAGTTGCAATTCATGGTTTTCCCAAATTGGGTTTCCATGTTAAATCTTGGTTTCATATGTGTACATGTTATTTTATTTATGATTTATGTTTGTGCACTTAATCACTAAGGGATAATCACAGTTAATATCTTAAAGATTTTCTTTGTTAACCGAGTGACAACAAAATATCTTTGTTAACTGAGTAACAATGATAAGTTTGATTAGAAAATCTAAGGGACTTGGATTTGTTTTTTTTGTAACTAATTCACCCCTCCCCTCTCAATTACTCAAATCATTTCCAACAATTGGTATCAGAGCATTTTGTTCTTTTAGGGAAGGTTTCAAGGCCTAAGCTAAAGATCAGAGATGTCTTATAGAAGGGAGATCTCCAAGCTTAACAAAGACAACTTCTCTTCATGGCAATATTTTATGAGGCTACATCAATCTACTATTGGAGATATCGGTTTGAAATTCTTGGATCACAAGTCTGTGGAACCACCAAGATGTATGTCCATGGATAAGATGGTGGATATGAAGAATCATAACATAATGATAATTGGTATAGCTTCTTCACTCAGCTATTCTAAATTTGATGAATTCAAGTACTTCCCTACTGCCTATGATATTGATAGAAGTAACCCCAAGGTGTGCTCACACAATACTTCAAGACAGGACCTAGATTTTCCAAGTACACTTAGGATTCAAATTTCTCTTTTAGGACCACAATAGCCTCAAGAAACTAAGCTCAATACTACTTTCAACTCTTCTCTAAGAGTTAAACTTATTATGTTTCACCTTGAAGGACATCCACCATTAGTTTTGTCTCACAATGCTTCCCATTGGCTTTGAAGAATTCCAATCCCAAATCCTTCATACCAACTCCACACATGTTACAAGGGCCTTGTACACTCTTTGTATGTTCATTCTAAATCTATACTTACCAATTTAAATAATTCCTCATTCCCAATTTAGTCAAGTCCCAAACTTGCACCCAAATTACCCTATTAGGCCTAAAACACCAATTAGCCCTATCGAGAGGGTTTTTCAAGATTTACTCTTAAAAATTCCACACAACCCCTAAAACCAATCAAGGTTCCATATACCCTTTTGGGAAACCCCAAATAATTTTAAGGTGTAAGGTCCCCAACCCTTTTGTACACCTCTGTCATGAAATGTAGGGCCATTAGGCCTACTTTGGCCTCTCACAAGCACTTCTCTGATTTCTATTGAAAACTCAATCCAAATGGATTGGTTGGGTTATGAACTTGATTCTAGGGACATATGATACCCTAAATAAATTGATACCACACTTGGTTCAATTATCCCATGCACACCCTTGTCTTTTCATTCTTGTTTTCACCTTCCATACACCTAACCGAAATTTCCTAGCTCGCGTAGGGCATGGCTTTAAAAATTGAAAATCAACTCCTTTGACCACCTACCTACATATGTACACTTTACAGAGGCTCCGCTAACACATTCATTTAACCTCTTTCATTTCCCATAGTTGAATTTCATGGGGAAGCCATAACACCAAAAACTACCTAAACTGAACCAGTAGACTCTCTAATTCTTAAACAATTTCCTACACCTATCAAATTAACTCTACACTATTAGCACAATAAATGAAAAAGTCTTAGATAAGTCACTAATAAATTAACCCACACTTAGATCAGTTAATTAAATCCATTAAAACACAAATATCTTTCAAACACATTGACTATACTTTGCTTCCAAAAACACTTTCTCTATTGCATCACAAAAATTGCATACCTTCACTATACCTCAGGAAATGAGCCATAGAGTGTCTAAAGATGAGATTAATCCACAATTTAAGGCCACTAAAATTAATTTTCCACTACTATAATGGTGGGAATCCAATGTTGTCAATTTTCATGCAACATTTGCAAAAAGTTGCAAATGTTGCCATGACAACTTTTTGGCATCTTTTGCATTTATGTTGAAAACTATATTCTAGGGAATCTAACCCATTAATTTTGATGAAATAAAATAATTTATGCCTCCTTAAGCATGTTACTACCCACACATGGGTCTTGGACACATTTAGACATCATTTCCCAACATTAGCCAAACCTAAGGATTAAGCAACTAACAAAAAACTAGGGTGAACTTAGTACTAACACTAATCCACCTAGTCACGCATAACAAATAGACCATCTAAGGCCTTAAGAAAACAAACAATAACATGGATAAATTCATTTACAAGGTAAAACATACTTGGGCTTAGAGGATAGCCTAGGTGCTCCTGCACCATCCTCCCCAAGTGAAAGATTTCAATCCATCCTTGGATTGAGTAATTTAGGATCAATGCCCATATTTTTGAACTATGAATCCTTTATCCATGTTGCATCTACATCCAGTTGTCCTTTCCACTTCACTAAATGTTCTTTTTAATCCTTCTTCCTAGTTTTCTTGTAAATTCTAGATTCAGTTATGCAGTCTACCTTCTTGACTAGTGTAGATGGAAAATGGAGTTCTTCTACCTCTTGTATGAATTCAATCAAGCTCTGATCTAGATCAGGGATTGGTCCCTTGTATAGAACCAATTTTGCAATGTTGAAGACAAGTGACAAGCCATTGTTCTCTAGTAACTCCACCTTGTAAGCATTTGCTCCATACTTGGCGAGTATAGTGTAGGGGCTAAGTCTTATCATCTGTAACTTGTGTGGGATTTCTTTCTGTAGTTTAGCCTTGTTGAGATGTACCATGACTAGATCCCCAACCTTGAATTGAACATCCCTTTTTCCTTCATTAACCATACTCTTGATCTTCTTAGTATTGGCAATCAATGTCTTCCTAACTGTGTCATAAACTTCTAGCATAGCATACGCAAAGTCCTCAGCATATCCACTCTCTTTAACTCCATCCTTTAGTTCTCTGAGTTCATAAATTCCTTTGGGGTGTAGAACATAGACAATTTCAAAAGGAATCTTACTAGTAGTCATGTTCACAGTGTCATTGTAAGCATATTCAGCTTGACCTATGAGTTGGTCCCATGTATGACCATACTCCTTTTTAAATCATCTTAGGAGATTTCCAAGACTCTAATAGACTACCTCTATTTGACCATCAGTCTAAGGATGCTATGGAGATCCAAAGGATAAGTTGGTGCCCAACTTTTTCCACATAGTCTTCCAGAAGTGACTCATAAAATTCTTGTGTCTATCTGACACAATGCTCAAGGGAAATCCATGTATTCTGACTACCTCTTTAAATAAAAGAGATGCTATTTGAATAGCATCATTAGTTTTCTTGCAGGGCACAAAGTGAGCCATCTTACTCAATCTGTCTACTATCACATAGACACTATCCATTCCCTATCTTGTCTTAGGCAATCCAACAACAAAGTCCATGCTCAATCATTCCCATGGTTTAGTTAGGATAGGAAGTGGTTGGTATAGGCCAGCATTAGAAGATGTTCCCTTGGCCTTCTGACACACAATACAACTCTCAACATATTTCCTAATATCAAAATTCATCTTTGGCCAAAAGTAAAATCACTGAACAAGTTCTTGTGTCTTACTGACCCCAAAATGACCACTCAATGCACCATTGTGTTTGTCCTAAATCAAATTATCCCTTACAGACCCTCTAGGGACACATAGTTGAATTCCTTTAAATAGGAGATTACTTTGTAAATTATATTCATAATATTTACTATGAAAGTGGTTCTTATATTATTTGCATACCTTATAGATGTTTCCAAAGTCTTCATCATCACCATATAGATCCTTGAATTTTTATATTCCCATGCTCTGCATTTGTATCTCCTTGACAATAAGTAATATTCTACTCAAGGCATCTACAACCTTGTTCTACAATCCCTTCTTGTGTTTGATATTGAATGTATATGCTTGCAGGTATTCAACCCACTTCATATGCTTAAGACTCAATTTGTCTTGTGAGTTCAAGAAGCTTAAGGCTTGATTGTCTGAAGAGACTATGAACTCCTTTGGAAGCAGGTAATGCCTCCATTTTCTTAGTGACTGGACCAGACCATACATCTCTAGGGCATAAGAAGAATATTTATTCTTAGCTTCACTTAGTTTCTTAGAGTGGAAGGCCACTGGTCTTCCCTCTTGTCTCAAGAATGCACCAATGGCTACATTGCTGGCATCACATTCCACTATAAATAACTTTTCAAAGATTGGAAAAACCAAAATTGGTTGGGTTGCAATCTTCTTTATCAGTAGCTCAAAACCATGATTATCTTGTTCATTCCAAATAAACTTAGTCTTCATGCCTCCTTTAATAGTGTCCAACATAGGAGCACAAATTACACTAAATTACTTAATAAACTTTCTATAGTATTGTGCTAGGCCATGAAAATTTATTATCTCAGTGCTTGTTCTTGGAACAAGCCAGTTGATGATGGCCTCCACTTCACTAAGATCCATCTTTAAGCTACCCTGAGATAGCACAAAACCAAGGTACACTAACTTTGTCTTGATGAACTTAAAATTTTCTAATTTGATCATCAACTTCTCCTCCTGCAGCTTCTTAAAAATTAGTTTAAGGTGTTTGAGGTGCTCTTCCCTTGCCTTACTATAGACAAGTATATTATCTAAGTAGACCACTACAAAATTTCCAATGTAATCTTTAAGTACCTCATTCATCAACCTCATGAATGTTGATGGGGAATTTGACAACCCAAATGGAATGACAAGCTACTCATACAGTATTTCTATAGTCTTGAAGGTTTTTCTTCACTCATCCTCTTCATTTACCCTTATTTGGTGATAGTCACTCTTTAGGTCTATCTTTGTAAAGCACCTTGCTCCTCCTAGATAGTCCATTAGGTCTTATATCCTAGTGATAGGGGGCCTATACCTAATGGTGATCCTATTTATTGATCTAGAGTCTGTACATAACCTCAAAGTTCCTCCCTTTTTAGGTTCTAGGACAGTTGGCATGAAACAAGGGCTAATGCTCTTTCTTATAAGGCCTTGTTCTAGGAGCTCTCCGATTTTTCTAGAAATTTCCTCATTCTGTTGAGGAGTCATTTTATAGGCTTCCTTATTGGGTAGGGTAGCTTCTAGTATTAGGTCTATCTGATGGCTTACAGAGCTCTTAGGGGGTAGGGTTGATGGTTGTCCATCCCTCACTATTCCTTCATACTTCTCTAACATCTCTTAGACTTCTTTTGGTAGCTCTGTCCTCTTCTTTGTTTTGTCTACAACTTCCTTTGGATTTAACACTAGTGCAAATCCAACTCCTTCTCCTTATTCTTAAGTCTCTAAGAACTATTTTTCTCTCACCATGAGAACATTAGGACCAGTAGTCTTCAATTCTGCATCCTCCAACAGTGACTAGATTTTGTATGTCACATTGTCTTTCTTGAAAGAGTATGAATTTTTCACTCCATCATGCATGGCCTTCCTATAAAATTTCCATGGTCTACCTAGGAGCAAGTGACATGCATCCATAGGTAAGAAATCACATAAAACTTTATACTTGTATCTCCCAATGGAGAATTCTACCCAAGCTTGCTCATTCACAAGGACATGTTGTCCTTTTTTTAACCAAGTGACTTTGTAGGGACTGGTGTGGGGTATCCTTGTTATTTTCAACTTGCAAACTGCCTCCTCTGACACTATGTTGTCAGTAGACCCTAAGTCTATGATGAATCTACACACTTTTCCCATCATCTTACACTTTAATCTGAACTATGATCTTTTTTGACTGAGTTCTTCCTTCGCTGCCTCTTTGATTAGAGTTCTTCTCATCATGATATTCTCTCCCTCCTCTAATTCTAATGGCACTTCAGGGTTCTTGTTTCCACTTGTCTGCTCATGAACATATTTCACTCTTTTGTCACCTCCTTGAGAGGTATTTCCCTTCTCTGGACACCTATATGCCAGATGTCCTAACTGATTACAGTGATAGCACTTCATATTGGCAAAATAGTTGCCTCTTCCTTGACTACTGCCTCTTCCTCTATTGTTAGAGTTCCTTCCTCTAATTGAGCTTCCTCTATTGAAGTTTTCTTCATGATGTTTAGTGAGCTTAGTCTCTACTTGACCTTTAGATTCAGAGTTTCTTCCACCATAACCACCTCTTTGTCCTCTAGTGTCTCTTCATCTACCCCTTCCTCTTGAAGTTCTCTAATCTTGTTTCTTCTTCAACTTGTCTTCCACCTTGATAGAAATTTGGTGGCATTTATGAACTGTGTCTAGAGTCAAAAGACTCATCTCATCTTGAATGGTCCATTTAACTCCATTAAGATACCTTTCTACCTTCACCTTCTCATCCTCTACTACTTTTAACCTCATACAAAGTCTCTAAAATTATTCAGTGTATGAGTGGACATCTAGGTCCTTTTGTCTTAGACCTTGTATTCTTTTATGCAACTATATTTCGTAATCCTTAGGGATATAAGCATCTCTGAATCTTGCTACCATAGCCTTCCATGAAAGAATGGGAATTTTCCCTTCCTTCTCTCTCTCTCATCTTGGATGAATTTCCACGAAGTGAGAGAAGACCCTCTAAATCTACCTTTCGCAACCTTCATCTTTTGAGCCTCACTGATACCATCACACTCAAAATGGTTTTCTAGTCCCTCTATCCAATCAAGGACTACCTCTGTTTCCATTTTTCCATTGAAAATGGGAACTCCTTCGAATGATTTTCCACTCAAAGACTTTAGGGCTTTAAGGAATATTTCTTGGTCAAAAATAGGGTCAACTTCAGGGACTTAATCTTCAAGGGAAATCTCTTTGCCTTTCCCTTCCATTCTTTCCTTCACTTCATCTTCTTTCACATCAACTTCATCCACTTTTTTCTCCAATTGAGACAACGGGTCTCAGAGTAATCTATTCTCCTCCTCTTCTTCATCTACCTTCTTTTCTAATTTGACAGTAGTCACCATTGTTGACTCTTCAATGGATTCCTCTAGTTGTAACATTAACCACAAGCCTGATTAAAAGAGGCTATGATACCACTCTGATAGAAGTAACCCCAAGGTGTGCTCACACAATACTTTAGGACAGGACCTAGCTTTTCCTAGTCCACTTAGGATCCCAAATTCTCTTTTAGGACCACACTAGCCTCAAGACACTAAGCTCAAGACTACTCTCAACTCTTCTCTAAGAGTTACACTTATTGTGTTTCACCTTGAAGGACATCCACCATTAGGTTTGTCTCACAATGCTTCTCATTAAATTTGAAGAATTCCAATCCCAAATCCTTCATAATAACTCTACACATGTTACAAGGGAGTTGTACAATCTTTTTATGTTCATTCTGCATCTATACATCCCAATTTCAATAGGTCTTCATTCCCAATTTAGTGGAGTCTAAAACTTGCACCCAAATTACCCTATTAGGCCTAAAAGACTAATTACCCCTATCTAGAGGGGTTTTTAGGATTTACTCTTAAAAATTACACACAAAACCTAAAACCAATCAAGGATCTAGATACCCTTTTTGGAAACCTAAAATATTTTTAAGGTCTAAGGTCCCCAAGCCTTTCATACACCTCTGTCCTAAAATGTAGAGCTATTAGGCCTATTTTGGCTCCTCACAAGCACTTCTTTGATTTCTATTGAAAAATCAATCCAAATGGATTGGGTGGGTTCTAAAATAAATGCTAGGGACCTATGAGACCCTAAATACACTACGAACACACTTGGTTCAGCTCTCCCATGCACACCCTTGTCTCTGCATTCTTGTTTTCACCTGGCATGCACATAACTAGACTGTCCTAACTCACCTAGGGTATGGCTTTAAAAATTAAAAATTGACTCCTCTAACCTCCTACCTACATATTTACACTATATAGAGGCTCCCCTAACACATTAATTAAACCTCTTTCATTTTCCACAGTTGAATATCATGGGGGAGCCATAAAACTAGAAACAACCTAAACGGAACCATCAGACTACCTAATTCTTAAACAATTTCCTACACCTATCAAATTAACTCTACACTATTAGGAAATTCAATTAAAAATTCTTAGATAAGTCACTACAACATGAATCCACACTTAGATCAATTAATTCAATCCATTAAAACAAAAAGATCCTAAAAATACATCGACTATACTCTACTTCCAAACACACTTGCCTTATTGCTTCACAAAACTTGCATACCTTCACTCTACCTCGGGAAGCAAGAAATAGAGTGTCAAAAGATTCTTCCTCCACCATTTTAGGCCACTAAAAATCATTTCCCACTCCTAGAATTTTGGGAATCCAATGTTGTTGCGATGCATGCAACATTTGCAAAAAGTTACAAATGTTGTCATTACAACTTTTTGGCATCTTTTACATTTATGTTGCAAACTATATTCTAGGACCTCTAACCCATTTAATTCAATGAAATAACATCATATATGACACCTTAAGAATTTTACTACCCACACATGGGTCTTGGAAACATTTATACATCATTTCCCCACATTTTCCAAACCTAAGGATTAAGCAACTAAAAGAAACTAACCAAAAACTAGGGGGAACTTAGTACTAACACTAATCCAACTAGTCACACATAACAACTAGACCATCTAAGGACTTAAGAAAATACACACTGACTTGGCTAAGGTCAGTTACAAGCCAAAACATACTAGGGCTTAGACGATATCCTAGGTGCTCCTGCACTAGATATGTGGAAGAAACTACATGATATACATGGAGGAGATGAAAATGTAAAGAGAGCCAAAGAAGAAAGTCTCAGAGGTCAGTTTGATCATACAAAAATGAAAGAACGAGAAGACATTACAAAATATAGTAAAATAATCAAAAAAAGTGTTAGTGCCATCAGAGCTTCCGGTGGAAAAATTGAAGACAAAACAGTGGTTAGTAAGGTATTGAGAAATTTACTTGCTATCTATGTAATTAGAGTTTGAGTTATTCAAGAGATGAGGTGCTTTAATGATATAAATATAGATGCATTATTTAGAAGGCTTACATCATTTGAGTTGGAAAATTTTGACAATTATTCTCCTAATCCTAGAAATTTTGAGTCATCACTGAAAGCTAAATTAAACCTTGGTAGGATTGATAGAAATTGAAAAGGAAAACAGATTGACAATGATAGTGATGACGATTCTAATGATGAAGATCTAGAAATCATTGAAGCACTAATTGCAAAGAGAGTTGCCAAAGGAAAGTACAAAGGAAGAATACCATTGATTTTGTTTTCATGTGATGAGCTTGGTCACATTGCTGCTAAGTGTCAAAACAAAGAAGACAAAGGTGAGAGAAATTTTAGCAAGTACAAAGGCAAGAAAGATTTCAAAAGTTACAAAAGCTACAAGGACGAAGGTAAGAAATCTTGTTATATTGAAAAATATTCTAATAGTGATGAAGATGAAGATGAATTTTTTTACATTTCTATTAAGGATGAGTTAGACAATCAAGATAATAAAAAGACTGCACTTTAGTCTCATATTAGCAAGAATGACACTTAGATAATTGATAGTGGTTGTTCTCACCACATGACTAGTGATAAAACTAAATTTAAACATCTTGAGCACTATGATGATGGGATTGTCAGTTTTGGGAATGATGAACCTTGCTATGTGAAAGGTAAAGGTTGTATTTCTCTAAATGAAGGAATCAAATGCGATAATTCTTATTGGGTTGAAGTACTAAGGCATAATCTACTAAGTGTGGCATAGCTAAATAACATTGGTTTCAAGGTAGAATTCATGAATGGTAAGGCCAAGGTCCTGGATGGTAAGGGAAACCTACTTGGGAATGGTAGGAAAACAAAAGGTAATCTATTCTATCTTGATCTCACTGGAAGTTCATGTTTTATTGCACAAGTAGAAGAAAGATGGTTATGGCATAAAAGATTATGTTATGTGAATTTTGATAACTTGGTCAACATAAGCAAGAACCAAAGAGTAAGAGGTATTCCTATTTTGAAGAAACCTGAATTGGCAATATGCAAACAATGTCAAATTGGGAAGATGGGAAAAACTAGTTTCAAGAGAAAGAATTACAATACAAAAGAAGTCTTGGAGTTAGTGCATGCTAATCCATGTGGACCAATTGGAACAACAGGTTACACAGAAGAGAAGTATTTCATTCTATTTTATGATGACCATTCGAGATTGATGACTATCATGTTTCTCAAAGAAAAAACAGAAGCTTTTCAAAAGCTCAAGTGGTACCTTGCCAGAGTTGAGAAGGAAACATGAAAGAAACTTAAATGCTTAAGATCTAATATAGGAGGTGAATTCATTTCTAATGACTTAAATTAATTCTGCGATGAAAGAGGAATCAAGAGACAAGTATCTACCACAAGTACCCCATAGAAAAATGGGATAGCAGAAAGAAGAAACAAATCTATTATGGATTGTGCAAGAACCTTGATGATTGAAAAGAATGTTTCAAACAAATACTGGAAGGAAGCCATACACACTGAAATTCACACCTTGAATAGAGTTCAACTGAAGAAAGGTACTAAGAAGACACCTTTTGAATTATGGTATGGCTATAGACCCAATGTTCATTATTTCAAAGTATTTGGAAGTAAATGTTACATCTTGAAGGAAGAAAGAAATGGAAAATTTGATGTCAAATGTGATGAAGGTATATTCCTAGGCTAGTCATGCAAAATCAAAGCATATAAATGTTTGAATATTTCTACTCATAAAGTCATAGAAAGTGTACATGTAAAGATTGATGAGTTTGCATAGAGAAGTAAAGAAAAGAGTAGTAAAGACCTTTAGGAATATAGGAACTTTGTGTATTATGAACCTGATACTATACCTAAGACATAGGCAATGGTGATTGTACAAAAACCATGTCAGCCACTAAATTCATTAGCACAAACCTTGTTGCAACCTATGCAACCCAAGATGTTAACTATTGAAACCCAGTCATAGACTAAAAAAATTGAGTCATAGAAAGAGGGAACTGAGTCACAGACAGAGGCACCTGAGTCACAGACAAAGGGACCAAAGTCTTAGACAGTGGAACCCAAGTATCAGTTGGAAGAGAAGAAAAGGATCTTTGACCATGGTGAACAAAGTGGGGCAAGCCCAGAATCAAAGAGGAAGGAACCTATACTTTCCAAATATGTCAGAAGGAATCATGCACCTGAGAAAATAATTGGAGATCAGACAGAAGGTATAATGACAAGGAACAAACTTAAAGGTACATGTTTGCTTAGTGAAATTGAAACTAGATCCATTAAAGACACATTGAATGATGAAAGTTTTATAGAAGCCATGAATGAAGAGATTGAACATATCAAAAATAACAAAATGTGAACTCTTGTACCCAGACAAAAAGACAAGAATGTGATTGGTACTAAGTGGGTTTTCAGAAACAAGATGAATGAAAAAGGTGAAGTTTCCATAAACAAAGTAAGATTAGCTTGTAAATGATATGCTCAAGAAGAGGGTATTGATTATGGAGAAAATTGTGCTCCTATTGCAAGACTTGAAGGAGTCAAAACTCTTCTAGTATATGCAGCACATAAAGGATTCAAGGTATACCATATGGATGTAAAATTTGCATTCTTGAATGGAATCCTGGAAGAGGAAGTCTATATTGAGCAACCTGAAGGTTTTGTCGATACTAAAAAAATGAATATGGTTTGCAAATTGTGAAAAACCTTTTTATATGGATAGAAGCAAGCTCCTAGAGCCTGGTATGAAAGATTGCATTGTTACTTTATAAGTATTGGATTTTAGAGAACTAATGACAATAGTATCTTGTACATCAAAGAAGGACGTTAGAACAAGATACTATTAGTAGAGATATTTTTTAATGATATACTATTCATAGGATATGATGATTTATGCAAAGCATTCTCCAAAGCTATGAGTAAGGAATTTGAGATATCTATGTTTGGAGAAATCAAATTCTTTATTGGTTTACAAGTTCATCAGATGAAGGATGGTATCTACATTACTCAGTCTAAATACATTAAAGAGATATTGAAGAAATTTGGAATGGAAGATTCCAGACCATTTGGGACACCTATGTCTACTGGACATAATATTTATAAGGATGATGACTCAAAGTAGGTAAATAAGACTAACTACAGATCCATGATTGGTAAACTTCAATATGTTGTTCACACTAGACCTGATATTGCATTAGCAATTGGTATTGTTGCAAGGTTTTCAGCTAATCCTAGTGAGAATTATTTGATGACTATCAAAAGGATTTTGAGATAGCTTAAGGGTACTGAAGATTATGGATTATGGTATAAGAAAGGAGGAAACATTGATTTGAATACTTTTAATGATGCTAATTGGGTAGGAAGTGTTTATGACATAAATAGCACTAGTGGTGGAGTGTTATTTCTTGGTAAGAGGTTAGTCTCCTAGACTAGTAAGAAACAAAATTGCATTTCTCAATCTACAATAGAGGCATAGTATGTTGTTGCAGTAGTAAATTGTTCAAATATCATATGGTTCAAACAGATGTTGTCAGGTATGAAGGAAGAAATCAAAGAACTAGTTATTATCTATTGTGACAACACTAATGCTATTAACATTTCAAAACCCTATGATTCATACTAAGACTAAGCATATTGCAATAAAGTATCATTTCTTGAGAGAATTGGTTCAGGAAAAGGAAGTAAGGTTGTAATATGTGAATACTAAAGAACAAATTGTAGACATATTCACAAAACCTTTACCTAAGGATGCATTCTTGTATCTTAGAGGAAAGCTAGGGGTGATTCCCCTAACTGAGGCTCACGAATGGACATATTAGTGATGCATCAACCAAGCTACACAACAGAATTAATATGTTGATGTAGATTGTCAGAGCTCATTGCATATGAATCAGTACATCAGGTACACTAAAATTTAATTGGATAGATTCTTTTGCATTGTTTGTCAAAGAGGGAGATATTATTGATGTCATGCCAAAATAAAATATTTAAGGATAGATTATTGAGGGAGAGATTATTGATGACAAAGGGAGAAATTCTATCAAAAACAAAGATTAATGTAAGAGGGAGAAATTTGTATTTTAGAGATTGTGAAGACAGAGGGATATTTCTAGATGAGAATCAAAATGAATATAAGGACATTAATAAATTTTTATTTTTATTATGATATGTTGTGTTTCCATAAATGCCAAAGAGGGAGATTGTTGATGACAATTATTCAATTGTGTATTGTCATTGATGTATAAACAAATGTAGTGATGTTACACAAATGTCTATACCTAAATTGAATACAGTCACTATATGCCAAGCTCTCTCAGGCATTGAAGAAGACCAAAGTGATTTTCAATTCTAATTGAGTTCACTTGGGCATTACTGCAAGGCTTAGGCATTAAAGGATTACAATGTTAACCAAGTTATGCATTTAGTGTTAGCCGACCAACAACAATTTACATTTTATGTTTAGTTGGTTATATGAAGCTGACAGACTTAAGTTTTATAATTTATTTAGAAGGTTATTCAAGCCGACTTGAAAAGGCTTATATATATATATATATATATATATATATACAGACATAGAGAGAGAAGTAATAAGCTGAAATATATGGTAGGGTTTTGATATAAAGAGTGAAGGAAAAATCAAATGGGATTCTCATCAAGGATAGAACATCCAGAGAGAGATACAATAGAATAGTTGATCAGTGAGGATGCAATTTAATTCTAGAGGAGAGATATGAATAAGAAAAGATAGTTGCTTTGTCAAAATAGGTCAATCCATTGTTACTCTCTAACAATTGTAGTAGTGATCCAAATCTCTTTACAGAGTAGACTTAATTGTCTTTTGTAAACTCTCTCACAAGGGGACATTTCTACACTGAAGTGTTTGAAGACCTCTAACAAGGAAACTTCTTACAGGGTGATTAAATCCTCTAACAAGGTCACACCTAACAATGTTTATTGTAACCTATAATAGTGTTGGCTCCTAAAAGGGCTCACTTCAGAAGAGTGGAAAATAGTAACTAGTTGTAATTGGTGGTTTTCCCAAATTGGGTTTCCATGTTAAATCTTGGTGTCATTTGTGTACATTTTATTTTCTTTATGCTTTATGTTTATGCACTTAATCACTAAAGGATAATCATAGTTAATATCTTAAATCTTTGCTTTGTTAACCGAGTGATAGAAAATATCTTTGTTAACCGAGTAATAGTGATGAGTTTGATTAAGACATCTAAGGGACTTGGATTTTTTTTTGTGGTAACATATTCACCTCTCCCCTCTTAGTTACTCAACTCATTTCCAACACCTATAGTGGGAAATCTAAAATTTGTTGAGGTAAATATAGCTATGTTTCCTGAGGCCGCATACAAAATGGATGTGGTTGTTATAGATACTCAAACCCATTATGGCATGTTATTGTCAATAAAATGGGCTGCAGCAGTAGGGGGCATGTAAAATTGGATCTGTCTTATGCAACAATATGAGTAAATGGAAGTGAAATGAAATTGTATCAAGAGCCATGAGCACTAGTCACCGTCAAAAAGGTACCAGGTAAAATGCTTAATTATTGTGTTGAGGTAGACATGGAAAACTTTATAATGGAAAACATCCTACCAGAGTGAAGAAACACTAATCCACTGGTGGATTTATTGTGTGCACAACAAAATGGCCTATGGAAAATGTATTTTGATGGAGCTTGTTCAAAGGAAGGATCAAGAGCTGGTGTCCTTTCCATTTCTCCATCAACTACCACATTCAAGTATTATTTTGTATTATCTTTTCTCTATACAAATAAAACTGATGAGTATGAAGACCTACGTTTAGGGTTAAACACTGAGTCTAGGCATGAAATCAAATGCTTAAAAGTTTTTGGAGACTTTGAATTAGTAGTAAGCCAGGTTAGATCTAAATATGCTATAAATTATGATAGGTTAAAATTGTACAAACATGCAGTATGGGATCAAATAGAACTATTTGATGCTTTCAACATTAATTGGGTTGAAAGATCAAAAAATATTATGGTTGAGTTCTTAGCTAATGTTGCTCTTAAAAGTGATGATTATACTTTGACTTGAGTATGTATTGTAGAAGTCAAGAATAGACCTTTTGTGCCATATAATGTGTATAATTAGCAAGTTTTTGAGGATGACCAAGTTATCCTCAGGTTTGTACAATGTATTGACCACTTTCAGGGTCAACATGTAGATTGCAATGCATTGGTTGAAATAGTTGATGGCAAGGACATGGTCATTGGTAATGAGGTTGTTCAGCCCAGTTCAAATCAGATACCCAAGGGGTTAGTAGAACTAGAAGCATTATTTAATGACCAATATAATTTTATGTCTAAAAAGGGCAATTCCAAGCTTGAGGACCTTTAAGAGGCGAACCTTGGATCAGAGGCAATACCTCAAAATGTGTACATTGGAAGGAACCTAGATCCCCATATAAGGAAAAATATAATAAAGATATTAAGAAAATACAAGTAGGTGTTTGCATGGTCCTATGAGGATTTGAAGGCTTATACAGAAGACCTATTTCAACATGAAATCTCCTTGAAGCTAGAGATTAAACCATCCAAGAAAAACCAGAGGCCTATCAATCCATTATTGGACCCTAAAATGAAACAAGAGTTGATGAAGTTGAGAGAAGCATGGAGTATCCACCCTATAAGACATTCAATGTTGGTATCTAATTTAGTCTCAGTCAAGAAGAAAAATAGTGACATAAGGTTGTGTGTTGATTTTTGAAATATGAACCTAGCATCTCTGAAAGATAATTATTCATTGCCAAATATGGAGGCAATGTTGCATATAGTCACCGGTTGTAACTTATTGTCCATGATGGATGGATTCTCAGGATATAACCAAGTACTGGTGAAGGAGTCAGAGTAGTTTAAGACTACATTTACTACTCCTTGGGGAACTTATGTGTACATCAGGATGCCTTTCATTCTAATGAATGCAGGGGCAACATCCCAACGAGCAATGGATGTTTCTTTCAAAGATTTTATTGATCTATTTATGGTTATTTATCAGGATGAATTGACAACATATACTAAGGAAGAAAAAGATCATTGTGATCATCTTGAAAAGGTATTTATTAAAGCTATTGAATATGGAGTGTCATTAAATCCTAAGAAGTGTCAGTTTCCAGTCGAAGGAAAATTGATGGGTCACATTGTATCAATGGAAGGAGTGCAGATTGACCCTGAGAGGATAGGAGCAATCCAAAAGTTCCTTGCTCCAAGAAATTTCAAGGGAGTGCAGTCTTTCTTAGGAAAGATAGATTCTGTCAAAAGATTCATTATCAATTTTGCAGAAATTGTCAAACCAATAATCAAATTTTTAAAGAAAGATGCTAAGTTCCTATGGGATGATGAGGCATAGTCTTCTTTTGATAAGATAAAGAAAGAAATCCAAGAAGATCCTTTCTTAAATTCTCTTGATTATTCAAAACCTTTCTAAATTTTCTCCTTTGCATTTTTTCATACAATAGCTGCAGTATTGTTACAAAAGGATGAGGAAGGACATGGATATCCTATTGCATTTTATAGAAAGTCACTCCAAGATGAGAAATTAAATTATGAAGTGATGGAGAAGTAGGCATATGTGTTAGTCAAGGATGTCAAATCTTTCAGGCCTTATCTGGTGTGTTCAAAGGTAATAGCATATGTGCCTCATGCAGTTGTTAAGGACATTCTTACTTAGTCAAAGGTTACTGGGAACATATGTAAGTGGATAAATAGGGTGTAGGAATTCAATTTAGAAATCCATATTAAAAAGATAGTAAGAGGATTGGGATTATAAAAGCTCATGACAGAGTAGAATATTGATTTAGTGTAAGTGAATAATATGGAGGTTCAAGACTTAACACTCACTAGTATTGATAGACAACCATGATATTTTGATATTGTATACTTCCTCAAGAATGCCAAGTGCCCTGATACTATGAGTGAAAACTAGATAAGAACTATAAGATTGCAATCCTATAAGTATACCTTATCACAAGGAGAACTTTACTGGAAGAATAGAGATGGTGTCCTCTTTTTGTGTTTACATGAAAGACAAGCACATAAAGTGTTGAAATAAATGCATGCAGGCTTGTGTGGTGGACATTTCCCTGCTAAGCCAACTACCCATAAAATTCTAAGGCATGGTGACTATTTGCCCTATGTTTTCAAAGATTCTTTTAGTTTTGTGCAAAAGTGTTAGCCTTGTCAGAGGTTTTCTTCAAAGTTAAAATTTTTAGGAGCTCTATTATTGAATCTAGTACAAGCTCAAGCCCATTTTACTATGTGGGGAATTGATTTTGTTGGGGAATTTGCCAAAAATTCTAGTGGAGGACATATTTGGATCCTGGTTGCTACAGAATACATTACAAAATGGATTGAAGCAATCCCTACAAAAGGAGAAACTAGTAAAGTTGTCATTGATTTCTTGCTGGAAAATGTTTTGACTAGATTTGGTGTCCCCTTGAAGTTAGTAACATATAATGCTAAGTGTTTCAGATCTGGTGAATTTCAAGAGTTCTGTGATAAGAATGTAATAGTAATACCATATTCCTCTCCATATCATCTGCAAGAAAATGGGAAAGTAGAATCAAGAAACAAAAGCACTCTGCAAATCTTGAAGAAGACCTTAGAGGTAAATAAGAGGGCATGGCATTAAAAACACAAGTTATCCTTGTGGGCTGATAGATTGAAAATAAAAGTGGCTACACATAAATCACCCTTTGAAATGGTATATGGAGTGTAGGCTAGGTTTCATATGAATAACTTGATGCCTCTTTACAATTTTATGTTAGGATTAAGTAATACTAAGAGGGGGGTGAATCAGTATTACAACACTTAAAATAATCTTTGAACCAATTCCACATAAACCATAAGCATACTGGAATAAAAATAACATAAGAAAATAACACATAACTCATAACACCATTATTTATTGTCAAGGAAACCCTAGCTAGGAGAAAACCCCACTGGGGATGGTACCCACAAACATGCACTAAAGTATAATGTCCCTGTTAGGAGACCTACTCCTATTAGGAGCTGAATATTACATAGTAAAATTCCTTATTAGAGGAATACAATCTTGTTAAAGGTATACAAGACCTTGTTAGGGGCCAATTGAGCTTACAACTCTTACAATAATACTTCTATTACAAAGTGTTCTCAGTAATGAACAAACCAAGCATATTCAATGCTTAGATAGTTCTAGTCATAGTTTTGTAATGATCTCTTTCATCCTCCGCTCTTCTACTCATATTACATATCCATCACTCTTATATTTCTTCTATATCTTGGCTCTACAAAAAGTATATATATATATATA
>MU226068.1:13714881-13727906 GCA_018584345.1 Thuja plicata | reverse complement strand
TATATATATATATATATATATATATATACCAAGTCAACTCTCTTAACCAATAATTACATAGTTGGCTCTCAATACCAAATAGATTTAATAAATCATATATTAAATACATAGTTGGTGCTCTTACATAATCAAAATATAGATTATCCAAAACCATTATCCAACTTATCTTTCCAGGAGTCCATGTCATACTCCCCAAATCATCGCTACAGTTCAACTGCTCTATATCTTTGTTCTATTGTTGTCGCATGTCTTCAAATATATCTAACTCTTTGTAATCATTAAAAAAATAAAATTGATCTTAGATGTAGGTCATACATACCCCATATTATCTTCCTCTAAGCTCACTCACCATAACTCATTGATCTCGATCTTTGATACCTAAAATACCTCTATATTTTTGCTTCTCTAATTTGTCAATTTTAGAACTGAATCATCAAAACTTAACTTCAAATCAATAGATCAATATACTAGATATGTTTCCATAAATGACAACCAAAAAGTGATTCATATCATCAGAAGGATCACTTTCCAATAGTTTATTATGCATCAAGAGCTAGAAGTAAATGATGCTCAACAAGATAAGATGATCTAGTTGATTGAGCTTGATAATAACAGAAGGGAAGGACAAAAGAAAAACATAAGAAATCAGAAAAAGATGAAGTGATTGTTTGAGAAAAGAGATAGTACAAGAAAATTCCAGCCAAATGACATGATCTTAGAATGGAATGTCAGGGCTGAGGATAAAGGAAAGCATAAAAAGTTTGAATCTTTATGGTTGGGGCCCTTTATTATTCATAAAGTATTTGGAAAGGATTCATATCTTCTAAAAAATATGGATGGTGAGGTATTTGAATTTCTAGTGCCTGGAAAATTCTTAAAGCTTTTCTTTAATTAAGTTATGCTTTCCATGCACAGTAGCTTTTTAATATATGTATAGGTGTGTTTGTTTCCAAGTTGTGTGTTTATTTGTGCATTAGGTTAGTCTAGTTGTGGTGTGTCATCCTAGAGATCTAGTTTCTTGCATTGAAATTTCATTCAAAGCATCCATAGTAGAGCCACTGTTGGGTCTATTTTAGGTTTTCTGAGTCATGCTAAAAATTTTGGTTCCCAGTGTCATTTTGTTCCCTAAACATCAAATTATTTTCAAGTGTACCCTCAATTTTTTCTAAAAATTTTTGTATCCCAAGAAATTATTATTAGAAAATGCATGTAAACCCTAAACCCTAAGTCTTAGTTGTCCTTGGTAGGATTTGTGCTGCCTAAAATTGAAAAGAAATCGTTCCCTAGTCTTATTTTTTTGAGTTGACATTTTTGATCATGTCTTTATGTCTTTAATTCTCCTAAGGTTGGAAGTTATTTCAAGCCTTCAACAACCTGGTGCAAGAGTTATCTCTAAGTCTTGAGATCTTGGCAGTTAAGCTAGAAACATTCAGTGATAAAGTTAAGGACATAGAAACTGATGTTAGTCACGTGATCTTCTAAAGAAATGGTTAAGTGTATTAAAATTCAAAGATCTCACGCAAGTCATTGATGCCCTTCTGATCTTACGGTTGGTTCTGAGTTGAGAGATAAATTCAAGGTCAACATTTTTATTCAAAGATCTAGCAAGGACTGTGGATGCATTTTTAATTGTGTGGCTAGTGCTAGATCTCTAGATGAGACCAGAGTTAATTGAATCATTCAACAACTTGGAGATATCTTTAGGTGCCTAATCTCTAGATGAAACCCGTGGTCAAGGCATGTTAGGTTTGTTGAATGAAATCAGTTTTAGGTAATGATCATGCAGTTGATATTCATGTTTTGTCACTGATGTCAACATATATTTTTGTGAATAGGATAGACTAGTTACTTAACTGATAGAAGTGTACGGACATTGTACAGATGATTCAAAATGATCAAAGTTGGATATATGCAGAAGGAAGTGTTTTTACCTTATTCCAAAGGTTTCTTGACTTTATGTTTCATATTGTAGATGTTACAGTTGATTTGGTGAAGACTGGTTTATGGACTATAACTGTGATACTGAATAGAGCAGGTCTCTGTGTTTTGGGTATATCTTTCTAGAAAAGCTATTTAAGATGAAGCAAGCTTATTGGTGGACTACCAACATATTTTGGAATAATGGGTTGAGTTAGATTGATGTTTGATGACTGGTGACATTAGTTGTGGCGTGTATTTAGGAGAAGACCTATTTGGTGGCTGAATTCAAACATGTAGGGTGTAAAATGAATTGTGAGCATGGATTGCAGATTTGGAAGTATAAGTGACGGATTATATTTGATGTTTACTTGTTATAGGTACCTTGTGTATCTTATCAAGAAGTTATATAATTATTTGTATATTGGAAAGGCTTAATTGGCTGACCTAATTAATTCTTTGTATATTAGGAAAGCTTAATTGGTAGACCAAATGAATTATTGTAAGAGTGTATATATGAGTGATATTTTCTTTTGAAAAGATGTGAGATAGATTGGAAAAAGAAAAGAAGTGAAAGCTAGTAGGATTCTTTGACTACTGGATGTAGAGCTTAGTTTATGAGACAAGTAATTAATTAGAAATGACCAAGCAAAGACAGTTTCTATCAGACAGTTCACTGGATTGTATATTTTCTATATACAATTATTTAGATTGTGAGTCCTTGAGCATGGCTTTAACCTTCTTTGGGCAATGTGCCTAGGCAGTGAGCCTATTTTTTCTTTTGACTCTTAATAGGGTCTATCTCCTAACAAGGACTATGTACTGTAATGTTGTAACAAGCTCCTAATAGGACTAAACTTTTTTAACAAGGATACTATACTCTCACTAAATTTTTTGTGGGTGCTAATTCTCACAAGGGTTTTACCTTTAACAGGGTTTCCTTGACAACAAGTATTGTGTTTTGGTGTTGGCATTTACTGTGTTATTATTTATATTTGTAGATTTAGTTTATAAAGTTTAAAGTCTAATAATCTATATTACAACTAATTCACCCCCCCTCTCAGTTTTCTTGTGGACTTTTATTCCTAAGAATTAGTATCAGAGCTTGTGGTGTGTAGAGAGAAATTTTAACAACTTAAGGTGATCTTGAAGATGACTTACTAGAGGAAGGATAGTCCAAATTTTGATCCTAAAAACTTTGACAGTTGGAAGAACAAGATGAGAACACATTTTCTATGTCTGAAAATTGATTACTGGATGATCATGAAGAAGAATGAAAAGATACCGACTGTGGATGAATTAGAGAAGGCTACTAAAGATCAAAAGAAGTTTTTTTCATGTAATATAGTTTCAAGGTAATCTTTGATCAGTGCACTTTCAGAAAGAGAATTCACTGAAGTAAAAGACTTAGATTTTGCTCATGACATTTGGACAAGATTGGAAGCACTGTATGAAAGAGATAAGTTTACAAAGAAGGCAAAGCTACAAAACTGGAAGACAAAGATGGAATTGTTGAATATGAGAGATGACAAAAATATTAGGTCATATGGATAGATAATTACTTAAGTGGTTAGTGGTATTAGAAACTCTAGAGGTACTTACAGTGAGGAAGAAGTGATTGCGAAGATACTGAGATATTTGACACCTACATATAGAAAAAAAAAGTACAAGTTATAGAGGAGATTATACCCTTGACACCTAACTTCACCAGAGAGATTTTGATTGGAAAGATAACTACATTTGAGGCCATAGAATTGGGAGAAACTTTACCTAAAGTTGAGTCAACATTCAAGGAAACCATGCACAAGAACAAAAAGACCTTATCTAGAAATGTAAGCACCAACACTAATGACCTAAGGGAAGAACTTGGAGCCTATGCTAATGAATGGGAAAAGATACACGAAGAAGGAAGAAAGTTAGATGAAGTTGTAGCATTGATTTCTAGAAGAGAAAAGAGAGGTAAGGGAAAATTTGAAGGCAAATTATCTTTGAAATATTTTTCATGTAACAAGATTGGCCATTTTGCATCTAGATGTCCTACAAGAGTTCCAAAGCACAAACCTAAGTTTTTCAAGTCTAAGTATTCAAAATAAAATGAATGTTATTATGATAATGAGGGTATATCTAATGATGATGATGGTGAGTATGATGAAATTTTATTTAATGCTATTAAGGATGATGAACCTGTGCATAAAGAACAACCCTTAGTATCTCGTGTTGAAAATAAATCTGAATGGGTTATAAATAGTGGTTGTTCACATCATATGACTAGAGATAAAAACAAGTTTGTGAGTTTGAAAAGACATGATGGTGGTGTTGTCATATTTGATGACAATACTCCTAAGCTTATTATTGGAGTTGGATCTATTTCTTTGGATTGAAATACTAACACTGAAAAAGTATTACTTGTTGATGGACTTAAGCATAATCTGTTGAGTGTTCGACAATTACTAGACAAGGGTTATCAATTAAAATTAATTAATGGGAAATGCTTTATCAGAAGTAAAGAAGGAGACTTGATTGCATTTGGTACTAAATCTAGAGGTAATGTATTTGAATTGAACACATTTGAAGATTCTTGTTCATTGTGAGGGTTGATGAAAGTTCATTATGGCACAAAAGATTTTCTCATGTTAACTTTGTTAACATTGTGAAGGCAAGTATGAAAAAAGCAATAAGAGATCTACCTAAAATTGTGAAGCCATCTAACACTATGTGTAGAGAGTGTGTTATGGGGAAGTAGACTAGAAGCACTTTTAAAAGCTAAGATTATTCAACAAAAGGGAATTTAGATCTAGTGCATAAAGATCTGTGTGGTCCTATAAGAACAAGATCATGCTATGGTGAAAGGTACTTTATACTATTTGTTGATGAATTTTCTAGAATGATGTGGGTTACATACTTGAGAAATAAATTTGAAGCATTTGACAAATTCAAATTATTTAAAGAAAAAGTTGAGAATGAATCAGTTTGAAGATAAAATGTTTGAGATTAGACATAGGTGGTGAGTTTACATCAGATCTATTTAATTAATAATGTGAAGAGCATGGAATATTCAGACAGACTTCAGCACCTAGAAATCCACAATAGAATGGGATAGCAGATCGAAGAAACATAACTATATTAGATGTTACAAGTACTATGTCATTGGAAAGAAATGTGTTACATGTTCACTGGAGAGAAGCAGTTGGCACTACTATGTACACCCTGAACATAATTTAGATCAGAGAAGGTACAAGTAAGACTCCTTATGAATTACGGTTTGATCACACACCTAATGTAAAATATTTTAGAATATTTGGAAGTAAATGTTATATCAAGAGAGATGATGAGATAGGCAAGTTTGATGTTAGAAGTGATGAAGGAATTTTTCTTGGTTATTCCACTAAGAGTCAAGCATATAAATGTTTCAATTTGAGATTGAGAAAGTTGATTGAAAGTGCCAATGTGGGGATAGATGAAAAGTTTTAGATTCATGAAAGGATATATGACTGTGGTCAGATTATAGAAATGAAAGAGGTTACAAATGAACCTGAAGAACCTTTGATGGTTGATAATGAGATTGAAGATGAATAGACTGAAGCTACTGAGATACTGAAGACACCAAGGTATGTTAATAATAACCATCCTAAAGACCAAATTATTGGTGATGCAAGTAAATGTATGATGACTAGATCTAGAGATAAAGATGAAATTTTTTTGATTTCTCAAGTTGAACCAGATACTACTGATGAAGCATGTAGAGATGAATCTTGGACTAAAGCTATGGAAGAAGAAATTGAACAGATAAAGAAAAACAATACTTGGGAGTTGGTTCCAAGAACCAAGAACAAAAATGTGATTGGTACTAAATGGGTTTTCAGAAACAAGATGGATGAGGAAGGAACAATGGTAAGAAACAAGGCTAGACTGGTATGTAAAGGCTATTCACAACAAGAAGGCATTGACTATGAAGAAACATTTGCTCCTGTTGCTTGATTGGAAGCTGTGAGATTATTTCTTTCTTATGCTGCACATAAATACTTTAAGGTTTATCAGATGGATGTGAAGTCAGTATTCTTGAATGGTGATCTAGAAGAAGTAGTTTACATTGAGAAAACTAATGGTTTTCCTTTGACAGATGATGAAAACATAGTTTGCAAACTAAAGAAGGGACTATATGGACTGAAACAAGCACCATGAGCATGGTATGCAAGACTAGACAAATATCTCATTCATCTTGGTTTCAGAAAAGGTAATACAAACAATAATTTATATTTGAGAACTGATGAATATGGAATCTTAATTGTAGAAGTTTTTGTTGATGATATAGTTTTTGGCGGCAATGATAAGATGAGTAAGAAGTTTTCTAAAGAAATGGAAAATAAATTTGAGATGTCAATGATTGGTGAGATGAAATTTTTTCTTGGTTTACAAATTGATCAGAGTAAGAATGGCATTTTTATATCTCAGACCAAGTATCTTAAGGAAATGTTGAAATTTTTTGGAATGGAAGATTGTAAACCTATTGTGACACCTATGGTGACTTGACACAAAATGACTAATAGTGATGAGACTCAAAGTGTTGTTCAGATAAAGTACAGATCGATGATTAAAGGTCTACAATATCAAACTCAGACTAGGACAGATGTTACCAATGTAGTTTGAATTGTGGCTAGATATCAGGCAGATCCTAAAGAGACACATTTTTCTACGGTAAAAAGAATTTTCAGATATTTGAAAGGGACAATAGAATATGGATTGTGGTATGAAAAATTAGAAGATTTTAGTTTGTAGGCTTATAGTAATGCTGATTGGGCAGGTAATGTGGATGACAGAAAGAGTACAAGTGGTGGTGCATTTTTCCTTGGGAAAAGATTGGTTTCTTGGTTGAGCAAGAAGCAGAACTGTATTGTTCAATATGTTGTTGAGTAAGAGTATGTTGCTGCTGCAATAAACTATACACAAGTTGTTTGGAATAAAAAAATGTTGAAATACATTAGAATAACTTTTGAAGAGTTAGTAGTTATCCATTTTGATAACACTAGCATAGTGAATATGTTGAAGAATCCTATAATGCATTCAAAGACTAAAAATATTTTTATTAGGTATATTTTCTTAAGGAAGAAGGTAGCATATAAAGAGATTAAACTAGAGTACATTAGCACAAAGGAATAGATAGAAGATATATTTTCTAAACCTTTGCCAAAAGAAGCTTTTGAATATCTTAGAGGCATGCTTTGGGTGATGGCCCCTCCCAATGGTAATTAATTGATGTAGATATGCATCAGTCCAGTGGTTCCCAGAGCTATATCATTCTCTAGAATGGATGTATGGATATACTCCTTAGAGGGAGTGATCGCATTAGAATACTATGGAGTACATTTGGGTGACCTTGTAGCTGGTTGATGGACATGAAGATTTGAAATAGATACACCTTACAAAATACTACATATGAGTTATGGTACCCTTTGCCATTAATGCGAAAGGGGGAAGGAATCTATGTGAAAATCCCTACTATTTTGGGAGATTTGTGTTGAGGATATTGAGAAGATTGTATTGAGAGAGAGTAATTTTGGGTTGATGCATATGGATTTTCTCATATGTTTCCATCAATGCCGAAGGGGGAGATTGTTGGATGATATAAGTTTTGGGTACTGGTCATGCTGTTGATATTCAAGTTTTGTCACTGATGTCAACATATATTTTTGTGGAGAGGACAAACTGGTTACTTAATTGACAGAAGTGTACAGACACTATACAGATGATTCAGAATGATCAAATTTTGATATATGCAGAAGAATGTGTGTTGACCTTATTCCTAAGGTCACTTGGATTCATGTTTCATATTGTCGATGTTACAGTTGATTTGGTGAAGACTGGTTTCTGGACTATAACTGTGATACTGAACAGAGCATGTCTTTGTGTTTCGGGTATATTTTTCTAGCAAAGATATTTCAGATGAAGAGAGCTTACTGGTGGACAACTGACATATGTTTGAATAATGGGTTGAGTTCAATTGATGTTTGATGATTGGTGATGTCATCTATGGTGTGTATTCTAGAGAATACCTATTTGGTGGCTGACTTCATACATGTAGCATATAAAATAAATTGTGAGCGTGGATTATGGATCTGGAAGGATAAGTAATGGATTATATTTGATATTTAATTTTTATAGGTACCTTGTGTATCTTAGAAAGGGGTTATATAATTATTTATATATTGGAAAGCCTTAATTGGCTGACTTGATTAATTATTTGTAAATTAGGAAAGCTTAAATGGCTGACCTAATGAATTATTGTAAGAGGGTATATATGAGTGATCTTTTCTTTTGGAAAGATGTGACAGAGATTGGAAAAGGAAAAGAAGTGAAAGTTGTGAGGCTTGTTTGATTTTTGGATGTAGAGAAGAGTTTATGAGAAGAGTAATTCATTGGAATTTACCAAGAAAAGATAGGTTCTATCAGAAAGTTCAATGGATTGTATATTCACTATATACACTTGTTCAGATTGTGAATCCTTGAGGGTGGCTTTAACTTTCTTTGGGTAGTGTGCCTGGGTAGTGAGACTACTATTTCTTTTGAATCCTAATGGTCTATATCCTAACAGGTAATATGGACTATAATATTGTAACAAGCTCCTAACAGGGCTAAAATATTTTAACAAGGATACTATACTCTCAGTACATTATTTTTGGGAGCTAATTCCCACTGGGGTTTTACCTTTAACAGGGTTTCCTTGACAAAAAGTATTGTATAATGGTGTTGGCATTTACTGTGTTATCATTTACATTTGAAGATTTTGATTATAAATTTTAAATTTTAATAATCTATATTACAACTGATTCACCCCCCCTCTCCGTTGTCTTGTGGACTATTATTCCTAATAAGGTTGAGTTTATTGCGAGATTCAAAGATAAGATTATCTATGAATCTTAGAGAAAAAGTAGAGTTAAGTAAAATATTTAGAGATTTGGTGTGATCCATTGATATACAAAAAGATCAAGGGTTGTCTCCTAATCTCAAAAAGAATTGATCAAGTAAAAATGCATTAGGAGATTCAGGGCTGATCGTTGATTGAGATCAAGATGTAGGGCCATCGCGTGATCTCATAATCAAATGAGGGTTAAGAAATTCATTTAGAAATTAAAAGATAGCCTTATCTATGAATTGCAAGACTTAATTGGAGTTAATTTGAAAAATGGGATGTTCAGCGGCGAGCCTTATTGCTGAATCCGGAATAGACAAGAGTTAAGATAAGGTCTTGTAAGATTAAATGTTTATCGTAGATGTGAAATCAAATCAAGGGTTGGTGCCAGATCCCTAAATGAACCTTGAGTCAAGACAAAAGTGTTTTTAGTGATTTAGAGACTCAGTTATCTCTAAATCTCCAGATCTAATTAGGGTCAAGCCAGGTTAATTAAAATCAAATAAGGGTTGTTGTTGTAAGATCTTGACTGTTGGTTAAATTATGATCTATGGCTAGTGTTGAATCTATAGATAAATAAAGACAAGAAAGAAGTATTCATCATTCAGGAGATAAAATAATGAGTTAATTATATGCTACCACGTGTCCAAAAGGAAAATGAGATGAGTGTTGGTGCTAAGTCTCAGAACAGGACCTGAGGTAAAGAAAACATTCAACAATCTAGCGAAAGCCTTTATGTCCAAATCTCTAGATTAAACCATGGTTAACACTTTTATTTAGAGATAACAACATTTCCTTTATCTCTTAATCTCAGAATAAACTTTGATTTAGATGCAATTTTAGTCATATGGTCTGCACAAATCTTGTGATGAAACTCAAGTTAAGGATTTCATTCAACAATTCAGAGATACAAAGAAATGAGTTACTCAGGGTTAAGAGATGAGCTAGGGGTAAGGTAAAGTAAAGTTTGTATGGATGGCACTGAATCTCAGGATAAAATTAGAGTTAAGTAAATTGTTCAGAGATTCAGCAAGGATTGTTCATGAAATAAAATATCTATGGCTGGCGCTAGATCTCGTAATTTAACCCAAGTTAAGAAATTATTTCAGTGACTTGGACAAAACCTTATCTTTGAATCTCTAGATAAACCATGGTAAAGTTGAGCATAGTGAAATACTGAGGAGCTTGTTCTCCCACAATTTCAAGGAATTAAAGTTAGCAACTAGGATTGAGGAAATATATGAGATCTTGACAAGGACAAGTACTCTGCTAAGTTGTGAAAAGGTAAGAAAATCAAGCCAATCAAATGTCATCCATGGATTTTTAACATATTATAATGTTTAAAAGAGAAAAGAAATCATGACCTATTTCTAGCGCTCATTTCAAATTCAATTACCTATCAAATTCCAATGCCATAGCTAGGATAGAATTGATTTCAGTACATGCAGAGTACTTGGTATCAGAACCCACATTTCTACACTGGGAGTTCTGGGAAATATGTATGCCCATTAGTTGTCATTTGATTTTAAAACTTGAAACAAACATAGACATAAAACTCTGATGTATTTAAAACCATTTCTTTACGATTATTGATTTCTTTTGGGTGTTATTGGGTTGATGTTGGATCTGAGTTGTGGTTTGATTCTCTGGTTGATTCAGGAATCATGCCTAAAGCTAGATCTACTAGAGGTCATGGTAGAGGCCAAGAGGGTGGTCATGGAAGGGGTAGGGACCACAGTCCATCTACAAGTGTTCATCAAGATAATAGAGATGAGCAGAGGGAAGAGCGTCAGGCTGGTTCAGAGGAGCCAGGTATTAGGTAGTTGTTGCCAAAGTTTCTAAACCGTATTCTGGGGCAAGGTAGAGTAGAGAGGGAGAGATCTAGGAGCCCTCCAAGGAGGACTGTTGTAGTGGATCCTGAGGTTGTGGTAGCGAACCACATGAGGGATCTCATGAGAGTTCCACCTATTACCTTTGATGGAAAAGGAACAGGATTTGAAGCTGAGACTTGGCTTATTGCATTAGAGAGAATTTTTGTCATGCATCCCTTTAGTAGCAATACTAAAGCTAGGTATGCGGTCATGCAACTCTCTGATTTTGCAGCAATATGGTGGAAGATAGAGGAGAAGAAGTTGAGTCTTTAGATGGATACCATTTCATGGGAACTCTTCCTTGAGCATTTTAGAGAGAGATTCCTCTCTGTTCAGTGGAGGCAGCTGAGGGATGATGAGTTCCAAAACTTGAGGTAGTTGACCCTATCAGTGGTTGAGTATGAGCATCAATTCTTTGAGCTCAAATAGTATGTTGGATATGGTGAGGATTTGGACCTTATGGTTCAACACTTTGTTAGGGGGATGAATGAATGCATCATTGGGGAAGTTAGAATATTTGATCATATGTCCCTTAGGGAGGCAGTCATCAAGGCTACCCTTGCAGAGGAGAATCTAGCATTGGGCTATGGTGGTCATTCAGGAGTGCACTTGAGAGCACCTACTTCTGTTGTCAGAGGTAATCATTCTCAGGGAGCTAGAAATGTGAGAGGTCCTTCTACCATTCCAAACAGTAATCAGTCTTATGAGAAAGGAGGAAACAATCCTTCTTCTTTTAGTGGTCCTCGGATTAGGAAGTTTCATGACATTCAGCGCAGCAAGTGCAATCAGTCAGTTCAGCTAGCGCAGAGTGTGTATCAAGATGTTAGTAGGGGTGATGTTCAGCAGTTTAGAGCACCTTCAGTTAGAGAAGGTGGTAGCAAGGGAGCTTGCTTCACCTGTGGATAGTTTGGACATTTTGCTGTCAGTTGTCCTTAGCGTGCACCGCAGTCCTTAGGACAGAGGCCAACAGCTTCTGAGCCTACAGTGGGTAATGTTGGTATGTCTCACAGAGTGGATGCAGCATTTGATCGACCTCCACCTGTGTACTATGCTCCTATGAGTGGTGCTATGAGTAGAGGTCCAGCAGCTAGTTTCCAGATTCCTACAATGGGGAATGATCCTCAGTGTTCAAATCAGAGACCTGGGAAGGGTCTTATGGGACCCACACTTTGAGTCTTTTAGGACTTGGTTAGATGTTTTGTGATGAGAGAGTGCTATCTCTATCTTTGTTTTAGGCTTCTAGAAGTAAGCCTAGTTTAGGGAAGGAGGATGTAATACTCACCTCTTAGGTTGCTTTTCAGTTTGTGGATGCCAAACTCTTTTAGGCATTTTGGATGTATGTGTGGATTTATTCAGATAATCAAGATGATATTTATATGTTACATTTCAGTATGTTATTGATTCATTGTTAGTATGTTATATCTTTTGTGTATATGTGATTTATGGTTATTTTATGATGCTTATGTATATGTTAGGATTTCATTTCGATTATGGTTTTCTGACAATACTGACCTTAGATTTATATGCACATGGATCATTGTATGTTTTCATTACTGTTTGATGTGCTTGGTATGGTATGGGACAGAGTCACAGTTACTTTCTTCGGCGAGATCCACACGATAACCTAGTCTCAACCATTGTTTGTCATATGATATATGCATGTATGTCCGTCTTTGTGATGACAGGTTTGCAGGTACCGGGCTACATTTTCCCTGAATTGGCAGGAGTGAGCATGCCCTATCACATTAATCTCAATGGTAAGAGAGGGGAGATAGTTTTCAGGTCCAAATCCTATCCTAAACCTAATTGTGCTAGTTAGTGGACAAGTATCTGTTTTGACTACCCTGAACGAATTCATATAGTTGATAGGAATTCGTGTATCCTTGTCCTTGATCATGTTTGATTTCGCTTGTTTTCGGTTTTAGGTGCTTGATGTGATTATGTGGGTGTTAAATCATGTTATTTATTTAATTGAATATTATTGTAATTAATTATTAAATATAGGGTATTTAACTAATTGAAAATTAAATTAAATACCTATATTTAATTATAAGTTTAATTAAAGTGCAATTATTGAGTATTAATATTTAATTGAATAATTAATTGAATATTAGAGTGAATATGCTTTTATGCTTGATTAAATAATTAAATATTTAGTTGCATGGATTATTGTGATGTAAATATTTAAGTTATTTAAAATTACTATTTTATTAATTACATGTGCAAGATTTGGTTGAAAAAATATTTTCAACTCAAGAGATCTCAACTTGAATTTAGGAGTCAAAGTTGAGTTGTGCAAGTAATTAGATATTTTAATTATTAATTATTAT
>MU226068.1:13686156-13714831 GCA_018584345.1 Thuja plicata | reverse complement strand
ATTAATTATTATTTTCTTTCAATTTTGGAGAGGAGTCCTTTTAGGAGTTAACTGAATGTGTTGGCATTAGGGTTTGCTTGATTAGGGGAAATGGATCCTCATTAGGGGGATTCTTCTCTCATTCTCTAACAACAAGTTTTTGGGAGCATTTTTGGAAGCTTTGGTGTGTGCTTGGTTTTGGAGCATAATTTTGGAACTCTCCTTGCTTGGATTTTGTATTGTGTGTTCTTCAACAGTCGTTGAGGTAGGGTCTTGTTCATATCAATTCTAGTTTTCGGATCCCTGTCTTCTATGCATCCGGAAAGCTAAGAATCCTTTGTTTGATCATTCCTTGCTTGTTTATTTTGTGTTTGAGGGTTTCCATTGGTAAAATATATTTTTAGATCAAATTCATGTTTTAATTCAGGCTTGCATGTCAGATCTGTGTTTGTGGGCACAAAGGGTTTCATTTTATAGCGTTAAAAATATAATGGGTATTAGGGTTTCTAATTGAAATATTATGTTGAAATGGGGTTTTCTGAAAACCTAGATCCTTAATATTTGTAGGAAAATAAATATTACCCTAGTACGGAAGTGCTGTCAAAATTTTGTTGGTTAAATCCTTATGGATCCCCTAGAAAATGATAAATTAAAATGGCCTATAGTTCTAACTATAGTAGAGAAAAAAAAAAAATTTCCCTTTGAAAATTGCTCTTAGAAATTAATTGTTTTCAAAAAAATGCTCTCTATTAAAAAAAAAATACAGAGTTAAAAATAAAAAAAATTACACCAGTCAATTGAAAATTGGCAAAGTAAAAGACAAAAAAAAAATTATTATTCTACTCTAATTTCTGTTTTTCAAAAATAAATTTAAAAAAAACAAATTTAAAAAAAAACCCATGTAATGGGTGGTGTTTTAATTATTTTTAATAATAATTAAAAAAAAATTTAATTATGGCAGAGGAGGCGGGGCCACCAATTCCCCCCTCCCCATGTGCAGGAGACCACGCCGGCTCGGCAGCTAAGACTGCCGGCACGACAGTCAATGACTGCCAGCACGGTAGCCAGCCGCCGGCTGAGCTCAACCCTTTTAAAAGGGGAGCCGTGCGGTGTGACAGGGGGTGGGGGCCACAGGGACCCCCCCGTATGGCATTTTTTATTTTGTTAAATGCATTACGATATTTAACAAATACAGTTCGGTTTTTGTTATATATAGGTTCTTTGCTATTAATGTTAATTTTTATTTTTAATTAGTTAGATTTTATTTTATTAGTTTATATTAATATTTAATTAATTTATATTAATATATAAACTAGTTTATATTAATATAAGTTTGTATTAATATTAAATTAGTTTATATTAATACTAAATGAGTTTGTTATTATTATTATTTTTTTTAAATTAGTATTTTAAATTAGTTAATTGAGGGATAGGAACAAAAATAGAATTTGTGTTCTTTTATAGGAAAATTTGATACTATTGCTAATCTAGGACCTAGGGGAGAAATCTATTTGGTCACAGTTAGAAATGGACTAGTGTTTTAAAACCTATGGTACTAATTAATTCGATTAGAGATGCTATTGGATGGTTAATTTTTAATGCTTAATGATGTACCTAGGTATTTTACAATTCTGTAATTATAACTGAAAAATTGGTAATTATTCTTAGATGTATTTATAAATGGTTGTTATAAATAGATCTATGGGAGATGTTAATGTTTTATCAATACGGAATATTTAATTATTTCTAGATAGTAATTTTAGTGAGTAAATGAATTTGCATGATTAGGAATCATAAATTTGTTTACTCCTACATTGAAATTATACTTGATTTTAATATAGTCTGAACATAAATTATTGTTCTATGATGTGTTTTGGGTGCGTGTTCTATAAATTGAATGATTCTTCTATGTTATCATGCTTTCGGGTATCTATTGGGTTAGATGACCCTAGGACTTAAATTCAGTGGTTTCGGGAATATACTTGCTATATAGTACTATTGTGATGTTAATTTGTAATTTATGATGATGTCATGGTCTCGATTTCCTATACCCAACCCGATTCAGTTATGATGTGCTTTATGGATGTATGAGGACACTCTGGTTATTATTGTGGTTATTCGAGAACCTATGAGCTCCTGAATGAGCAGGATGCAATTTGTGAGTGTGTTTGTCTCGCATGTTTTGATCTTGAGCCTAGGTAGGTTAACTAAGTGTATAGTGGGGAAGTGGCTTGCAATGGGGGTCCAAGACCCTAAGCGATTACTAGGTAAACCCATTGGCAAGTTACTTAATAAGTGGAAATTTATGATACATTAAAGGGGTTTAAAATAAATTAATAAGATGTCTGAGTCTCTACCCATGCCTTGAGTGTTGTCACACGATAGGATGGGAGTTGGGATCCTTGTCTTCGCGAAAGGATCACTGAGCCACATAGTGTCACTTGGAGGCCAGGGTTAAGAGGTACTACTAGGGTCACCTTCAAGGTTGGACTTATGTGATGACACTTCCCTATATACAGCTTAGATTATCCTATGTGTGTCAGTTACTTCTGGTGCTATTTAGTATTCCTTGTTTTGGATTAGAGTGCTTCTAGGATCTTCCTTTGCATTGAAGTATGGTTCATGTGTACCTTGTTTTGTGTTCTTGTTGTATACCTTGTGTGATGGGCCTATTACTATCTCCTCAGAACAGTGGGAGTGGACCTTTGGTTCCACGTGGTCAGGTGGTAGTGATTCTTATTACCATTAAGATTCTGACGAATTCTTCTTCATGCCTCGATGTTCCTTGTTGCAGTTTCATCTTCATAGTATTTTGAAGGCTTGCTCAGTTATTTGAGATGTATATTTGTACCATATGTTTATATGGGTTATCATCCTTGGAGGATGCATTGTATCATTTATTATGTATTATTACATACCCTACGAATTGTGCAGTGGATGTTGATTAGGTAGTATACCTTATGGTATCAGTTGTATATGTAATCTTTATAATGAGATGTATGTAATTGGTTTCAGATTATGTAACCCTATGTCAGTTCTTATATTTGTATTCGTAGATTAGTTTGTTTAAGTGATTCTACGTCAAGGAACCCTCGAGGAATGTTAATCATGTGTGAGTTGTATTTCATGTATGTCATGTACTTCATTGTGTTGCTTCCTCATTGTTATTAATATTGTTTGTAAGCATTTAGAAAAAAAAAATTATTCCATGAACTTAGTGTTGTGTTTAGGTTAAGTTCTCTTGGGTTCCCTGGTGGGGCATTACAGAGTAATTGTTGAAGTGATTGAGAAACCACTTTTAGAGTTCTCAACTAGATTGATGTATTGATTGTTCAATGATAAATAGACTCAGCACTTGTACAATCTACTTATGAAAGTTTTCAAAAGAGAAGAGAGAGAAATTGATAAGTTGCAGAGATTTGTGAAGAAAGTCATGTTTTAGAGAGAGATAATTTAGAGACCAGCAAAGATGAGTCATGCATAATCTAGTAAGGCTTTAGCCAGTGGGGGAAGCAAGGATGTAGAAGAAGAGAAGGAGTTGAAAATAAACTATTCAGAAGAGTTCATTACTTTGCTTCCTAGATCAAACCAAAACAAAAAGGTTAGCGATGAGTTTTTCTTAGACCACATGTCTTGTTGTAGGGACCGTGTGAATCCTAGATGTTTTGGTTATAATTTTTTTAATTACTTCTATAGTAATAAAGATAGATATATCCCTGTCTCAAATCCATGGACACTAAGTTTGGCCAAGTTGATAGTCCCAGATGTCTTTTTCTGATTGCAGACTTGCTATTTGAATTGGCCAAGAGGTATGATACAGTCTCTAAAACCATTAGAAAGCATGATGACACAAGCCTAGTCACCTTGGATATGTCCTCCTTTATGAAATAATTTGGTACCTACCATGCCTCCACCATAAAGATTGACCTGAGAAAACTAAAATAAAAATATAGTAGAGAGATCAACTTGGTTAAAATTTTTATCCTTGCTCACATGCCTAGGTCAAATAGGTATATAGCCCCATTATCTGCTTCCAAAAATTCCCCATATGAATTCAAGGATCTGCACTTCTACATGAAGTACTTAGCTTATGGGTTGTGTAGAGTGTTGGGAATTGATGGAAACTTTTAGAGAATGCATTTGGATTTTTTGATGATCATTTTGGACATCAAGGATTCCCATGTGAATAATGAATTTGACTATATTCAGTATATCATTGATAGGATACATGAGGTCCTTATAAGTATTTAAAAGAGGACCAGCCCAAAATTCATGCATTACTCAATTTTAATGCATTTAATTATTTTCCACAACATAGATAACATGGATACTCAAAATTTGAGTCCAAGAAAGCAAATCTAAGGCCAGCCAAAACCCTGTGCAGTTCTAGATTAGGGTCTAGAACTATAATTCTAATGAGAATTAGTTCTATGGTTTCCAAAATTGGATTGTGTATCCAATTTTAACTTTTCTTGGTACAAATATAACTAAGCTAACAGTCAAGGTGCTAAGACTTCTAAGACCTTGTAAGTATGTTGACAAGTTGCCAGGAGATCATAACTGAGAAGGCTTTTATCTTGAGAAGACCTTCTCATTAGTCAGGGTCTATGGGTGTCCTCAGCCCCCACATATACTTCCAAGATATGTTCCTCCAAGGGTTTCCTTAATGGAATTCATTTGGAAACTAGTATGGAAAGATAAGTGTTTGAAAAATTGAGAGGGGGGGGTGAATCAATGGCCTAAAAAATATTCCAATAAATCAACCCAAAAACTTAGTACCACAATATTAAGCCTCTAGTTATCTTCAGTCCTACAAGATGCATTCCTTAAAAAAATCTTAACAAATAACTACTGCTCAAAGTTCACTATTAAACCTTATACTTACTGTTTACTGATTAGCAGTCTCTCATTTACTGAAATACAATAAATTGCTTAGTGTATACCAATCAATCCAGATTAGTTATGTGTAATGAAAAACACTAAATTAATGACTCATAAACACAATGACACATGGATTTTTAAAGTGGAAACCTTGTTAAGGGAAAAACCACTTGGGACCAGGAGCCCAAAATTTTCACTCTTCTATAGTGAGATCGGTGAAGATCCAACCTCGTTAAAGGTTACAAACACACTATTAGGTGTGACCTTGTTAGAGGATTTAAATAGAATAGTTTGTCACTTGATATCTGGCATCTCTATGTTACCTTCTATGACCAAACCTAGTGTATTTTGTCAAATGTTATCTGGCATCTCATGCTATCTTCATGACCAAACTTTTTAATACTCTCTAGTATGTATCTCAATATAGAAAGGATTGATAAGTCCTACTCAATTAAAAGAATGTCTGATCTAGTGGTTAAATTGAAATAGTAGATGATCTGTTCACATATACAACTATAAACTTGCAGATTTTTAGATCTATTGTAAGATCATAATACCTTTCTAATCATTGTATCTTTTCAATACATTTTATCCACTTCTTTCTACTTGGTGATGTTGTTCTTCTCTTTTTCTCGGTGTCTGTGGAAATATAGCTATGTTCTTCATCTTGATTGATTAGGACTGTATGAAGTTGTTCTTCATTAGTTTCTCTCTAGCATCCTTCTTCTCTATTCACTCCCCTAATTCATAATGAATTAGATTGTCTCTTTATAGACATGATATCACCATTTCTAAGTTCTTGACTTTATTTTTCTTGGCGTGGTCCGCAATTCTATCTAATCTTGATTTAAAGCTTTTACTCCTATTTTATCTCATAGATATCTTCTTGCCAACCATAATAAAACTGCTTTAAATATTTCACTTATCTCTGGCTTTAAATTTTTGATGAAAACAATATTAACAACCAGTTAAATCCTTCTTTAGCTCTTTCCAACTAATTATTTTTTCATTTCTAAACTTGAGTTATTTTCTGTGTTTTAACTCTTTGTTAGCTTCGCTCAACACTTGAGTTCTCCTCGGGCATCTCGGTCAGGGTTTTCTGTCCGTCGGGCATCACTATGAAGTTCTGCTAATCAGTAATGCTTGTGATTTTGCTCATTGGTAATGCTTGTTAGGTTTCTTTCTCAGACAACACTGTGATGTTACTTTTGTATTTCTCTATCCATCAAGGTGCACTGCCCATTGGTGTTTGTGATCACTTAGTGAATGTTGATCTTCTATGGCTTACTGGTAGCATAACCTTTATCTCTTTGATTCTTTGAATTCTTTGACACTTTGTATATAACCACTCAAATTATATCGAGTTGACATCAATGAGAACATAATCCATTAACTAATTTAATGTCTTTTACTATCTTTCTGCACTTCGTTGATCAACTTAACATCTTTAAACATTCAATTAGTTATGGTTCATCAATCTCTCCCTTTTGCATTGATGGAAACACTCTACATTATCACACTATATTATTTCTAATATGATATGAAATATATCAAGTTTTAATTTCATCAATCTCTCTCATATATTTTGTTCTATAACCAATACAAGTGTTTGGCTATCTGTAAGCTCATATAGCTTAGATATGATTCTTGTAGAGTGTCTTCTTCAAACTTCAAACCCTTCACTGGATAGATGTATCAAATTTCATCTTTGTTCTTGATATGTGATCTACCTTGGTTGTTCATCTCCTTGATCCTCTCTTTTTCCTTTGACAACAATCTCTCCTTTATTATGTATTCTCTCCCTCTATTACTTCTCTCCCTTTGATGGATATTTCATATGTAATATCTCCCTTTGGATATTCTTAGGAACTTCTTTCCCTTCAAATCTCTCTCCATTTTCGATAATGATATAATCTCTCCCTTTGAAAAAATACCAAAGTAAACATTTATCATGCCAAAGGTGTATCATGTCACCTTTTTATAATATGCTCCTTCAATTTCCCTATCCATCAGCATTATAGTTACTCTGGTTTTTGGTGCAAATATGTACCTTGTTGTGTACAGATGTATCTTTACAGTCCATTTTTCTTGCTTGCATCAACATGAATGATCTTCTAATTTGTGTGTAGCCTGATGCAACCTCCTAGTTAGCTTACTGACCAATAGACAAGGGTTGGATCCCTAGTCTCTATCTTAGGTACTCAAATGTATCTTTCAGTAATGTCTTGGTAAATATTGTAGCTAATTGTTCCTTGGATTGAACATATTCTAGTACCAGTTCTTTTTCTTGCACTTGTTCTGTTAAGAAATGATACTCTATTGCAATATTCTTAGTCTTAGCATGCGTGACTTGATTCTTAGATATTCTTATTGCACTGGTATTATCACAATAGATAATAAATGGTTCAATAATCTTCATATTCCTTCCAACAACTATTTGATCCATGCAATATTTGAGTAGTTTGCAGCAGTAGCCACATATTCTACTTCTGCAGTAGACTGTGACATGCATCATTACTTCTTGCTGATCCATGTGACAAGTCTGTCACCCTTGAAGAATTCTCCTCCAATTTTTCTCTTTTTCTCATCTATGTTTCTAGCCCAATCAACATCTATATAGACTTGAAGCTCAAATTTTCCTTCTCTTTTAAACCATAAGCCATATTCCTCGGTTTTCATTAGATATCTCAGAATTCTCTTGACAATAGTCAAATGTGATTCTTCGGGATTAGAGGAGAATCTTACAACTATTCCAACTACATGCGCTATATCTAGTCTAGTATGACCAACATACATTAGTTTTCCAATCATTGATCTATACAAGGTCCAATTTATCTCATTTAATTTTTCCTCTTTTGTCAACATACATTTGGTTTCCATAGGTGTTCCAACTAGCTAGGAATCTTCCATTTTGAATATCTTCAACACTTCCTTGATGTATTTGGACTGAGTGATATATATGCTTGCATCTTATTGAATAATCTATACACCAAGAAAGAATTTGATGTCCCCAAACATAGACATTTCAAACTCTTAGCTCATTTCATTAGCAAAGGATTTACATAACATTTCATTTCCCCCAAATATGATATCATCAAAAAATATTTCAGCAATCTAAATATTACCATTAGTATCTTCTTTTAAATAAAGATTGTTGTTTTCACTTATTTTTACAAATTCAATGCTTATGAGATAGGAGTGAAGTCTTTCATACCTATCTCTAGGTGCTTGTTTTAATCCATACAAGGCTTTATGTAGTCTACATACCATGCTTCTCTTATCTAGATCAACAAACCCTTCTAGTTGTTCAATGTATATTTCTTATTCTAGTATTCTATTTAGGAATGCAGATTTGACATCCATCTAGTATACCTTGAATCCTTTGAATGCAATGTAAGAATGTTAGATTCTTACTCCTTCTAGTCTAGAAATGGGTGCAAAGGTTTCACCATAACCAATATCTTCTTGTGCATACCCCTTGCATACTAATCCTTATTTATTCCTTGTGACTTATCCATTCTCATTCATCTTGTTTCTGAATATCTATTTGGTACCAATGACATTCTTGTCATTTAGTCTCGATACTAGTTTCCATGTCTTGTTCTTCTCAATCTATTCTATTTCTTCATTCATAGCACTAACCCATTCCTCATTTTCAAGTGTAGTATTAACAAATTTAGGATTAAAATCATAAAGTAAACATCTAGTGTTTAGTGACTTCTTGTTCTCATTCCATCCTTCTTGTCTCCTATGATCTGATTCTATGGATGATGTCTTCTAACATACTTGGAAAGTTTTGGTTCAAATCTTTGTCCATCATTCTGATCATCATCTTGACCTTTGTTCTAATATCCATCGCTTGAAACATCATTTTGAGGATTTTCCCAATTTTTGGTAATTACAGCCTGATGCTCGGGTGCAATGTTTTGTTGCTCAGGAGTGATAAACTATTTCTCGAGTAGAGTTTCAGGTTCTTCAGTGTAAACAAACTTCTTGTAGTGTTATGTTTCTTTTCTTCTTTCCTTATCATTCTTTTATGCAAATTCATCTATTCTTACATTTGAAATTTCAATGATCTTGTTAGAGGACTTGTTAAGACATTTATAAGCCTTTCTTTTGGTGGAATACCCTAGAAAGATACCTTCTTCACTTTTGGAGTCAAGCTTTCCATTTCTATCATCTTTGAAAATATAACATTGACTACCAATGATTCTGAAGTAACTTACATTTGGTGTGTAACCATACCATAGCTCATAGGGTGTCTTCTTTGTGTCCTTCTCTCAATTGTACTCTATTCAATGTGTAGACAATAGTACTGACACCTTCCCTCTAGAAATTTTGAGTGATGCTTTTCTCAATCATCAGCATCCTTGCACAATCAATAATTGATATATTTCTTCTTTCAACAATTCCATTTTGTTGTGTTGTTCTTGGTGAAGAAACCTATCTTTTAGTTCCATGCTCATTGCAATAGTTAGTGAATTCATCAGATATAAATTCCTCTCCTCTATCTGATATCAATCATTTTAATTCCTTACCACTTTGTTTTTCTACCATAGTCTTATACCATTTAAACATCTTGAATTTTGTTGATTTATCTTTTAAGAACATAATTGTCATCATTCTAGAAGATCATCTACAAAGAGAATGAAATACCTATCACCATAGTAACTCTTTGTCTTCATCGGTCCACATAAATTAGTATGGACTAATTCTATAATTGCATTAGATGTATGGGCTTTACTCTTGAAACTATACTTTGTCATCTTACATTTTTGACAATTCTTGCACATGATTTGCTTAGGCTTTGACATGCTTGGTAAGCCTCTTACTCTTCTTTTATTTCTTATCTTTATCACTTTGTCAAAATTCACATGGCATAGTATTTTATGCCACAACCATATGTCTTCATTTCTAGCCATTAAACAAGTGGTGTTAATGTCATCAATATAGTAAAGGTTACAATTTGTCTATTCACTAGTTATGATCAACCTTCCTGATTCATTAAAGATATTTTCTTTCTTATTCTCAAATGCTACTCGATGACCTATATTATTCAGCTATGAAACACTTAATAGATTATAATTAAGCCTTTTTACCCAGTAAGCATTTTCACATTTGATCAGGTTATTCAACATTATGGTTCCTTTACCTTCAATTGGACAAGGTGTGTCATTTCTGATTCTTACTGATCCACCATTATAGTATTCAAAATTTTCAAACTTTTGTTTATCACCAGTCATGTGGTGAGTGCAGCCACTATCTATAATCCAGACATCATTCTTACTAACCTTAGATATGATTACAGTCTTTACATACCTTTTTTCTTCATCTAAATGATCCTTCATGGCTACAAATACCATCTCAATGTCTTCATCAGATTCGGTGTCAGTATCATTAGTTTTGTTCTCACCCAGGTAACAAGATTTCTTTCCTTTGTCCTTGTATTCTTGGGTATCTCTTCTATCAGATTTTTGGTTTCTTCGGTAATCTTTATTATCACCTCGGTCAAAATTATTTTCATATGTTCTATCGTTACTTTTGTCATCTTTTCTTCTCTTAGGACGTCTTGCAGCAAAGTGTCCAACCTCTTTACAATTAAAACATACAAGTAGTAATTTAACTTTGTATCTACCTTTGCCTCTCTGCATTCTTCTTTCCATTAGTGCTTCAATCTCATCAATTCCTTGGTTATCACTATCACTTTCACTATCATTTCTAATAGTGTGTCTATGATGTACTTCTTTCTTCTCAATGATGTCGTGCTTCTCTGTTGCTCGGTGTCCACAAAAATATAGCTTTGTTCTTCAGCTTGATTGATCAGGATTGTATGAAGTTGTTCTTCACCAGTTTCTCTCTAGCATCCTTCTTCTCTATTCACTCCCCTAATTAATAATGAATTAGATTGTCTCTTTAACGACATGATATCACCATTTCTAAGTTCTTTACTTTCTTGTTCTTGGCATGATCCACAATTCTAGCGAATCTTTAGTTAAAGATTTTACTCTCATTTTATCTCATAGATATCTTCTTTCCAACTATAATAAAACTTCTTTAAATCTTTCACTTATTTTTGGCTTTAACTTGTCGATGAAAATAATATTAACAACTAGTTAAGTCATTCTTTAGCTCTTTCCAACTAAGTCTTTTGTCATTTCTGAACTTCAGTTCTTTTCGGTGTTTTAACTCTTTGTTAACTTTGCTCAACACTTCAGTTCTCCTTGAGAATCTCCATCGGGGTTGTCTATATGTTGGGGTTGTCTATCTATCGGGCATCACTATGAAATTTTTCTTATCAGTAATGCTCGTGATTCTACTTGTCGGTAATGCTTGTTAGGTTTCTTGCTTGGGAACCACTGTGAATTTACTTTTGGGTTTCTCTTTTTGTTGGGGTGTACTACCCATCGGTATTTCTCGTCACTTAGTGAATGATGATCTTCTATGCATTACTGGTAGCATAACCATTATCTCTCTAATTCTCTGAAGTCTTTTACACTTTGTAAACAACCAATCAGATTTTATCAAGTTGAGATAAATGACAACACAATCCATTAACTTATTTACTATCTTGTATTATCTTTTTTCATTTTGGTGATCAACTTAACATCTTCAAACATTCCATCAGTTATGGTTCAACAATAAGGAGCACTTGGCCTCTCACAAGAAGGGTGCATTTACACCAAGGTAGTTCCATATTTTTTATTTTTTTATTGGGAAGAACACCATGGAGGGAATAAACAAATTGTTGGGGCAATTTAAGATGTGTATGGCCCAATACAGATATGTAGACCTTGAGTAGTTTATCAAAAGTGCTAAGCAATTTCTAACCCCAAGTGTTACTGCCATCAAGGAGCATGAAGGTTGTGATGAAGAGGATGTTATCAGAAATGTTATTGATAAGGAAGAAACTAAGAAAAGAGAAGAAAAATATTTGGACCTGATACACTTGGAGAAAGAAATGAAAAAAGGTAGGGACTCCTTTTGGAGGTTTCTTCCTAGGAGTGCCTTATATGAACAGGGCTACAAAGATGATATAAATGTATTACACTTTGTACAAGCAACTGGAAAATAAGATAGAAGAGAAGCAAAGGGGTCATGAACAACACTCATCCTCTGAGTATGAGGAAGACATTGAGGGAGGATATAGGATATATAGTTCTCCTTAGATGGATCAGCCACCTAGTTTTGAACAGATCTCAGAAGCTCATGATACAAAGGCAACAAGTGAGCCTCCTAGGAAAAAATAGAAAACATAATAGGGAGAACCCTTTCAGTTGGAAGCATAAGGGAAGACGAAAGACAAAGTAACTACCCTGGTCACTAGTGATAGATAGTACCATAACCAATTGAGGAAGAGTATCAACCAAGGAAAGAAAAAGAAAAAAGAGATCTAGGAGGAAGTGGATTTGCCCCTAAATTATGCAAGGATGAGAGAGAAATGTATCAGGCATATTTTTTGAATGATTATGCATTTATAAAGACCGATGAATTAAGCAAATTTCTTATTTGGAAAAAGAAACAAGAAATTGGATCCCAACTACAGATAATAGAGGGTGAAACCTTAGGAGATGAAGCAATACAAGCTTTGAAAGCTTATGACCCTGACTCTGAAACCATCACAACATAAGAGGCTAGGAAATTGTTAAAGTCTAGTGGGATGTGTCTTGTGCCTGGATGAGCTCTAGTATCTGTATTCATTATTGATCAAATTAGGAAACAACCAGTGGCTCAATTATCTTCTGAAACTTAAATAGGAGACATTATACAAGGCTGTGGATATGATCCTAGGTCCCATACTCTTTCTATGTGGTCATTGGCTCCAAGAACACAAAATCCATCTCTGGTTAGTGTAGAGGAAAACATGGGTGGGGACAAGATCATTTGGACTGTCTAGAACACTTCAAATTTAGAGATCTCCAAGGCTATCGCTCACTTTGCCCGCCTAAATGAGGCAAAAATAGAGTAATTGTTAACAAGATATGGAAGGCTCTTTGATGATTCAATTGTCATGGAAAAGGATAAAGAGAAGGGCATGATGTAGATCAAGGCATTGTAAGAGAAAGTAGAAGCTCTAAATAAGTAGTTGGAGGAGGCCTTCAAAGCTCTTCCTCCTCCAACTGAAGACGTTGTATTTTTACAACTTGATGTCACTATGGACCCTACACAAGAAACAAAGACAATGGATAAGGAACGGAATGAGGTTTCCATCTCTACATTGTAGAACATCTTGCAACATAGGATAAATGTACTTAAGGGCAAGGTGGATTTATTACACAAGGCATACATTAAGTTGCCTGATCTAGAAAAGGAAGCAAAGGACAAAATTGCAATTCTTGACCCATTGTTCAGTATATGGTCAGGCAGAGAACCTTTGTTTGAGAGGAAAGAGGAATTGCAACCCCACATATTAGACCTTTTAGAGTCAGTATACCAAGTGGGAGAGATGATAGAGCATATTGGCATAGCCTTATCCTTTTTCAAAGGAAATGCAAATCAAATTCAATCAAGGTTAGGAATTTTTGGTTTTGACTTTAGTAAATTCACCCCTCCAATCAGGAAAGAGAATGATGAAGTGAAGGCAAGTGAGGAGTGGAAGGGATAATTCAACACCTTGCTACAAATAAAAGAGGTCTTCCTAACTGAGGACAATTTTTGAGACATGGATAGATTCAATAAATCCCTTGATGAAGTATTTGAGGCTGAAACACACTTTGTCAAGTTTGTTACAGATGTAAGGGTCATTAATGATGCAAGGTGGGAATGAAAATTTAAGTAGTTATAGGATCTATTAATATATTTAATTGGCTTATAGAGGAAGAGGTCACACTCTAGGAAAACAACACCAATCCTAAGAAGAAGCAAACAACAATAGACCTTGATGCGATAGATGAGGAGTGAATGACACTTGGCACCCAATCAATGAGCATAGGGAGGGTAATTATCATCAAAAATAGTGTAAGTTATCCTGTATTGGTAGTCACAAGGTCTCATAAAAAATTTCAAAGGTTACCCTAAATATCTATAGACAAAGGTGATAGCTACAAAAAGATCCAGAATTCTTGCAAATCAACTACTCAAGTTCTTTTCCTCCACCGACTGAAGTTGTAAGTGCTTTTTGTCTTTTAGTAATTTTTTCTTTTCCTAGCCATCTAGAGCTTTTTGCATCCTTTTTCTTTCAGGATTCCAAGATGGCTAGTGTGTACTATATATAGAAAGTTGTAATGTTTTGTTAAGGATGGTGAATTCACAACTACAAAGCAATTTTCTGATTTTTGTCTAGTTTTAAGGTTTTTGCCTTTTTGAATGCACTAAAATAGAGATATTTTAATAAAATACAGTGGAGTTCTTGTTTCATATCCATGATGTCTTCATGTGTTTGTATATGAATCCTTGTGTGTTAAATTTGTAAGGAAAGTTTAATATACTATTTACAAGGTATATGTGGGATTGTTCTTAATAGTAGTTTTAGAGGATTAAGTGTTTGTATAAGAATTTGATACATATATATGAGAATGAAAGGATGACTTGTAAGTAATTTCATCTGGGTTCTAAGTGTTTTTTCATTAGATGGTTTCTATAGATGTGTATTCATTTGACTCTTTTCCCTAGATTAGGTACTAGACTAGATTTGAATAGTAGTTATCATCATCAAATCTTAAAATCTAAATAATTCTTTTATTTTGTTTTTAAGAACATAGATGTTTATCATTTGTATTAAAGAATACAAGTAATTTTGTTGATTCCTTGAAGAGTGAATCATTAGGTCATCCTACCTGAGTTAGGAGCTCAAAGAGAAGTAGGATGAAAATACTTATCACACTTGCATTTTCTAATGTCAAGTGCATCCTTTAGCTTTTAAAGTTCTGCATAAGACTAGTGATTAGAATCTACATGATTTGTTGCCAATTGTTGCAGTAAATGCCATTGAGAAATCAATGTGAAACCTTGATTCACCATGTGATTTATTGAGAAGTAGTAAATTAAGAGAGGTACACTCTCCTGGGTCTGTGGATCTCAAATAAGGAGGATCAAATCCTCATTAATTAGACTTTTCCTTGTTTTAATCAAGTCTTGGGAATCATAGATTCAAGCATTGCTGCTTAATAGCAAGAAAAATCTCTAACAGGTTCAACCATTGGCTCTTTTTGGGGATGTGTGTTCATAGTTATACACAACAAGATCTAAGTTATCTATGGAGAAGTGGACCAAGTATCTACTCTTTACCTAATGCAAAGTTAAATTGGGTGGCCCTAGGCCCCCCAAACTGAACCTTGATTCTTTCCTCTATCAAACACTTGGTTCCAATCATTAAAGAACTCCTTCCTTTTGATCATAGTATATTTTCCCTTCATTACTTACTTAGGATCATAATTTCCCCTTTATTTATCAACAAGAAATTTTGAAAAGAAAAAAATTTCATAATCATTTATCCCCAACATTTGATCCCTTGATGTATCGATGTATCATCCTTATGGACCATACTCATTGCTTCTACTTCATCAATATAGTCTTTGGTATGTGAATTATGTTTTTTCCTTTGAGAAATCATTAGGTGCATGGTGTTATTTCTAAGATCAAGGATCCCTATGCATTTGATCAGTCATACAAGTACTTAAATTAATTTCTTCTGCTTGGATAGTTCCTTGCATAAAATTTTCCCTATACTCAAGATGTTATTTCTCTTCACAAATAGGATTTGAAGATAACTCACATTCAAGAACTTCCTTCTTATCAAGAATTTGATCTGATATGATATTTGGATAATTTTTAGAACTTTCCTTCAACATATTCTCATCATTATGCTTGGTTGATTTCATTATATCTTCCTATGCTTGATATAATTCTTTCTCTTCTGCATGCATATTTTGAGTTTTGTCAACTTCAAAATCATCATTAGGCCTGCTACCTTCATCATGATGCCAGTGGACTTGATTTCATCGAAAAAACTCTTACAAGAATGGATTTAAGAACATGGATATTCTAGGCATACGCTCATGAGAGTTTTCATCAGGATCATTAGATGTTTTATTAACAAGACTAATATCTTCAATGACATTATTTTTTGAAATTTATTGTTGTTCATATGTTATATGATTTTCTATTTCATCTCCATTATCTGATTCTTGGAAATTACTATCTTCTTGAATATACACTGATCCATTAACTTGTTTGCTATGGTGGATTGAGAAAAAAATTTCACCATTTCTTTGAACATGTTTCTTATATTCTATGTCTAGTAATTATGATATTTCTTCTGTACTGAGAAGATCTTCTTCCTCATTATCATCGTCTTTGATATCTATCTCCATACAAATCTCAGCATGAACCTATTCTTCTTCAACCTGCTCTAAATTTTATTCCTCCATGTCATCATTTTTTTACTTTTATCTATGTTAATACAAATGTCAACACCCTTCTCATATACATGAGCTTTTTTAGTCTAATCATAGACTTCAATCGCATTCAAACTTGGAGCACTTGTAAATTATTCCCTATATTCATCCTTTTCTTCCATTTCCTCATTTAATTGATCAATAAAAACTCTTAGTTGCCATTCATAGTAGATTCCTAAATCGTGAATTTTATCTACTAATTCCCTTCCCTGGGGCCTGGTATCTTAAGGTATTTCCTGACAAATATTTACTATTCTCATGAACAAATGTACTGTAGGTTCACTTTCATATCTTTCCAAATTGAATAATGCATCTAATGGAGATATGTAAGGCTCTTCTTTCATAATGTATTTTGGATCTCCTTCCTATTCATAGAAAAAAAATTGTCCATAACTCATGTTTTCTTCATCATCACTGAGATTGTCATCTTGCACAGGGCCTTTTTCAATTTGATCATAAGCCTCCTCTTCTCTGTCTTTGTCATCTTCTTCTAATATCTGAAAAGAAAGTTTTGAATCGGGGTCATCTGGTGATATTTCCAACTCTAAAAAATTTCTTATGAATTCCTCACATGAAGGCCTCATGTTAGATGGTATCTCATAATAAATGTTTATCATCCTAATGAAAAAATGTGTTGTAGACTCAAATCTCTCCAAACTGAAAAATTCATCAAGTAGAGACAAAATAGGATCCTCTTCAATGCTACATATTTGGTCTTCATATTGTTTATAACACAAGTTGTCTTCTTCACCACCGACATCATGAAATATATCAAGAAACCATTGCTCAAACTATCTCCATGATGAAATGGACTATGTAGGTAATGATTCATATTCATTTTGTGCATAGTACTTTAAAGTCCTAACAAATAAATTCATCACCTGATCTTCTGCAAAAATTTCATAATCATCTATAAATATGAAAAATTCATCCAAGTGTTGCAATGCTGATTCATCCCATTCTCCAAGGAACTTTGGTAGAAGTTGTGAAATTTTTAGGGAAAAATTGATAGGTTTATAATCAAAATTGCTGAAATCCAATGGCCTAAATCCATCTGGAATAAAAGGAATGCTTTAAAATGATCAACACATTTAAAAAAAACTATCCACCATCTCCTTTTGATTCTTTTCCCTCAGTAGAGTCACTGACTAAAATAATTTAGTGAATAGAGTCACTACCTTCTTGTCAAAGTGAAAATACTTACTGTCTTCTGAGTCCTTTCTCCCAATAGAGTCTTAATTACATCACCAAAGCTTCTAGGTAATCTTAAATGTTGTCTTTCATAGACAAATCCCAAGTGGAGTAACCAATCTGTTGGTGCTAAAATCAACAGATTGGATTTCCTATGGACTTTCCAATCCAATACTTGGAAACCCAATTTATTTGGCCAACTAACAAGTCACAACCAAAACAAGGTTGGAACGTCTAAAATTCTAGCTCCGTAGGACCAAGGCTGGTAGGCCTATACCTTAACTTATCTTTCAAGTCTTAAGGATTTTTATATAAGATATAACACACTTCAAACCTTATCTCTTAAGTATGGCAAGGGAAATTGAAAGAAATCAAAATGTAATCAATATAACATAAAATACAAGACTAAGAGTGATTTTATTAATTAAAATAAGCCTTAGAAAATATGTATAGATTGAATGAAGACTAGATAGAATATCTTAAAAATATTAAACAATGAACTAAATGACCATATCCAATAATTGATACTTGACCAGTGCCTATTTTAACTTTGGCAATAGAGTCAATCCATTTTAAATCCTATGTAAAACCCTGTAAGATAATATATATTCAAACACCATCAACTATTCAAATGCTATAGATGTAGAGAAATTAAGTGTGTTTATAGCCTTTTTAGTCCAAATGAATTTAACTCCTATGGTTGGGAGACAAATTGAACAAGAATCTAGAAACAATAACTTTTTCCAATCTCCTGGATGATCAAATAGGGATATGAGACATGTAACATCCCTACACAAGCATTGCAATAATAGAAATTCAATCTACCTTAAATAATTGAAATGAATCCAACTTTCTTGCCACAATTGAAATAGAAAACATTTATCTTTTATTGATTTTGAAATAATAGTACATTCGAGTCCATGTTATAGTTGTAGTCAAATTCTAAAAGAATAATAATGATAATAGTCATCTTCTCTCACATGGTCTTGGAATCTCTATTTATATAAATTCCAAGGCATGCATACAAGCTTCAGACTAATGTGATTCTTCAAAACTAAAACCTAACCCTAAGAAAAAAAAATTAACATAATAGATGCAATTAAGGAATGATTAACATCCATGTTTTAAAATGGTTGTCGATCATAAGGATTCATAATAATAATGGCTTAAAAAATCCTTTGCAATATGTCTGAGATAGTTCAAATAATGATTCTGCATTGTAATCATCATGGTGCTTCAACCATATGTCCATCCACATACTCTTTTTGATGGATATCATCAATGGTATTTCAACATTAGGAACAGGGTCTTTGACATTATCAACCATAATCTAACATCCTCTATCATCGTGAAGATTCCTTAGAGAATGTTCAAATGTGATCATCCTTTCAATTTAATGAAGGTCACAATGTCTCATCCTTGAAATCATGCATGGTAAACAATGACTTGTCAAATAATAAGGAAAAAATGCAGCAGATAGAAAATATAATTAAAAATATTAAAATCACAAAGAGAAATTTGTGTCGATGCTGCCATCTGGGCATCTTATCCTCTTCATCGTCAAAGACACGTGTCATCATTCGTAACCCCATAATGGGTAAAAATCATTAAGTTTCTAATTTCAGGATCATGCCCACAGTAGATCTTTTTCATGCTTTAACTGTCAATCAACATGTCTATGCTTAAATAGCTTGTGGTCCTAGGACACATGGCGTTCATTTGTGATCCAGCAGTGGGTAAGAACTGTGCAAATTTTCTTTGAGGGATTTCATCCACTGTAGATCTCATTGAACTTTAATCGTTGATCTGCCATGTCACTTCTCATAACCTTAATGGGTTTGGGATACGTGGTGATTAGTCATAAGCCTATGATGGATAAAGGTCATGCATCTTTTGTTTGTTGACTCACGCCAACCATCAATTCCTCTAGTGCTTTAACAACTAGTCACATTACTTAGAAACTGTGGGTCTAAGGCACATGTTGATTAGTCATGATGCCTTCAAGGGTAAACAAAGTGCATCTTTGATTTGAGGCATCATGCCAACTGTCAATGATGTTTGATCTTTAACCATAGATCTTCCTTCATTCATTGCTCAGAACCTGTGGGCCCTAGACACGTTTCATCATTACACAATGCCTTGAAGAGTAAAGATCATTGAGTTCTTGTTTACACGATCACTCCAACCATCGGATGAAGTTTGACTTTCTCAATCTATTAACCAGTTTTGACCCCACCCAACCAAGATCTCAGAGGACACATATCAGCTAGGTGAATTCCCTTGAAGTTTAAATGGCATGCATCTCCTATTTAGGGGATAGTTCCAACCGTAGATCTTTGCTAAGATTTAATCGTGGAACATGTCCTCCAAAAGGCCCGCTATAATAATCTTGAAACTTCAACTCTCAGATCAATGTAGGATAAATTTTATGAGCATATCATTTAATAAATCACTGAACAAAGAAACCATCTCTATAGCCATAGTGATGAAAACAATAACTTATGTGGGAGATGCAACATAATCATGGGGATAAAATCTTCAAAATGCAACATGGGTCTATGCGAGAATAAAATGATAAAATAGTAAAGTTAGGAAAACTCGCTAAAAACATGCAACGACTATACATATGAATTTGAAATGAAACTAAGGTAAAAAAAGAGCATAAAACATAAGAATTTATTGACATAGGTAAAATAATACTTCCCTGAGCTATCTGGACATGCAAATTTGATCTGTAATTTTTGGTTCCACCAAGTATGAATATCATAGTTACCAAATGAAGAATGACAATGTTGTAAAGCATATGAGAGATGCCAAATAAAAAAAGAACAAAATCAAAATTTGATGTTTAAAATCTCTAAATTAACTAGTGTTTTTGATACAAGTAAAGGAATTGGCGTTTACCCACGTACGAGTATTCACAAAGAGAAGTACGAATAAAGAAGTTGATACTGTGTGCTAAAAATGTGTCACACTTTTATGAATCATTATATCCAAGATTACTCAAGAATGACATCTCAAATGGTGACTCATAGCTCTCTATTCATGGAGTGCAAGGGTTTGTGATGGAGGCCCTCAGATTGACCTAGTTTTTGCCCCTGCAAGTACACCATAAAATGAGAGATTCTATATGGTAATGCATGATTTTGTCTATACGATAATGGAATTAATCTATATGATAACAATGCATGATTATTCTATGGAAGGAAATACAAATGCAAAATTAATCTATGAAAGAAAATATGAGTTTAACCTAAAATGTAAATGAAAAATTAATCTAAATGAATTTCCATGAATGCATGAGAGAAGAAGAAAAGAAGAGAGAAGTTGCAATATCCAAGCTCAAGTGCTCAAATTCTCCTCTAAAATTGCTCTCCAATGTTGCAGCATAACAATAAACTAAAGAATGTGTGTTTTTTATTATTATTATGCAAATGAGAAGGAGAGGCTTCCTTATAAAGAGAAATGGATGGTGGATTTTAAGAGGTAAAAAAAGGAAAATAAAGCAATGGTGGAGATTAAATCTTGGTTGATCCATGTGCTTTAAATCTTTAAAAGGAAAGATCAAAGGGCTATGATTAAGAGGCAAAAATCCCACCACTTAGGAAGATGTAGAGGAAAAAAGATTTTTATTTATTTATTTATTTGATTTATTTCCCTTTTTATCAAAAAGAGAGCTTTAAGTGAGGATTTTATTTATTTAAAAGAGGAATTTTCTTTTAATTAAATAAGATAAGATTATTTAATTAAAAGAGGGATATTAATTAAATAAGATAAAATCATTTAATTAAAATATTTATTTTAATTAAATAAGATTATTTTGTTTAATTAAAAGGGATGTTTTATTTTAATTAAATAAGGTTATTGATGAAATGATCAAACCTTAGGAAATATTTAAATAATTGAATTAACTAAAATTTGATCAAGGAAATTGATTTACATTGAAAATGTTGCAAAGCATTGATTCAAGAAATTGATAAATTGAAGAATGGGGGCCCATAGTCTAAGCGACCATTTTAGGGTGCATACATTTGCTCTTCTTTGACTAATGTGTGATCTTTATGGGAACACATGTAGTCAAAGAATGCAGTTGAAGTGTGAGATCGACTTGGGATCAAAAAACAATATAGACGTGTGATCTTCATGGGAACACATCAGGACAAAGATAAGCATATTAAAAAAAAGACAAGGTCAACACCATTGTAAATAAGTAATTGACATGTCCGAGATAAGAATCTCAAGCAAGGTTGCCCCAAGAAGAACAAATGATAGGATTGATAAATTTGAATCAAAGATTGAAGTTTAATAGGTACTGCCCCCTCATGATCGAAATCGAAATGAGATAGAGGAGAAATAGCAAATTGATAAATTTGATCATATCAAATTAAAGATAAGGTTCTTGATGTAAGATGAAAGATATAAGGATCAAAGAACCAAGCTAGATCATCCAACATGAAAGATTATGCCTCAAGGTTGAATTAGAAGAAAAGAAGTGGGGTGAAATCAAATGGGAGATAAAAATTTGGAAGAGGTGGAAAGAAATGGAGAGAAGAAAGAGAATTTTCCTTAAGCAAGAAAATGCCCCAAAATCAATCAACTGTTTAAGATAGCAAATTTTGATTGAGATCACGAAAGAAGATAAGGAAATGAAGATGAGAACGTGATCATAGTTGATTAAAAGTCCACAAGAAAGATGAAGGAAACCCTCGCAAACTCATAATGCAGCCTAAAAATGCAAACTAACATGAGGTCTAACAATGCAAGCTACATGAAAATGCAAAGGTGTACTTGCAATAGAGAAACTGTAACATAGGACTTTGTGTTCATCATTCATAAGAGAATGGTAAAGAACTTATTTTCATCATTGGGCCATTATTAATGGACATCAGAAAATCACACAATAATCACTAGTCACAAGTGCAACTATGAAGATATGAATGCGATTTATATCGGATTGGAATGTGGAAAGATTCTAACATAAGCATCAAAGACATAAAGGTCAAGATGACTTCGATGTAAGCTTACCCAATTTAATGTAGCAAAACCATACTCGCATCAAGGCATAGAGGCTAGCATGAACAGAAGAATTGTTGTGCAAAAATAGTTGAGCATAAAGAAAATAAAAACATGCCCCATGCCCCAAGTCCTCTAGCTATGCATCATGGAGAAACTTATTAGACAAGGACACTCAATGAAAAACAAACAGTCAGCACACAAAGAAAATCTCATAACATAGCTCAAGCATTAAGTGTTGTGTTTAAAAATTTAAGTGTGTTAACTGATACTGAGTTCCAAAGATAAGGATCAAATTCTTGTAAGAAGGTAAGATCACATGACAAAACTGGGTAAGACCAAACTGATAAGTGTTGAAAAACACTCGATGTCAGGGGTTGTATTGAAAAATACAATTGGGGTGGTGTTGAAAAACACCGTTTGTGAGATGTCCTAAAGACTAACACATCCAAGAGACCAAAGATAACACAGTTATGCTCCCTAGACAAAGACAAAGACCAATTCAAAACCAAGGCAACAAGGACAAGGAATGATGGAGAAAGGCTAAGTGTCGAGGACACGTGCTAAGAAACAAGGGTGCAAAGGCCTCAAGTAGCGCCTGTTTCCAGGTTTTCACCACTTGGATTTTATTACAATTTTTTCTCTTTCATTTTTTTTTTCATTTTTTTCTTCTTTTTTTCAGGACTTTTTATAATTTTTTTTTTGAATTTTTGCTACCAAGGTGCCTATTTCCATATTTTCACCAAGGCACTTTTTCTATTTTTTGAATTTTTTGAATTTTTGAATTTTTTTGTATTTTTGGAATATATAATTTTTTTTTGGAGATACATCAAAGCATCTATTGCTAGGTTTTCACTAAGATGATCATTTTTTCAGGATATTTTCTGATTTTTAGAATTTTTGACAATATATCATTTTTTGGATTTTTTCTGGATCAATAATTATGTAAAAAGGATGCCCCCAGACAAAATGGGCATCATGGATTGAACTTATTCAAGTGCAAGACATTGATAGGATCAAGGAGATGCTCTCCCTCTGCTGTAGACGGTAAATAAGCACCTATCCCAAAATTTGTTGTAATGATGTAAGGTCCAAGCCAATTAGGTTCAAATTTTCCCTTTTGATCTCTATGTTGTTGATTCTTGGGATTTTCAAGTAGGACAAGGACTCCTACTTGGAATTGTCTAAGGTGAACCTTTTTGTTGAAGGCTTTGGACATGCACTTTTGATAAACCCTCATATGGTCAAATGATGCTTGACATTTCTCATCTAGAAGTTCTAACTCTTGAAGTCTCATGGTGCGGTAGTCTTCATCTGTAACTAAACCTTTGAGGGAAACTCTAAGTGAAGGAATGTCAACCTTCAAAGGTAACATTGCTTCAGCACCATATGCAAGGGCAAAAGGAGTAGCCCCAGTAGGAGTATGAATACTCATTCTATAGGCCCACAAAATTGGATTTATCTATAAGTGCCAATCTCTACCATTCTTACAAACTATTCTATGCAAGATTTTAAGAATGGTTTTTTTTATGCCTCTGCTTGACAATTTCCTTGTGGGAAGTAAATGGAGGACCAATGTTGTTTAAGGTCCTTATTTTTGAACTGGCCTCCATTGTCAGTGATAATATCAGAAGGCACTCCATATTGACAGATGATATGGATTTGAATGAATAGAGAGACTGTCTTTCCCAATGCAATAGAAAGTGGGATAGCTTCTACCCATTTAGTGAAGTAATCAGCAGCAGTGATAATAAACTTGTGTCCACCTGATGAGTTGGGATGAATCTTCCCAACAAGGTCAAAGGCCCAAAGCTGAAATGGACAATGAGATATAGAAGGAATGAGCTCCCTTGCTGGAGCATGTATTAGGTTACCATGTTTTTGACACTTTTCACATGACTTTGCAAAAGCTACTACATCAATCTGCATCGTAGACCAATAGTACCCTACCCTAAGCAACCTTCAAGCCATGGAAAGACCATTGGAATGTCCCCCACAGATGCCCTCATGGATGTCAACTAACGCTTCCTTTTCTAAGCATCTAAAAAGTGTTCCATCTAGACCCCTCCTATACAAATCACCATCGATAAGGGAATGGCGAGAGGCATTTCAGGTAAGGTTTCTATGTTCAGATTGGTTAAAGGTTTCAAGAATAATGCCATCACAAAGGTATGAGTAAATGGAACCATGACGGGATGACTCATGACCAACAAGGGTACAAATGACATGGCTTTCTTGAGAGTCATATATAGGGTGATGTAGGTCTTCCACCAGGAATTCAAATCTTGATTCATGTTGCTCTAACTGAAGGAGTGAAGCAAGTATAGCCATAGCATTAGATGCTTTGTTTTTTTGCTCTAGGGATTTATAGAAACATGAAAAATGTGAATCCCCATATATGTGTAACTCTGTGATACTCCATTCTATGTCCATCTTAAGTCCATTTGTTAAAGCTTCATACTCAGCAATGTTGTTTGTGTTGGCAAGTTCACTTCTTGAGGAAGCATGACTTATTTGTGTTGTCAATCATGGTAACAAAGACATACTTAAGTTCTATCATGAAATGAAAATGACTAAGTGTGAAAATAGAGCAGATAGACACATACAGAGATCATCACATCACTGCATGTGTTAGAGATCACACTAGAGCATGTGTGCTTAGGTATATACTCTATGATGTATATACATGCTAGATCCAGATGCCCAGAGTATGCAACATCAGTATCGAAAAGTTACAGGCAGATTAGTAGACCTGCAGTCTAGGAAACAGAGCATGGAAGCCGACTATAGTTTTGATCAGCGTGAATGATTTTGTAATGTAATGGCTAAGTGCCTTTAGTTATAAGTTTATATTAATGTAATTAATTTTGTAGTAAACACGCTTAGGCTGACTTGTTCAGAAGCGTTGTATTTTTTTGCTTTAGGGTCGACTAGTGATTTGTTTTGGGTCGTGCCTATTTAGATTTGAAGATATAAGTATGTAATGTAAAGATATGTTATAAGCATTGATAATTGTGTAAGAATAAGTTATAGAGGGATAGTATAATGAAGTCAGAAGATGATATAGCTCTTTGAAGGAGTAAGAGCATCTGCACATACACGAAACTGATCAGACAACAGTGTCATTACAATAGTTCATTTTGATATAGTGCATATCAACATTCAGAGGGTTGTAGCCTTAATCTTATTGGGTAGTGAGCCATACACCCCTAACAGGGTTATTATAAAAGACTCCTAACAGGGTCAGACCTTTAACCAGGTCATTGTACTTAATTTGTAAAGACTGCTTCTAACAGGGCAAAGGAACTTTAACAGGTTCATAATACCTAGTACAATATTTATGGGTACTAATCCCCACAAGAGTTTTCCTCTGATCAAGGTTCTCCATAATCATATCATGTGTTATGTGTTCTTGTGTTATGTTTCTTTGGATGCACATTTGATATATGTTTAATTGGATGAAATACAAAGAATAGATAAACACTGATTCACCCCCCCCCCCCTCTCAGTGTTTCTNATTGGATGAAATACAAAGAATAGATAAACACTGATTCCCCCCCCCCCCCCTCTCAGTGTTTCTAACAATTGGTATCAAAGCTCTGGTCCTCTGAAAGAAAGTTTAACCACTTGAGGAGATCATGGACTCATCTAAAGCAAAACATTTGAAAAAGAATCTTGAAGCAGCTCTTGAAGATCTTGACAGATCTAAGAAGGAAAATGAAGAACTAAGATTGAAAATGATGGCTCTCAAATACTTATTAAAAGGCTAAGAAAAGATCTAAAAGATTGTTCTACAAGTGATCTAGGACAAATGGTCAAAAATCTTAATGAAGAGAATAAATCTCTAAAAGATAAACTTGAAGATCTGGAGGAATAGCTTACAGATAACCAGAACACCATTGAAGACAAGACCAAAGAAAGAAATCAATTGGAAGATGAACTTCTGTAGGAAAACATGAAATTATTGGAATTGGAAAACATGAAGAAGAAGTTGGAATGTGAATTAATAGAATAAAAAGACAAGATTGATAAACTCTACACAAGTTCTGATTTGATTCAATCCCAGCTCACTACACAAAGGAAAAAAGGGAACACTATTGGTCTTGGATTCAGTACAACACAAGATGAAATCAAATCATCACAAAAGAGAGAAAAAAACACTTGAAGCATCTTCAAAAGCTAAGAAAGTTGAAGATACTACAGAGGTTATATCTAAACCATGTAAAAGAGAAATCAAACAAGTTAACAGAACTTGTTATGCATGCAATAAACATGGGCATTTGGCAAGAGATTGCAAAGAGGTAAGACCTTTTAATGGTTATTTTTACTCTTGTAATAAGTTTGGTCACAGGGCTATTCATTGCAAAACAAGTCAAAGAAATCAACCTCAGAAAAATCACAGGAATATAAATCAAAGCAATCAAAGAAATCAACTCTCAAGAAATTTGCAGAACATTACATGTCAGATATGCAACTACAATGGACACACAACAAAGCAATGCAACATGATGAGAAAGAACATCAGACCTCCTATCATTTGTCACACATGTGGAAATGCTGGACATATCACAAGGTTTTGTAGATCCAAAACTGAGAAACAAGAGGATCCTAAAAAATCACTATTTGAAGAGAAAGGAGAAGTCAATTTTATCAAAGAAAATGAAGATTCAAGCAAAATATGGATTGAAGTTAAGAAGGAAAATAATGTTGGCAAAGTAGTTGATGCATCCACAATGGACACACCCTCTACTTATGCTTGAATAGACCTTCTTGGTCTTAGGGAGATTTATTCTAGCTCAGAACCCCTACGTGGTTGGTGTACTCACTTCAGAGTATGCACCTTTGGATTCATGGTTAAAAGCACAAATTATAGCTATATGCATTCACACATTATCTGAATTGCATCGAGATCAGAGTTTGAAAAACTCTATGTATGGTTGCAAGCATTAAATGCAACAGATTGTATAAAAATAAATTTGCAGTCGATCATTTTCACATTTACATTCACGAGCACAAAAATTAAAGAGAATTGGAGCACTAAGACATCAAAGCACAAAGGCATAACAGTTTGGCAGTTGGAGTGAATGGATAATCAGTTTGAAATGGAGCCCTAGCCATCACGCCATTTCAAAATTTTGTAGAAACCCTACATAAGAAAACACCAAGTAAGTATGGTGACCCCAGTTGTGTTTGATGTAGAAAAGAGGAAGAGGTTCATATTTAAGAAGCATCCATTCAAATCCATACTAGATGATGTGGAAGGGGCTTTCTCCAAAACCCCGCTTGGCGTTGTTCACATGGAAGATATATGTGCATACATTTACTGTAAGAAGGAATCATTAGGAGATGATAATATAGCTTCTCATATGGCATCAATTTTAAATCCGGATTTCACATTCAAGGATGAGTTCGTGCACTTACAATATAACCCTATTTTAGAGTATTCGAATGCGCATGAGTTTGAAGAACTAGAATGCGTAAAGATTATATTAAGCAAGATACATGATGATCTTTTCTGGATTGGAGATGTCCCTGTTCACATCACTATAGAACTAATCCATCATTAACCAGAGTTCCAATGATTGGACCAGTGTTTCCCACTGATAAGGATGTCAAGAAACAAATTGAGCAATTTTGTTTGTCTAGGAGTGATAGGCATGGAATGATAGTTAACCCTATCAAGGAAGATGACATTAAACTTGTGACAATGATACTTGGATACAAGTTTTAGCATGCAAGCAGGTTGAATAGTGTCTTTGCAGCAATAGTCCTTGCAGCTATTAGAATAGTGAAGGATAACACCCAATACAACCTATGTGAGATCTTGTGCGATCAATTAATTGACAATATCAGAATCATCAAGCATGATAGGAGAAAAACATTCAGGTTTGGATCTCTAATCATCTATTTGTATCACCATATAGTTGGAAAGGTTGCAAACCTTTATCTAAACAAAGGAAAACCTACAATGACTCAGATATCTCTTAAAGCCACAGTAGAAAGCAGTGCAAGAGATAAAATGAATATGGATATAAAGATATTCAGGGTCAAAATGCAAAGTAGATTTAGACTATCTGAGAAGATAGTTGAGAAATACAGGGATACAATATGCTTTATGGTAGAGACAGATTGCACATGCATGGAGGCTATTGAGCCTAGAACTAAGTGGATTCATCCACTAGGGTATGAAGTAGAAGACCATGTGTTAGAAGGATATG
>MU226068.1:13674455-13685006 GCA_018584345.1 Thuja plicata | reverse complement strand
ACTCAAGGTAATGAGACACCAGTGAAGGAAATTCATGTCAAAAGTGAATGTGTAGATACAAGTCAGAATACTATTTTCTCACCATCCACTCAACCATCCACCTCATTGTTGTCAAGATTAACTCCTACCTCAACAAGTTTAGATGCATGAGGAGAATAAGACCTTATAAAGATCAGCGTCCTTGCCATGGAAAAGGCAAAAGAGAAACAAGTGATGAGGAACCCTCACTTCCTGGAAATAGTGAACATTTTGAATGACTTAGTGCCTACTAATCAGAAAGTAGCCAAAGTACAATCAGTTGAAGATGTGGACATCTTATCAAACTTCAAAACACATTTCACTAGCTTAGTAGAATTTGCTACTAAGATTGCAAAAGATGAATACAAGAAGGAGAGACAAAATGAATTGGTAAAGAACTTTACCTTAGATCTGAACTCCTTAAAGATTGGGCAAGCTATATTGAAGGAATTGGTAAATAAAGGAAAGAAAGTCATAGCAAACTGTATGGATAGAGTGAAGCTCACCTCTGAGCACACTAAAAAGATAGCAGAAGCAAAAGAAATGGTGGATAACATAAGAAAACTAGTTGAAACCTCGACACAAGACATGAACATCTGCAATAATGTCTACCAAGGACAGTTGGACAAAATTGAGAAGGCAAAACTAGAAATTAGCAAGATCAGGGTAAGGCAAACAGAGTTGAGAAATGCACTTGCACCATCTCTAGTGATTCTCAATGATAACATTAAACAGATTGATAACACCATATAGACATATGATCAAGGTCCTTGCATGGATTTGATGAAAATGGAGAAATTGACATATGCTTTATGTGCGCATCTTCAGACAGTTGATGCAATGAAAGTCTTTTGGCAGAAAGAGATTCAATCTCTTCAAGTTGTGTACCCAGAAGTTTACATGGAATAAGTATGTTGAAGACTTATAGTTTTTTTGCACAAATTTGTCATTAATGTCAAAGGGGGAGTAGTATAGAATGTTTATATGTAGAAAAGTATTTATGTATATATCATTAAGTATTATGATATACAGTCATTTTTGTATGAAGTCATTTTAAGTAACTTAGCCACATTCCTTTGTTTCCATAAATGACAAAGGGTGAGCTTGTTGGAAAGTTGACTTCCTGAGGAAGCATGACTTATTTTGTGTTTTCAATCATGGCAACAAAGTCATACTTAAGTTCTGTCATGAAAGGAAAATGACTAAGTGTGAAAACAGAGCAGATAGGCACATATAGAGATCATCACATTAGTGCATGTGTTATAGATCACACCAGAGCATGCGTGCTTAGGTATATACTCTATGGTGTATATACATGCTAGATCTAGACTCACAGAGTATGGAACATTAGTACAGAAAATTTACAGGCAGATAAGTAGACCTGCAGTCCAGGAAACAGAGCATGGAAGCCAACTACAATTTTGATCAGCGTGAATGATTTTGTAATGTAATGGCTAAGTACCTTTAGTTATAAGTTTTTATTAATGTAATTAATGTTGTAGTAAACACTCTTAGGCCAACTTGTTTGGAAGTGTTGTATATTTTTGTTTTAGGGCCGACTAGTGATTTGTTTTGGGTCACGCCTATTCGGATTTGAAGATATAAGTATGTAATGTAAAGATATGTTATAAGCATTGATAATTGTGTAAGAAGAAAATACAGAGGGATAGTATAATGAAGTTAGAAGATGATATAGCTCTTTGAAGGAGTAAGAGCATTCGCGCATACACGGAACTAATCAGACATCAGTGTCATTATAGCAGTTTAGTTTGATATAGTGCATATCAACATTCAGAGGGTTGTAGCCTTCATCTTATTGGGTAGTGAGCCTAGGAAGTGAGCCATACACCCATAATAGGGTTATTGTAAAAGACTGCTAACAGGGTCAGACCTTTAACCAGGTCATTGTACTTAATTTGTAAAGACTACTTCTAACAGGGCAAAGGAACTTTAACAGGTTCATAATACCTAGTACAATATTTGTGGGTACTAATCCCCACTGGTGTTTTCCTCTGATCAAGGTTCTCCGTAATCATATCATGTGTTATGTGTTCTTGTGTTATGTTTCTTTGGATGCACATTTGATATATGTTTAATTGGCTGAAATACAAAGAATAGATAAACACTGATTCACCCCCCCTCTTAGTGTTTCTAATAGTTTGTACATGGGAAAAATAACTTATAAGATTTAGGGATTGTGTACCCATGAGGAGAAACAAACAACACACCATCTCCTAAACCATTTTTCATAAAGGATCCATCAAAGAACATCTTCCATGTTCTTTCAGTCATATACATGAGATGCTCATCTGGGAATTCAACTTGAATAGGTGCATTATCTTATATTGGAAAATCAGCCAATTGATCTCCTATGGCTTGTCCTTTGATTGCTTTATGCTCAATGTACTCTATGTCAAACTCTGAAAGGATCATCATCCATTAAGCAAGTCTACCTATGAGGTCAGCCTTACCTAGCAAATATTTGAGTGGATCTATTTTTTCTATGAGGTGTATAGTGTGTGCAAGCATGTAATGTCAAAAATTTTGGGAAGCAAACACAACTGTAAGGCAAGCTTTCTCAATGCTGGTGTAGTTAACCTCGTATAAAACAAGAGTGCGGCTAATATAGTATATTGCTCTTTCTTTCCCATTTTCATCAAGCTGAGCTAGTAATGCCCCCAAGGAAGATTTTGTGGCTGAAATGTATAGAATAAGTGGTTTCCCTGGGATAGGAGGCATTAAAATGGGAGGATTTTCAAAGTACTTCTTGATTTGATCTATACTCTTTTGACAATCCTCATTCCAAACACATTTGAATCCTTTGTGTAAGTTCTTGTTGAAAGGTTGAGCTCTATCCGCCAACTGTGAAATGAATCTCCTTATAGACTGAAGATGTCCTTGAAGACTCCTCATTTGACTAATATTTCTAGGAGGTGGCATATCTATAATTGCTTGGACCTTCTCAGGGTCTACCTCTATTCCTCTTGCTGAAATGATGAAACCAAGTAGTTTTCCAGAGGTGACTCCAAATGCACACTTTTTAGGATTTAGCCTTAGTTGAAATTGTTCCATGTGATCTAGAATGAATTCTAAATCATCTAAGTGTGTATCTCTTTGTTTATACTTGGCCAAGGTGTCATCCACATAATATTCCATGTTTTTATGCATCATGTCATGAAAAATGGTTGTGATAGCTCATTGATAGGTGGCTACTGCATTTTTTAATCCAAAAGGCATAGCATTCCAACAGTAGGTACCCCATGCACAAGTGAGTGCAGTCTTTTCTTGATCTTCAAGAGCTATCTTAATCTGATTAAATCTGAAAAAACCATCCATCAAGGAATAAATTGCATAACCCGCAGTCATATCCACTATCATGTCTATATTGGGAAGTGGAAATTCATCCTTTGGGCATGCTCTATTGACATCTCTAAAATCTGTGCAAACTCGAATGGATTTGTCATGTTTGGAAATTTGTACAATATTTGATATCCATTCAACATAGGTGATAGCTCTTATGAATTTTGCATCAAGGAGTTTCTCTAATTCTTCTTATACCAGGAGCACTATGTGAGGATGCATCTTTCTCAATTTATGTTTAACTAGTTTGACACCTGAAACTATGGACATGTGATGCATGATAAGATTAATGTCCAACCCTAGCATATCTGAATAAGTCCATGCAAAATTAATTTTCTTTTTCTATAAGAACTTAGTGTAAGCTTCTTTTTCTTGAGGTGACAAGGACTCAGCTAAGTGTACTATTTGTGGAGCCTCATCTATACCCAAATTAACTGCTTGTGTTGGTTCAATAAGCACTAAAGATCTATCTTGAAAATAACTAGGGAGATGATCAAGTACCTCATCCTTAGGTGCCTCAGAGAGGTTTTCACCTTTGGATACATCATTTCTTTTTACTTTTTTTTTGGTTCTGACACCGCCACACAGTGGTTTTTTCCATCAAAACTCTTATTCTTTTTATTTTATTTTCTTTTTATTTTGTGACTAAGGTACTTGATGTCTGGCTCTATCATGTTGGTAGCCGGTTCACTGGTGGAAGAGATTTGTATACCACTAGTACGTGTAAAAGGGTTGTCAAGAGTGTTCTTATATGAGTACATGGTAGGGTGCATACAAATACAAGAGTCTAAGGTACATGGTACGTGTAAAGGGGTTGTCAAGAATGTTATTGTATGAGTACAAGGTATGTGACATACACAAAATTTTAATGGGTTGATATGAGTAATTACATGTGAGAAGTTTCTCGTATGAGCCCTCCCTAAGACTCGTATGACAAAATGAGGTTCTAATCCTAAAAACATGTAAAAAACATATAAAATCCATAGAAATTGATAAAACTTGAATTGGAAGAGAGTATTCTCATGCACTTACCACTGCATGATATGTTCTTAGCTAGCTGTGGACTCTATGGCACTTGAGTTGATGAGTTTTGAAAGGAATCACAATTTTTCTCACAAGAGGCATCAAAACTTGAATAGGATGAAATGGATTGAAATGATCCTTTTGGCCCTTATATAGGTTTTTGACCTAATTTTTGAATTGCTCCAAGTGATGTGAAAATTACACCTCTGGCTAATTCGACAGTCCTAATTCTATTTTTAGTATCAAAATCAAAATATGAAATCATTCTACCTGTAAAATTTTATAGTTGACTTTTTTCAGTCAACTACTATTGACCACTTAAACAAGCAATCCTTTTGGACTCCAAACTAATGGAAATATCTCATACTTTTCTTCCAATAAATCCATGTGTTAGAAATTTTGTCCAACTTGGTAAACTCTACCAAAATTTTGGTCAAACTTGGTCAACAACACCTCAAACAAGTGCAAAATGGGTCTTAAATGTTTGCAACCTCTTCTAAATCAAATCAGCTTCTTCCTGTAGCAGTTTTATTAGTTGAATTGGTTCTGGTCACTGGGGCACCTAGCCATATTTTTATTTCTCTCTTGAGTGGGAAGGATCAGGACATCAACAATTTAGTGATCACATAATTAAACAATACCCCATCTCTAGGGGCATCTCAGCTTCATTGCATCACATCAAGTTTAGATTATCTTTAATCAAGGGAAACCTAATCAATTATCATATATAGTGATGGATATTTGTGAAACCAGATAGAGTGATCTTATACGAGTCATTCATTTATGAAATGAAACACAATCATATTGACTTCATTTATTTAAATAAGGTCAATTTTTCTAGTCAATCCCTTAATAGTAATCAATTTCATGACTTTGAATCTAACTGGTTATCTATTCGAACCAAGCCAAAGGTTTTTGAGTTCTTGATAGATGTTTGGTTTGATCGCTTCAAATCAAATGAAGAATTTTTTCTATGTCTTTTGATTGATCTTTGACCAATCAAGCTCAGAGTGAGTCTTCTTCAAAATAATGGTTTCATCACTTCACATAATACTATTCTCCGTCTTGTCACTAACTAGTCTTTAAATAAATGTATTGATCACACATCAATTCAAAGACGAGTAAATGTAATAAACTAAAAATGGTCAACCAAAACCCTAAGCCCTTGGACTTGATCTTTCATAAAGAAAACCCTAATCTTGATCACATTAGGTCCTTACCTAAAGGAAATTCAACATCTTCAGTCTGATTTGACCTAAACCCTAGGTCCTAATCTATCATCACACTTGATTTAATTATTTAATTCCTAAATCCTAAAACATTGGCAATTAAACATTATGTCTTTTTTTTAATTAATATCCTCATATGTTGATTAAATAAATAGGTAATTATCAATTAAACATAAAAATAAATTAACGTTAATAAATTTAGTAAAAAATACATTTTAATCATTTTAATATTTGAAAATACATTTCTGTGTCATCATTTTGGTTGACTGAACATCAAATTAGATACAAATCTTTATTATTCAGCTAACTAAGTCTTTTATTCTCCTCATATTGGAAACAAATCAGTTAACTACTCAACCACTTCTGTCTTTTCTAACAACTTTAAAAAAAAATTGGATAGTTTCCAGAATGAGTGATCAGTCAGTTCAGTTAACTGACTCTCTCCACCAATGGTCTTCCGTGCACATGGATTGTTCTTCTTTGAATCAATATTGTATGTTCTTCAAAGTTCAGCCTCAATTTTTGGTTCAAGAGAGATTTCCTATAAAAGAGAGCTTCATGTTCATCACAAAGGATCCAAGATTTTTGAAGTAGACTCGTTAGGTTGTTTTTGTCTCTCATCTTTTATTAAGAATTTAGCATTTGTGCATTTTTCATATTTACATAGCATTTCAAATAATAATCTAGGAACATCATATTTGGGTTCTGAAAATAAACTAAGCTAATAAGCATACAAATATTTTTCTATTTGCATCATAGAATAATCATCTTTACAAATCCTTCATTTAGACAATGTCAATTCACTGGGTTTGTGATGACTTGAGAGAAAACTCATACTCCTGCCTACTAGAAGGAAATAGGTCGATTTAGCTTAATTTATTGTTTCATAGTTGAATGATTTATTAGAATTAATTATGCAAGGACTTATTGAAGTGTGCATTGATAGCTTAGAGGTCAACATTTCACACACACAATGATGAGGATGGGGGGAGGATGAGGGTAGGTATGGTGGAGGTGTGAGGGATGATGGGAGAGTTGTTGGGAGGGTTGATGGAAAAGATCCTTGGAGATCTATTGGGAGGGATAGGGGAGAGTTGGTTGATAATTTCCTTAGAGGAGAAGGGAGAGGAGGAGGAGGGACCTTATCTTGTGAGGAGGGTTAGGACATACTAAGGATATTCCTACTAAGAGTGCTGAGGAGGGAGAGGTGAGATATGAGGAGATGGTGGAGATAGACAAGTTTGGATCTATCTCATTAGGATCCACTAGTAACAGAAAACATGGTAGAAATAGTGAGAGTGGAGGAGAGAATGAGGAGGTTTCCTAGGTGGTAGCTGGTGAGGGATTGAGGGGAGTAGGAGAGGATAGAGATATGGATATGGAGATTGGGGGTCAGGATGAGGAGATGAAAGAGGATCAGGAGATAGTTCAGTAACTCACTTCTATTGTGGGGTATCTTACCCTTACACTATAGGTAATAAATAGACAAGAAGTAGAGGACAATAAAATCTTGCGAAATGTAGAGGAGAGGGAGACATATGCCCCCCAAAGGTGATAAATTATCTAGATAGTGTACAAGATCACTCTCTAAGGGATGATATGGAGTTCTTATGGAGGTAACATTGAGAGAGAGAGAGAGAGAGAGAGAGAGAGAGAGAGAGAGAGAGAGAGAGAGAGAGAGTATTGGCATAGGTAATATGAGGGTGTAGTCCATTCAGAGTAGCATGTCCCTAGTTATACATCCTCTTAGAGATCTGATAGATCTCAACATTCTCAGAGTAGTGTTGTGGCATTATAGATATCCCAAGCATGTCAAGATGCCCTTGAGGATCCCACATAGAAGCATGAGATAGGATCATAGACTCCACCCCCCTCCCTCACCCCAAATGCCATGATGGAGGGAGTAGTTACTGGAATATTTTGTTATACTATTGTATCAGTTTGTTATATTGATATTGTAGACATTATTGAGTATTGACAGAACTTGCAAGCTCCCATTTGAAGTCAGACACATGATATATATGAGATGCATTTTTTTGGCAGCATTATTATGCATGTTTTGATTTATGATATACTTCTTAATGATGTGATGGATTCCCTTTTATATAGGATGATGCAACTCTTTATGCACTTTATATGATGACTTTTATGTATACCTACTTATGTATGATGCTTATGTTAGAATGAATTTAGAATAACTGAGAGGGGAGGGGTGAATCAGTTATCCTCAGGTCTAGATGTAGCAAATCAAAACTTTTTGTATTTTAGATCTACTCGGCAGCAGTAGCATAAGTCAACAACTTTAATCAAGCAGTTTACTGTCAATTGAAATTAGCTTGTAGAAACATAATAGTAAAGCAAACCATAAGCATTCACACAAGTATTTAACGTGGAAACCCGATATGGTAAAAACCACCAGTAACATGCTACCAAGTTTTCACTCTTATGAAGTGATGCCCTGTGAGGAGCCAACCCTGTAAAAGGTTACAATAACACACTGCTAGGTGTGACCTAGTTAAAGGATTTAATCACCTTGTTAGGAGTGGCCTTGTTAGAGGACTTAGAACATTCCAATTTGAATGTCACCTTGTTAGAGGATTTATACAAATAACTGCTAGGTCAACCTTGTTAAAGGATTTAACTGATACAATGGTAAGAAAGTAATCAGTAGTTGTGATCTAGTACATACTACTTAATTTGCAAATTCAGATCCAATTACAGCTCTGATGTTAACTTGCTGGATAGCCTGCATTATCATTTCAACCTTCTGATCTACTTGGAAATCCATCAAGCAATCACACATGCAACTCTCTGCTTCTGTAATCAGCCTTCTCTACTAGATCATGCCAAACAGTAAATCAACAATGCAATCCTCTTGCATACACATCCATTCAACCACACACACTTTATGAATAACCCCTTGAGGTTATCATATACCTCTTTGTCTAGGTCAGATAAATCTTTTATCGTCTAAACAAGATCGTAGATATTAGGTTAGGTCAGATCCAACGAATCATTCCATCTTTGCATTACATTTACTTCTCCAAAGTAGTCTCTAATTAAATCTTGAAACCATGTATTAATTACAGTTATACATACATTAAATGACATGGATAAATCTTTAATTAACATTACATATCCCAATAAAATTAACTAAGTTAGCCAGAGATCTCAAATCTCATCATTAATCCAATTACTGTAAGTTGGCCAACATCACTGTTTTCACTCAACAATTTCACGGGTGGTTGGCATTGAACAACATTGCTCGTCATGAACAACTTTTCTCGGCACAAGAAAATTTTCTCGGCACAAGCAACTTTGCTCGGCACATAATAGCCAAAAAAACTGTCTTTGAAAGATAAACAACTAATTACTTTGTCAGAGTGCCAACTGATCAAGTACCCTTTTATTTGCCTTAAATCAACCAGTCACTTGGTCTTCTTGTTAAATCTTCTTCATCAACAATAGATATGGTACTCAAATAGATAACAATAGTCTCACCAGTTAAGGTTTGACAACAATGACAAAATAACAATTGCTTGCATTGTCACTTTCCAACAATCTCCCTCTTTGGCATTGACGGAAACAAAAAATATTAAAACAATGATTTAACAAGCATAGCTACCAACCAATCCAAAAGTTCACCTGTGTTCCTTGATATGAATCAATCTTCATTAATGTCTTTATCTTCATTCTGATTCTTATTTGTAAAATATTTCTCCCTCTATGTCTAATCATCTGTAGACTCCCTCTGAGTAGATAATCACTTCAATGTTTTCAATAGTACCTTCTGCCTCTATGTAATCTTTCCTTCTTTGTAATCTCTCTTTCTCAGCAATCTTTTCCTCAACTTCTTCCTCTATATAGGTAATCTCTCCCTCTTTGACAATAATGCAAAAGATGTCAATATCTTTATCATGTAGATCTTTAGTATCATGTTGATCCTGTCATCTTGATTATGACTAATTTTTCTTTTCTGTCTTTGTTCATCTTCACAACTTTATCCAGCATCCTAAAGTGTGACTTATTGTGCATCAATGTTTCAAATATTCTGAATGTACTATTTGATGCAACAGTACCATACAAAACTTAATTAGCCTCAGTGAGAGGAATCACCCCCAATGTACCTCATAGATACTCATGAGCATCCTTGGGTAGTGATTTTGTGAATATGTCTGCTAATTGTTCTTTAGTGTTCACATAATCCAGTCTGACTTCTTTACTCTGAACTAGCTCCCTCAAGTAATGATACTTGATAGCTATATGCTTTGTTTTTTAGTGCATCATAGGATTTTTAGAAATATTAATAGCACTTGTGTTATAACAATATATGACAACTGGGTCAGTAATTTCTTCCTTCGTACCTTTCAGTAGTATCTTCAACCACACAATGTTAGAATAGTTAACTGTTGCTGCCACATACTCAGCTTCAGTTGTAGATTGTGAGGTGCATTTATGTTTCTTTCTTGTCCAGGAAATCAATTTCTTTCCTAAAAGAAATGCTCCACTAGAAGTTCTTTTCCTGTCATCAACATTTCCAGCCCAATCAGAGTCAGTGTAAACTCTGAGTTCAAACTTGTCATTCTTTTTGTAGTATAGACCATAGTCATCAGTTCCTTTCAAATATCTTAGAATCCTTTTTACTACAATCATGTGAGTTTCCTTGGGATTATCAGAAAACCTTGCAACAATTCCAACAGCTAAGGCAATATCAGGTCTACTATGAACAACATACTATAGTTTTCCAATCATTGATCTATAGAGTGTTTGGTTTACTTCCTTTGTGTCATCATCTTTGTCAGCTTCTGTCCAGTAGCCATGGGTGTACTCACTAGTTTGGACTCTTCCATTCTAAAAGTTTTCAGTATCTCTTTGATATATTTAGATTGAGTGATATAGATACCATTCTTCATTTGATAAA
>MU226068.1:13654964-13665268 GCA_018584345.1 Thuja plicata | reverse complement strand
TATATATATATATATATATATATATATATATATATATATGGGTGCACACATATATGTATGTGTATATATATAAGTTATATGTGATTATATTTTCATTATTGTAGATATTGTTTATATAGTGTATATTTTTGGGATTAATGTAAACTATAGTATTATTAATAATTAAATAGTAAATAATGTGAGGTATATTATTGTCAATTGTTAATTATTAATAATGTAGATAAGTTATATATAGAGATTAATGTAGTTATTAATACATATTATGAAAAAAGGTTAGAATAATAGTACATATATGTATGAATGAGTATAAAGCATTTATTATAGTATATTTGAGTAATATTTAGTTGTGATTATACTCTTATCCTAAGTTATTTAATAATTCCCTTTAGTTAAGAGTTAGTTGGGAGTTCATTACCTTTCCTCTTAAGCTTTTGAAATATATTTATATCCACTAATTTTTCAATTGGAGAGGGGGGAATTTTGGACTTACTTTTCATGGAGATTTCTGAAAGTGGATAGGGTTTGAAGGATGCATCTCAAGTTTGGATTTGTCTTCCTCTTTTGTCTCTTTCCTCCTTCGGTTGAACCTTCGTAGGACTTGAGGTATGGATTGAATTTCTTGGCTAAATTATGTATCTGATAAAATATGGATCTACTATTTATGTATTATCATGATGTATTATATCTGTAATTTGTATTCTTATAATTATTTAAAAGTTTTGAGTTTTTGATTGTGAGAATTGTCATGTGTTTTCCTCGGGCTTTTAGTAGCCCATTTTTGGAGATCTAATATTTGAATAATATAAATTGAGTCGAGGGTTTTTCTTGGTTGTTTTTATGAAAGTTAAATTAATAGATATAAAATGGGTATCACTCCAACTTCATTTTTAGGGTCTAATTAATTTCCTATTTTAGATATTTTGGCACACAATACCTGTCCATTCTTGGTTCTGATTTTTTATCAAACGTATTCATATGCTAAAGGTGGATGTCAAAATCTACATTTAATATTAGAGATGTTCCTATGTCTTATCTTTCATTTAACATTGATTTAAATCACTTTTATTATGTTTTGTGAAATTTACAACCATTTTAGTGAAGGCAGGTATGAACCCTAACTAGGTTTTTCTATTTTACACTAGAAGCCATATCTTTCTTTGCCACCATTGGATATTAACCAAAATTAAATTGAGAGTCTATAATTAGGTGACCTAAACTTCCACCTAAGAGATTGTATGTATTATTAGTTTTTTATAAGATATGGGTGACTGTTCTATGATTACTTTTCTTTTCATTTAATCCTTGCTTGAAATATATCAGTTTAAGAATATTAATAAGTTTCAGGGTTTGTATGGTTACGAGAGGATATTAAGATTTGTTTTTGGTTAATTGGATCTATTTTTACCCTTAATATGTTTATAATATTTCTTGTATGTCTTCTTATGTTTTTGGAACATTCTGATTGTCATATTTGGGCTTAGGTTTGTCCAATGAACTAGGGACAACATATCTTTTCCTAAACTCAATCGAATGTTGTTATGGAATTGATATGAATTCTTGTATACCAAAAAATGGATCTATTATGATGATTTTATGTAGGTTAGGGAACCTAAGTACACTAGGTGAGTGGCTCATAGTGAGGGATCAGGGTCCTAAGATGATAGTACCAGGATAATGTTGGGATTAATGGGAAGTAGTACTAAGAGGGGAGGGGTGAATCAGTACCTCTAAAACTTTTAAAACTTTACACAATTCATCATTAGTAATCATTCATTGCTGCATTACCAACCATTACTGTTGATATTTCTTATGCATGTAATACTATTCCATAATCTTTAATTGTTTGTAACATTCATAGAATTATTCATGAAAATGATAAACACATAACACAAGCTATGGTATCGCAGAAAACTCCTGTTAGGAAGTAAAAACTGCGGTGGGGATGGCACCCACCAAACTTGATTATCTACAGAATGGAAGGGACTCAGTAAAGTCTTACAATTGATCACTTCTAATGATCTACCCTGTTAGGAGTATTAAGGTGGAGATTGGTTAAGATCTACTATGTTAAGAGCTTTAGCAACACTAATTTAAGTGTGCGCTCGGTTAAGAGATTTTACATTAAGACTGTTAAGTCCACCTTTCTTGAAAGGATTTCTTATGTGAACTACACTTGTTAGAATGAGTAGAAATGTTGACCTGACTGTATGCAATCTACAATTGCTTATTACAGATCCATTAAAGCTCTCATAATAATAATATCACCTTAAGTGATAGATTAATACCTTTCTCTGCTCGTCGGTAGCCCGTGTTCTTGTTCTTGAAACTGAATTGATTCTTTTCTATCCTTCTACATAAATTCTCTTGTCTGGTCTGTAGATTCTCTCCATGGCTACAATATTCATTGAACAACAATTATTCTCAATAAATTGAGCATCTATTTATACAAGTATTTGACCTATCTTTGAATCACGCATTACAATGTTAACTCTTAGATCCAAAGTTTACAACTTGACCTTGATCTTTAGTTTGCATGTTTTAAATCAGTAAAACTAATTAAAAATAATAATAAATACATTTCTTCCTCTACACATAATGGATTTAAAAGCAAGTCAAGAAGCTATAAATACAACTTCAGTGATTTATCTGACGTGGAAAGTCAGATCCACTTTTTGTTGGATGTAACTAACTATCGGTTCTTGGTCATCAGTTTGAACTGAAGGTTTGTCGGTGTTCCTTTGTCGAAATGATCATTGGGTTCCCTTTTTATATCAGGTTCCTCACTTTGTTTTTCTATCAGGTTGTACTGTTGTTACTCGTTGTGTTCATTAACCTTTTTGTCATCGGATATGCTTTGAACTTTGTAGTATCAGGTAACCTTGGTGACGGGTAGTGCTGTGTCCTATCTATCAGTGTAGAGTAAACTGATGGTGCAGATCATGTTTTTCCTTGTGTATACTAATGGAAAATTATAATGCATTCAATCTCCCCCTTTGACATTAGTATCAAAAACTTATATGTGCACAATACTAAAGTGTTTAGTATGTATGCCATGTCCATATCCTTGTCAATATATGACTCCCCCTAACTGTATGCATCGGTATAGTATAAGTATATATTTACATATGTATACTTTCCTCTTTACTATACATTCCTTTTTCTTTTCTCCTTTAGTTGTATGACTGTACATATCATTTCCTCTATTCATTTTCCCCTTTATAGTAACTAAACTGTACATATCATTTCCCCCTTTATTTGATACTCATGACAAAAATGTACAACTTATAAGATGCCAAAAATTGTGACAAAAATGTGTAACTTACAATGTGTCAAGAATACGAGAATGGGTTGTCTTGATATCTTTGAGCAATTTCTCCCATTTTTCTTGTAGGAGTTCTAGGGCCATGTGCTCTAGCTCTAGCCTCGCATTCATATTATAAATGGTGTTACAGACAGACATTTTTGGGGTGGAAATTAGTGTGTTTGCCTCTGTCACATGTTGTTGCAGTAGTGAAAGTGTCGGTAAGAGCTGAGCTTGGAGCTCATTTACCTCGTCTCTATACTTAGTTTCTACAATCTGTATGTCCTACCTTAATTTCCAGCCTGTTTGATTTTCTCAATGTGAAATTTAATTGCCTCTTCATTATTTGTGAGACTTTGTGCAATTCTCTTAAGATCAACATCAATTTGTGCTATCTTGTTGGTATACTCTTGTGAGATTTGATCAAGTGTAAACAATTTTTGTATTAAATTAATATCTTCTGAGATTATTGGATCTATTGTGCTAATCAATTAAGAAACCTTTACCTTTTTCAATGCCACTTCTTGGCTTATCTTCTCAGCTATCTTGAACTCATACTTCTGTTCAAGTCTTTCTTCCATGACCTTCTCAGCATGGATGTTCTATGATGTGATTTCCTCTGTGAGAACCACTAGTTGATCAAGCATCGGGGCTGTCTGATCAACATCTACATCTGGTACTATTTACTGAAGTATCCATCTTGCCACTTCTAGTACCTTGGCCTCCTTTGTTTCTTTCCTTAATTTGTCTTACATTGCCTTCCTCTCATAGAGTTTTGCATATTTGGTCAATTCAGTTGGATCCATTGTCCTCAGATCAAAAATTGGTATCTCAATGATTTTATCCGGAGTTATTGGATTCTTATGCTTGCTCTTCTTCTTTTTTGAGATTCGTGGGAACACAGATGTATGAACTACCATTACTAGTTCATTTGTTCTCTTTGAAGTGCTTGGTGAAGGATTTGTAGAAGATGCTTCTTGTGTTTTATGGTTGGGGTGCACCTATCACTTTGGTGAAGACATCTCTCCATCCACCTTGGGTGTCTTTACAGATTTTTCTTCTATTTTCTTCTCCATCTCATCCTTCTTTTCCTCTTCACTCTTATCTTTCTGCTTGTCCTCCTCTACCTTTTATATTTCTTCTTTATTTTGATCAGTAGAGTTATCTTCCCGATCGTCGGTAGTAGCTTGCTCTGTAGTGGTGTCCTTTTTAGTATCTATAGTGTTTGTTACTTCAGCATCACCCTTGTCCTCAGGTGTGCTTGTGTCCTCTATAGAAGATCCATCATTACCCTCTAAAATATTTATTGCCTTCATTAATATAGGCATATTGCTTTGAGTTGTAGCTTGGGCTATATCCAGAGTAGTGTCCTGCTCGTTGGTTTGATCATTTAGAGCAGTGACATCCTCATATTTTTGTACTTGGTCTGTAGGGACGTGTTTTGTTAAGTCCATGACTGAAGTGTCCTGCACTGTCTCACCAACAACATTAATTTCTTTTCCATCTAATGTCTGAAATTCTTTTTGTTGTCCCTAATCCTTAAGTGTTATGAATATAACATCATCTTTATTTTGTGGATGTTTATCAGAGTCATAATTTGTGATGTCTTCAATGTCAAGATCATTCATTACCTTGTCCAAATCAATTTGTCCTAGATCTTCACTGTTGTCCAAAGCAATGTGCTAAGGACTTGCCTTGTCTTTCTCCTCCTCTCTATGAGGTGTGTCGGTGAGAAGTAACTGATTCTCACCACTTGTTGACTCTACCGCTAGATCTAGGAGTTGTCTCCATTTTGTTTCAGTCATTGTGTCCAGCTCTATGAAATTGTCCTCTACCACTTTGTATGCCCTTATCTTGGCTACAAATTTACCTGAATGGTTCTTCATTATTTCTTTGATTTCTTCAATTTTTTATTTGGAAGGCATTAGTTTAACAAGTACCCTCTCCCTTGCTTCTCTCTCTCAGTTTGTAGAGCATATGACCTTTGTTGGGATATTCTATTACCCATCCCTTTAGGTATTTGGTTGATGAACTCAGCTGGTACATATTTCTACTTGACCATTGCCCTTATTATGGCATCTTGTATCTTGTTTCGGTCTTCTGGTGTGAGTGTATCTCATTTTATAATTATTTTGTCATACATTGTTCTAGATGTAGCAATAGATTCAACAGCCTCATCAATTATTTGATTCCTGTAATTCTTCTTTAATACATTAGGCTCATCTTCTTTTAACTCCTCTATGTCAGCCTTAGTTCTGACCATTCTTTTTCTCCTCTTTGGGGGTGTGGCCTTAATAGTTTGCTGCTTAGTTTGCTTGGCTGTCGGTTGCTTCCTCTTATAGGTCCCTACTTTACCTTTCTTAGGAGGTGTGGTGTCAGTTTTAGCAGTTTGACTCCTCGTTCTCTGCTTCTTTGTAGGAGGTAGAGGTGTATCAGATTCAGTCTCCTCAGAATTTTATTTGTGTTCATCTTGTCCTTCTTCGATGGTTCCCTGTTCATCGGTTTCCTCTTGTTTTTCATGTTCCTCCTCTGTAACCAATAGAATCTTCTTGAGATTCTTAACCATCTTATCCTTTTTGTTGAAAATCTTCTTCATTTCTAGGCCTTTTTTTTTTAATCTTAGATCTAGCCTCTTCATAGGTTCCAAACCTTGGCTATTTGTTGTCAATAGGCTCATTTATCAAAGCTTCAATTGCATTTGTAGCCTGATCAATGTTGGTTTCATAATTTAGTGGTGATAAACAAGTTGTTCTTGGTACAAACGGTTTGATGTCGTTGAAATATGTGTCCACCATGAAACATATCTCATCCCTATGTTTTTCTAAAAGTTGTTCTGGGATCCTTGTTCTTTCCATCATCTTTTCCTTGAATTCAAGGAAGTATGCTGTCATGACAGATTCAAAATTATCTCCTAGTGACTTAATTAGCTCACTAATGTGTAATGTCATCAGTTTTGTAGTGTCCCACTTTACTTTTCCTACTAAAGGAAAGTACTCTTGAATGTAGAAAAAGAAATACATGATAAGTGAGCAGAACTTACATGTCTTGGTCTTTGTAGACCTGATTATGTTCATGTTTTCATCAAGTTGTTTCAACAGGATCTCACATAGATCCATCTGTATGCCTTTGGTTACAATATTTTAATTCATGCTTACTAATGTTGTAGATATGTTTTTCAACATGCTTTCTTGAAATATTTTATAACCAATCACACATGCACTGAAACTCTATTCCTAGTCGGTGATGGCGTTTACTTTTAGACCTCTGTTGTCCCATTTAGCTTTTGTAAGTTTTCTGACTTCTTTCCTAGAGGGATGCTTGTGAGCCTTGGGCTTGTTAGTTATTAGATAACCAGTGACAACGTGAAGGACATCCTTGGTGATTTGTTTTGGTTGATCCAACCACAACTTCTGGTCATGCAATCTGCTAAGTACCAACCTAATCCATTCAGTCTTGAAGTCCCTCAAGAAATATAGAGCATTTGTTATCCCTTTGACCTCTAAGTGTTTGTGCTCTTCCTTTAGGTTGACTTATGCATCACAAATCTTCTTATAAGCTTCATCCATCTCTAGCTCTCCTATTTCAGCGATCTTGCAGTCAATATTTAAGACCTGACGTCTTCAATGAGCAAAACCCTAGGTGGGATTTTAGAAAATGCTCTGGTCTCATCGGGTTGTGATGCAATTTTCGGGCATATCTTATATTTTTTCTCTATACATGTGCTATTCTTAGTCAAATTAAACACATTATTTTTTTTACTCTAAATCTTTATGGTTCTCGACATGGTTGCCATTGTTTTTCAAGTTTCTATTGCTTTCTTGAAATTTAGGGCTTTCTGGTAATTTTGGGCTTTCTGATAATTTAGGGATCTCTTGAAAAATAGCTGTAGAGATCTTTTGGTGCCCTCGGTACTTACTTCAATCTATGATAATGATGAAAGACCTATTTTCTATGTGCTTGGATCAACTTGTGGATGCTCTGCTTTCTGTTCTTTAATTTCTCTATTTTTTCTCTTGCTGTCTCTTCAATTCACGGGTGCAAAGTGAAGTTGTCGCGTCGACTATTTATAGCCTTTTTTCCCTAAGTCTTTGTCATAAATGCTCAATGGCTCATCGGGACATGAATACAGAGTTCATTGGGAAGACTTTTAAATTCATCGTCGGTGTTGACATGATGCTCGAGACTGTTGTTAAGAATTTTTCTTTTATCAACGGATATCGGTATTTTTCCGTGACAACTTTTTGAGTTTTCTTTCTCACCGACGGGTATTGGGTTACATTGATAACTTAACCATTTTATGTGTTGACCAAATATGTATGGTAAGTGTAAACAACTCATCCCTTGTGTTCACTGATGATTTTTGGTATGTGTATACCGACGGGGTTGTTTTCTCAGAATTGAAATGAGTAACATAATATGCATCTTTATTATGCATATTTTGACTATCTATCAATTTGTACAATGGAACAAATGCAAAATATGACTTGGTGTAGTGCAGTTCCATACTTACTTGTTCTTCCCAAGTGGGGATGGTGATGTCACTAGATCCATTGGATGGGGTATCACCATTTGCATTGCTTGGTCCAGCTTTATCATTGCTTGAATATTTTCTCCACATTTTGACTCTAGCCCTTTGGATATCTTCAATGGTGTTTCCATTGGGATATGTTCTTGTCTCTATCATTTGGTCTTTGAAATATTTCTTGAGATGACCAACTTTGTGATAGTGTAAGCATGCCATTCCAGAATTTGACTAGCCTCTAGACCTTTTGGTCCATGCTCTCATGCAGTTTGTAGCAATGTAACCATATCTGCCACATGTTGTATAGTTTTTCCATGTATTGTAGTCCCATACATATTGATTACTGATTCTCTATGGTAGATAGGGAGTTTCTTGACCTTTTGGCTTCCATGCTTGCCTTTTCCTTTTCCAACATTCAAGACTTGTGTGTCCTTTCATTTTGCATGTAGGACAGTATTTGTCCATGTAGGTCTCCTTCTTTAGTTGTTCTATCTTAGACTTACATTCATATGTTTTATGTCCTTTCTTGTTACATTTATAACAAAATGCTATGAATGCAGATGTAGATTTAGGAATACCTTTCATTTTTCCTTGGCATACATTTTATGTGTGACCTTGCTTTCCACAGTGTTTGCATGTAAGCTTTCTTGGTCTTTGATTTTCATAGACATTCTTTGGATTTGCTTGATTTGATGATTCTCCATTTTTGGTAAAGCCTAAACTGTTGTTGTTGTTGACTCTTTGTTTTCCTTCAAGAAAATCATCCATTCTTTTATTTCTCTCTTCAACCTTTCTGATAATTTCATCGTGTTGTTGCTAAATTCTAACCTTATTCTTTAGTTTTTAATTTTCTTCTCTTAGTTCACTGATAATCTGTTTTCTTTCAATGAGTTCAACATTCATTATATTTGCTTCTTGAATCATAAGAATAATCTTATTAGTGAGCTCATGGTGATGCTCAGCATGTCTTTGAATTTCCAACTTCTTATCTTGTAGTTTCTCTGTAATCTTCCTCATGTCATCAGTGGCTAGTGTTCTTTCTGTTTTAGCTTGTCTACCAAAACTCATCACATAAATCATTCTCACCATTTGGGTTTCTTGACCGACTTGCAACATCTTTATGTGCTCTGTCAGTTGTTGATTGATCTCCTTTAGATTTGTGATGTTCTCTTCTGATGTGTCTGATGTATTACTTGCATTGGATCCTGGAGATTCAAAGAAATCTGGAATCTCTTCTTCTTGATAATATTTTTCATTGCTTCAGGTTGCCATACCTTTCCTCTCATCCAGTTGCTCTCTCATCTTGATTCTTTCTTCTTTATTCTATTCATAGAACATCTGTATCTCAAGCTTTGTATTCTCAATATTCTTATCAAGTTTTTACTTCTCCATTGTATGATCTTTTCTCTTGAGCCTTTAAGATTTTCCTTGAAGAGACTTAGCTCTGATACCAATTGTTTGGATTAATGGGAAGTAGTACTAAGAGGGGAGGGGTGAATCAGTACCTCTAAAATTTTTAACACTTTTCAAAATTCATCATTATTAATCATTCATTACTGCATTACCGACCATTAATGTTGTTCTTTCTTATGTATGTAATACTATTCCATAATCTTTATTTTTTTGTAACATTCATAGAAACATTCATGAAATTGATAAACACATAACACAAGATATGGTATCACAGAAAACTCCTGTTAGGAAGTAAAAAATGTGGTGGGGATAGCACCCACAAAGCTTCACTATCTGCAGAATGGAAGGGAGTCGGTAAAGGCTTACAATTGATCACTTCTGATGATCTGTCATGCCCCAAATCCAAGCTATGGAAATTACCAAGTTGATTGAGAAGAGCTTTCCCTTTTCAATCCTTCTCCTTCTCTTCAAAACTTACTCCTACAAAAGAATCTGTCTCTAAAATTAGAGAGTGGGTGTGTACCCAAAACTCCCTCTAAGGCCTTCCTTATAAAGGCATTCCTCCTAAAATATCAGGAGTCATAAATGGAGGAAGACTCTAATCCATCTACTCTCCCACTTGCCTTCCTCATAAATGGTCTTAAATGTTAGCAAGGAAAGAAGGGATGGCTTAACCAAAGTCTTCCAACTCTCCAAATTTGCCACTTCCCAAAATGGTGACTTTAGGGGAGTCATAAATGAGTTTGAAGACTCTTAATAGGATGAAAATGACCCCTAACCCCTAAGGGTTAGGAAGATAAGATTGAGATTAGATTGAGTCAAGGGAGATCAGATTGAGTCTTGAGGGTTGGATTTTTTGAGAGTTAACCTTGGGTAGAGTTTAGAAGGGTCATTTGGAGTCCCTGGGAGTAACTGGGGTCAAAACTAACTACCCCACTTGGTGAAAGGGTTGAATAATGTAATCTCTTGTATTTTGAAATTAGAGACTTGTTTATTTCTATCAATAAAAGTAAGTATTTAAACCTTTATAGAAATGATGGTTATTCCAGAAAAGAGATTTATGGTTGT
>MU226068.1:13637047-13650232 GCA_018584345.1 Thuja plicata | reverse complement strand
ACATTAAGAGAAGAAAAAGACGAAAGTATAAGGATCAATTTCTAAAAGTAAATGATAGAAAGCAAAATCACCCCCCCACAAATTATGATTCTAACCCCCGTACAGCAAATAAGCAACTACTGAAAGCACAAAGAAAACTAGAGAAGAACCTGAACACCGGATGCAGAGTAGAAGGGAAAATGAAGCCTCTACTTTAATGCTGAAAATAGGAGCTCAAATGGCTAAATCAGAAAACAAAACTAGCATCATTTCATTCGTCTCGGAAACACCTTTTCGGTGATATTTTGTTTTCCGAAAAAGGACACCGTATGCCCAAGATATGGTCAAAAAACCACATGTACCTCCAAAAACATGCTCACTGGAAAAAACCAGACATGCGAATAAATTTGACGGTCAACCACCCATCACCTGTTTGCTGGGTTAAAATTGACGGCTGTCACAGTCGCCGGAAAATTTTTTTCGACCGCCGGTAAAACTGAAATTGCCGGAGAATTTAAAAAACTGCCGAAAAATATTTTTCCCGGCCGTTGACGTCACAGGTGACATCAGCTGTACACTGGGTTGGCGGGCCGGTGGCGGTGGAGCGGCGACACCGAAGTCGAAGGCGGCCGGGCGGAGATCTGGTGGCGGGCCGGTGGCTGCCGGGTGGTGGCCGAGCGGGGAGGAGGCGGCGGCAGGCCCCGGCAGTGGATCGGGGGCGCCTGGGTGGCGCGCTGCCCAGCAGCTGCGCGCGGGTGGCACGCAGGCAGCACGGTGGTGGCTCGCACTGGCAGTGCCCGCCTACGCTTAAAAAACCACTTTTTTTTAAATTTTTTTTTGAGAAATTGCCTCGATTTTTGAGCCGTACGGCCCTAGGAGGCCAAAATTTTTTGCCTGTGGTCACAGAGGCCAAAATAGTCAAAATTTATATGTATTTCGACTCTCCCGGGCCTTCTGAATGCAATGGCAGTGTCCGTTTTGGCTCAATCTGCTCCAGAAGATTGTGCCTCCTTCAAAGTGACAGAAAAACCCCAGAAAAGCTGTGGCTGTCATCTTCAAATTGAGGCTTCAAAAATATTCAACCTAGGCAGCGACAGGGTGGCTCTGATACCATGTAGGATTTGAGAAACACAAATCCACAGAATGCCAAGAACACCTACATGCAAAATACCTAGAGCTGAAAAAGAAACCTGTGAGAGAGAAGCTAGGGTTTGGAAAATCTTAGCGGAGTGAGAGCAAATTGTTATTTCCCAAAAGAATGAAAAATCATAATTACAAAAAGTGGCTTATAAGGAGAGAAACCCTAAAGCCGGAGAAAGCTAGGTTTGTGCATTTAATAATTAATAAACATATTAATTATTATGCACCTAAATGAAAAGCTTAAGTGAATAGAATAATAGTGTACTTTAATAATTAAACTGAATAGATTTAATTATAAAGACTAAAGTACTATTACTCTAACAGTTAAGATCTACTATGTTAAGAGCTTTAGCAACACTGATTTAAGTGTGCACTCGATTAAGATATTTTACAATAAGACTGTGAATTCCACCTTTCTTGAAAGGATTTCTTATGTGTACTACACTTGTTAGAAAGAGTACAAATGTTGATCTGACTATATGCAATCTACAATTGCTAATTATAGATCCATTAAAGCTCTCATAATAATAATATCACCTTAAGTGACTAATTAATACCTTTCTCTGCTTGTTGGTAGCTTGTTTTCTTATTCTTGAAACTGAATTGATTCTTTTCTATCCTTCTACATGAATTATCTTTTCTGGTTTCTAGATGCTCTCCATGGCTACAATCTTCATTGAACAACAACTATTCTCAATAGATTGAGCATCTATTTATACAAGTATTTGACTTATCTTTGAATCACGCATTACAATGTTAACTCTTAGATCCAAGGTTTACAACTTGACCTTGATCTTTAGTTTGCATGTTTTAAATGAGTAGAACTAATTAAAACAATAATAAATACATTGCTTCCTCCACACATTATGGATTTAAAAGAAAATCAAGAAGCTATAAATACAACTTCAGTGATTTATCTGATGTGGAAAGTCAGATCCACTTTTTGTGGGATGTAACTGACTGTCAGTTCTTGGTCATCAGTTCAAACTGAAGGTCTGTCAGTGTTCCTTTGTTGAACTAATCATTAGGTTCCCTTTGTCTGTCGGGTTCCTCACTTTGCTGTTCCATCGGGTTGCACTGTTGTTACTCGTCAGGTTCATTAACCTTTTTGTCATCGGATATGCTTTGAACTTTGCAGTATTGGGTAACCTTGGCATCGGGTAGTGTTGTGCCCTATCTGTTGGTGTAGAGGTAACCAATGGTGCATATCAGGTTTTTTCTTGTGTATACTAATGGAAAAATATAATGCCTTCAGATAACCTATTGATGAGTTATTTAATCAAGTGATAACCTAAATAAATAAACCAGGAATGGGAAAAATATACACTAATCAAGATTAATTTGTTCCTTGCACATTCTTCTAGTGCTAGTATAGACTAGGGATGGGATTGGGGGAAGGTTCCTTTGTGATGGCATAATCAAATAACCTTGTCCTCACAAAAGGTGTTTTGTTCTGCATGTACCTACTTGGGGGACGAGACCTAGAGGGGCTAGTACCAGGATAATCCAAGGGGTGAGGGATATGCAATGACACTCACCTATCTTGTAGCTTAGAGTCCCTACAAATTTTTATCATGCCTCTGGTGGTCCTTGTGGTCTTCTTGTCTTTCCTTTTTGTTTTATGAATGTGGGGAATAGTTATCACCACCTTAGGAATGTCCTAATTTTTACCTCTTGCACGGTCCTTTGGTTCTAACATTTTCTATCATTTATTTGAGTGTTTGATACATATCAAAAGTCATGTATATCTAAATGATAAAGATTGGGGGACACAAATAAAGCCTTGCACAGTTAGCTGGGAAGTTAGATTCCCATATATATTTTTCATAAGGGAAATAATGGCTTTAAATAGAAAATCTTCTACATTATATGATTATCCAATCAAAATATTATTAAATATGAATCTCATAATGGTTTTTTTTATTATTTCACCTTCATTTTGGTATACGAGCAGCCAAGGAAAAATGGGACAATAAAATTGAACCCAAATGAGTGCATTAACAATTCATGTGGAGTAATGATTGATTTAGCATTGAAGGTGGAAATGGTCACACTTAACCAGCATATGGAGAGAAGAAATATTTAATCTAAAAGATGTGTTCCAACTTCTTGTTGTTGTTCGAACATACATGAGATGTCAGCATAAATATTGCCAATGCTGATTAGAGATGGTTTCGGGTTTTACGACCAGGAGATCCTTTCATGTAGTGAGTTCGGTGTTTCTTGTGCAAGTGAGGAGGATTCATGACTTCATTAATTAGATTAGTTTTAGGATAGTTTAGATTAATAAATACATTATAGTTACATAGTTATTTGGGAAGTTACTGTATCGTCTTAAAATGGAAGCACTTCCATGTTAAGAATGTTTATCCCTCCTTATGGGATGGTTTAGACCATAATCATATTTTCCACTCATTTATGCACCCTCTCCAACTTCTATGCCTGTTTAGGACTTTGATTGGGCCTCTCCGAACACTGTTTGTCTCACCTGACACATTTTCCAGGGGTTCTGACTCCTTGGGTCAAGGTCGACCTTGACCCTGACCTAGGTCAGGGTCGACCTCAACCCTGACCTAGGTCAAGGTCAACCTTGACCTTGACCTAGGTCAGGATGGACCTCGACCTCGACCCAGGTCCCCCTTTTCAATTGGAAATTTTGTCGGCTTCCAGTGGACATTCAAAAGTTTATTTTACCGATTCTGGGTCGGTTGTTTTGGGTTCCAAAGCAATGAATCTTAAATTATATTTAATATCTAGGTCCTATTCTATGGGTATGGGTCTAATTGTAATTGAATTCTCCTATGTAGGCCTCTCTAGAATATTGTGCCCTAGATTGGTATACAATGAAGCCTTCTCCTCTCATTTTCTCTAACAAAACCAAGCATAATGAACAATCCACGACTCTAATAAGCTAGCATCCATTATCCTACATGTCCTCAAGCTTTCAAAGTTCAACTAAGGTTTTCAAGTCTTCCTCTCAAGCATTGAAGTTATCCATTGAAGATCAAGGATTCAAGCATTGAAGCCTTTGAAGGGATTTGGTTCAAGCATTCAAGATTCATCATTCCAAACCCTAGATCTATCCATCATGGTTGTGTGATCTTCCTTCGAGATCCTTTGTGCATCCTCAAGATTCATTCATTCTTCCTTCAAGGTGGATTCCAAGCATACAATCATGGAGGTTTATGGTTTCTAATAGTGAGTCCAAGATTTCATATTTACATACGTGTTTACATTCGAAATACAATTGCATATCTATTGAATGTCATAGCTTCATTGTTAGATTTACTTCTACTACTTGCTAGCATTCTCTATTTCAATTATTGATTTCAAGGTTAATTCCTAAATCAGGGTTTGACTAAGGCAAACCCCTCCCCCAACAAACATTTTTTTTTTTCTTATAGGTACATATTTCGGGAGTGTAGGTTCAAGTGCAGATCCGGATAACCTTTTCAACAGATTTTCAGGATCTAGAAACAGATTTTTTGTCAGGCTGTGCAGGTTAAGGTCAACTTTCTATTCTGGGTCAGGATGGACTTTCTGTTCTGGGTCAGGATCGACTTTCTATTTTGGGTTAGGATAGACATTCTGTTTTGGGTCAAAATTGACCTGAGCTAGATCTGGAAAAGATTTCTGAGTTTTCTCCGTCTCTGTGTTTCTGTGCCCGATCCTATTGCAGAACTTCTGGAAACTCAGTATAGACACCCGAAAACAACATTATTCAGATTTGTTACCTTTTGAGGTTAGTATTTATCTTCTAATTCATTTCAATTAACATTTTAATCTTTCTAGATCTATTACACATTCTTTTCTATAGGACAGAACCTAGGGTTTTGCTTTTTATCCCTATTCTAAATAGGTTGATTCATTTATATATTGATCCTTTCTTTGGGGATTAATCAATTTGGATCTTCCCTTTATGAGTTTAGGATTAAGAGGGAAATCTTATCTACCCACATTTCCAACCCTACATTTATTTATCTTACAGTTACATTCCTATAGATAGTTTTCACAAGGGAAATAGTGGCTTTAAATAGCCAATTTGTTGCTTTGTAAGATTATCCAATTGTAATCTTATTAAATACAGATCTCTTAGCAATTTCCTTTTACTGTTGCACCTTCATGATGTACTTTAACTCATTTAATCTCCACAATTTTTTTAAATTTTTTTTATAATAAATCTTAACTTACTTATCAAAGTTACTTTTCAATCAATAAATTTACAATTATATTCCATATAAATCTTTACTTGATAATAATTTTTAAATTAAAGATAATGATTTTTTCCCTTTGTATCTTAACAATAGTATCAAGCATGTAATATGGGAACAAATAACAATATTAATACGCTAAACATCCACAAGGTTCAATGAAATTAAGAAGATTCAATATTTATATATATAGACAAAGAACTTGGACATTACTGCAGGAAAAATACTACAATTTACATCTATCAGTTGTCTATACATATAGAGTTGAATTTGGTCATTTTGTTTAAAATTTCTAATGCAACAACTGAGCTTTTATAAACACTGTTTTCATTCTCGTTCTGAAACATACTTTTCCTAAGGCTAACATGACGTTCATCGTTTTCACAAAACGATACATATATGAAGCATTGCAAGATACTTTCACATTCCTTCAAGATTTTTAATATAGACTCATTAGAAGATAATGGTTGAAACTTCGCCCATGAAATGCAATGTGCTCCCTTGAAAGCACCTATTCTTCTATAATACTTCTTCACAATTTTCCGCACCCCTTTATGCACAATTCAAACTTCTTAGTAAACTATCCAGAAATAGCTTTAATATTTAGCACACACTTAGATCTTTAATGAGCCTAAATAAAACTCATCACACCCATTTATAAAAGTGTTTGTTTAAGAATAATACCTGTAAAATTCCATACACTATAATTCTCTAGAAGAACCAACTCTCCATGCAGGTTTACCAATTCTTTGCCAAGCGAAATCACTTCCTCTCTTCCATGACTCTGCACTACCATGGCTTGGGTATGACTATTCTTAACCTTTTCTTCCCTTTCTTTGAGTGTCTGATTACATATGAATAGTTATACATTATTCTTCAAGATTAAATGAAGAGTATATTTCAGATTCTTATGATACTCGATTCTTATAAAATGATTTACAAGAACGCATATCAATCTTATAAAGTGTGTGAAAATTCATGTAAAAAATAAAACATAGGAAACCAAAATTTACATAATCATGATAAATTATACCTGCAAACGAACATGGCAATCTCTAACCTTCTCCTCCACGAATTTGTCGATTTTGTCTAATTCAACATTAAGCAAATTGATAAAGTCCACTTCACATCTAATCAAAAAATCTGTAGTTGAATCTCCCATGATAAAATCGTTTCTTAGAGCTTCCATCATTTTGATTCGTTTCTTGAGAAGGCTATAACAAATATAATGATCTCTCCATTCTGGCAAAATTTGCTGCAATAACAACTCAAACCATTTACCAAACTTCATATTCAAATAACTTCCTCGACTCCTTCAATAATTATTATTCTCAGGTTATAATCCTCAGGAAGTTGGTATAATATTTATAGTGCATATTTTTTGAATACTCTCAATTACATCGTTCCAACTTTAGACGGATATCCCAAAGTAGTGGTGAAAAGTGATTAAACGGAAATAACAGAAGGAAAAAAGTATTTAAATAAATGGCGGGAGTAGCGAGAGGATCAGCGTATGTTTTAATTCGTACGTATATATCGATATTTCAAATATGAGAAGTACGCTGACCGTCGTTCATTTTGAGAGTTCATCGTTAGATTAACTTGACTATCTTCTCAAACTATCCTCCATGGTTAAACATCTTTGCATCAATTCTATTTTGGTTTTATTCTTCAATAAAATTACTTTCTTTTGAAGAGGCGTTGGTTGGGTCATATCTACTTGTTTTCCTATCTATGTTTCAATGATGATCTACTTGTCTTTAGCAACAATACAAAAGCACGATATTCATCTATTCTATTTGGCATTGTTCTTGAAGAGGGGTTTGTTAGGTCATATCTACGTGTTTTCCAATATATGTGGTAATGATAATTTATTTGTCTTTAGCAACACTATAGGAACGATTTGAACATTTTTTTATAATTCTTTTAATCATTTTTCTGCTCTTTAGAATATTCTATATGAGGTTTTTCATTATAGTATGATTACTTCCATGTGATTTATTTTATTTGTGTCTCTTTATTTTATTTTAATACCGTCTTCAAACAATATTTAATATTCTATTCTGCCATTGAAATAATCTCTCAATTTCTTGAGAGAGTCTTCAAGCTAACAACTCTCTCTCTCTCTCTCTCTCTCTCTCTCTCTCTCTCTCTCTCTCTCAAGGCCATTAGTAATCTTACATGGGGAAGAAATAGCATGACCAAAGAAATGTTTTGTGTGCATTGAAGAAGCAACAGTATCTTCAAGGGTAGTCACTTTGTACTGCAAGTCTTTAATCTGTTCATTGAAACTGTCAAGGTTATCTTCTTCTTTGGACAAGCAGGGAGAAGGGGGAACCTCGGTGCCAATGGCAACCTCTCTAGGAATAGGGGCAGTGCATGTTTTGTCAATAACATCTTCATAGTCAACAAGGTTAACTATGATATCCATAGATTTCTCTTTCTTTTCCTCATTTATCTTTTCCTCTCCACCCTTATAATATTCATCATCTCAATTATCAGTTGATTCCTCCTCCTAAGGAACCTATTCAAAATCAGTTTCTGGGACAATTTCCTCTATAATATTTTTATTGAGCTTCACTCTATGTTTTACAAACAAGGATACCTTTTCTCTCAAGAGCTCATATCCTTTTTGGTATCCTCCTAGTACCCCATTTCCTCTGTCTCCTCTTTCATATCTTCAATTTGAATACTCAATCATATTTTTGGTACCCTTCTCAATTTTTTCAGCTTAGTCGGGCTAGGTTTAGCACTAGGGCCTTTACATTTTTCACGAGTTATTTCTAAGAGCTCATATTCAAGGGGCTTTTTGAAAGGGGTCTAATAATCTTTACCTTTTTCTTAGGGTGGAGTTATTCGGCAGCAGACTACTCTTAATGAGTTCAATATGGATAAAGTTACATGGAAGGTGATTCTGCTCGCTATTTTTAGACTGAGTGTAGGAAATAAAATTACTCCTAAAATGGGATTTATCAAATTCATGCTTGTACAGAGCATACATTAGGCCTTGGTGTAGTGGGCTAAAGCCCCTTTGGTTATACTATTACTCAGAGATGAAAGAAGGAAAAAAAGACATATTAGACTTCTTCCCTTGCCTAATATGATTGAGAGTTGGTAAATGGTACTGACAAAAGTTAGTATACTTACTTTCTAAAGTAAAGTATTTCATTAAATGATAGCATACAAAAGCATGAGGAGGAGGGAGAAGAGACCTTTCATACCCATTTTCATTCGATGTGACCACCAGTTTCCAATTTCTTCATATTCATTTTGTAATCTTCTAAGCTCCATTTTTTAAACTCTCTCCACTTTACATTTTAGCCCCGTTACTTCAACAATCAGCTCGGGTATAACTTGGAATTTAATGCTTACAATTTATATAAAACACTTCTGCCAAGAGTTGCAAAATTGTGCCAAAAAGTATTATGTTATATCCTCTCATAGCCATAAAGTAGGGAGTAAGCTCCACCCTAGTGAAAAAATTCTAGAGATCTTCATTTTGCATGAGTTCTTCATAGTCTTTGGGTTCAGATATTTTAAGAGGGCCACCCATTGCTATCAAAAACCCCTTTCTTTTTCCAAAAATATCTTGATGCTTCTTAAAAAGGATTTTAAAAAGACATCTCATGAAAACCTGTTCTTTTTTCTCTTCAAAAATCAGCATGCTTTGAATATTTTGGTTCACATGTATAATTTTAAAATGATATGCCATATTATTGAAGGAACATTTTCAATCAGTCCTAACCTTCATGATGTCATCATCATTCATTCCAAGGTCATTTTATCTATTAATCTCGTCTTTTCTTTGATTTAAAATCCCTGGCAATTTCCTTTGCTTTAAGTGGTGCCACTTGTGTCTTCTACCCACTTGATAATATCTTCCCCTTTCAGTATTACTTATGTATTTATAATTCTTACCAATATATTTATTCCACACAAGATTGAAATATTTATGAGTTTTTATTTTATTAACACTCACCTTATGGATAGTCTTTTTAATAATATTTTCTACTTTTTCAGTTTTCTTCAATACGCACCTCTTTTTGTATTTGAAAGAGGTAAGGAAACTTTTAACTTTGTTATCTCTAGGCTTAAGCAACTCATTTTAGATTAGAAATTCTCCTATCCTTCCCCATCTCAACCCCATATTCTTTAGGTAATAAGGATCATTGCTAGCAATGATCCTTTTTCCATACTGATATAGAAATAAAGAATCCTAGGAATCAATCTAATTTGGTTCATTTACTAAGATCTCCTTCACCCCTTGACAATACTAGATAAAGTTATCATAACACTAATATTATGAGTTTAGACCAATATTAGCCATAAAATCAGTCACTTTATTTCCTTCTCTAAGAGTGTGTTAAACTTCATACAAGAAAATACTTGTCAGCATTCTTTTAGAGTCCCCATAAGACTAATAAGGTCTTAATGGAAACCAATTTCCTCTTTTAAATGATCTATCATTAGTTTTTAATCTCTCTTAATTAACATTTTTTTACTTCAATTCCTTTACATGCTTGATACCCTACTAAGAAGCCACAATCTCAACTCTATTATTTGATCCTATCCCTAATTTCTTGCTATAACCTTTAACAAAAACCTCATTCTCATATCTGATAACACTACCAACAGCTAAAGTACCAGAGTTAACTTTAGCACATCCTTCAAAATTATACTTAATCCACTATTCCTCTGGTCCAATCCACTTAGTGTTCTTTATCCTCAAAATATTCATCTAATGGACATTACAAAGATTTTGATATATTCCCCATAGCTTCCCCCATATTGTCTCCAAAGTTATGTAATAATAATACGTGTTAGATGGGCGAGAAAGTCTACGAACAAGGAAAAAAGAGAGAGTCACACAAAAAGGATTCTCTACTCGACTTCCAAATAGACAAAGCCCGTGAAAATAAAATTTCACTACATGAGCATTGGGCTATCTATATAGACATATACAATTTCCTTTTATGCAATTTCATTTCAATTTAAAGGTTGAATCCTAAACAAGGGTTTGATGAAGGAAAACTTCTTTCAACCAAAGAAATTCCTATTTTTCTATGCATAGGAACAGGTAGCAAAGATGACTTTACAGATCCCAAAAATGCAAAACTTGACTGGTTGTCCTCAAAAAATTTAGGAAAAATTATAGGGTATATAGTGGGTGAATCTATACATGGGTATAGGGCTAGTGAGGTATTTTGTAGCCACTAATTCTGCATCAAGCTAAAATTGCAGGTTACATCTACTGTCTGATTAGTTTCATGTCATTATAGGTTGTTGTCTGATTTGTTTTGTTTTGTGTCTACTAGATCTTGTCAATTTTTGTTATCTATCTTTCTATCTTGCATATTCCTTCAATTTCTATTTATCATAATAAATATCATGAATGATCATTGCACTCACTTAAATATGATTAAGTCCTACTTGAGCCTATTGATTCATCATCCTTCTCTGTGTGTAATTGGAAAAAGGTGGACCACCCCTCAATCATATATCCTAACCAAGTACTACCACCTTGATTTTTATTATTCAAAAATAAGTAAAAGTAAGGTAATAGTGGTAGTGGGTTAGGAGATATGATTGAGGGGTGGTCCACCATTTCCTAATTGTACACATGGAAGGAATAGGACCCAATACGCCCGAGTATGACTTAAGCACTAAATGAGTCAATGATCCTTCGTGATGTTGATTAGGATGAATTAAAATTAAAGTGATGTGTAAGATAGAAGGTTGGATTTGAAAACTTGAAAAGATCTCGTAGGCATAGAGTAAGAGAAATTAGAAAACAACCTATAATGACCTGATACAATAATCAGAGAGTAGATCTAACTTGTAGTTTTTATTTGATGCATATTTAGAGGGTATAGAATGCCTCACCTTTCTTATACCTAGGTACAAAATTCCTCACCCACTATATACCCTATACTTTTATTAAAATTTGTCAGGACAATCCATCAAAAATTATTCTTTTTGGATCTAAAAAGTCATCTTCACTACCTATTATTGCAAATAGAAAAATGGGAAATTGTTGGGTTGAAACATTTTTTCCTTTGTCAAACCCTTCTTTAGGAATCAGCCTTGAAATAAAAATAAAAATTGCATAAATAAAAGCATATAAATTTAAAGGTAAATGTTAGATCTACCTAAACATTATATATACCTTCACGAACATATATTGATATTGCACATATTCATGAAGATGATTATATGTTTCTTGGTTATAGTTAAATATTGACTTTGAATCAAGGATGCCTTTCAAAAATGGATGGATTTGTGAATAATACATCTTGATCTTAAATTTTGTTTTGCTTGATAAAAAATTTCTTGAATGAATATTCTTACTTGACTGAGATCTCAAAGAAGACTTCTACAATGGAAAAGATTACCTTACAATTTTCCTTGGATGCTTCAAGAATGCTTGAGATTTGATATTGATTGCTTGAATAATCTTAAAAAATTTCCTATATCTTCCAAATATTGAATTTCTTATTTATGTCAAACTGAGGAGAGATAAGCCACATATTATAGTATATTAAATCCAACGCTATAGAAAGGAAACTATGCTCCTTTGAGATTCAGATTCACAACACATTCAGATATCTCTAACTAGCTAAAACTAGTGAACATAGCTTATTATAGATAACAAAAAATAATATTTTGGTTACAAAAATGGAAGGTCATGTGACAATATAAGTTTTTACTCACAATTCAAGAATCTTTTTTGAGGACACCAATGCGACATGCGAATCTAGTGCATTGTAGTCTTAAATATAGATTGCAATAGAAAAGACCCAAAATTTGACAAAAATTAGGGTGTATACATTAGATAACATGCAAAATAAAAAAACTTAGAAGTATAACAACAAATACTCTATAATAGAGATAAATAAAAATGAAATAAATGAAATATAAGAAAACCCTCATGTATTCAAATGCTTCTAATAAACCTGGACACACACAAGAGCTGGAAAATGTTGGAGGTTGTATGGAGACTTGCATTAGTGAATTCATTGTTTTGGTCTTTCCACATCCACAACAACTAGATAGATAGATAGATAGATCAAAAGAAAAATTAATGACAATGTAATAGAAACAAACCTCTCTTGATGGATGAAAACACCTATTACATGAGATAAAATAATAGATAAGGGATGTGATAATTCCCAAGATTCTCAAAAACACAAAAGAAATAGAGAGATATTAACAAATAGGCTTGAGAGAGATAAAAGAGCTATGGATATTACTATGAGAGAGTAGTATAGAAAATTAGAGATCATTTTAGAAAAATGAGATAGCAAGAGAACGCAAACATGTTGAGAAAAAGAGAACCATGAAGAAGCTAGAGATCTTGAATGAAGCAAGAGGATATTGAATGGGCTACTCTAGAATATTATAGGTTGTTTTCTCTGACAAAAGAAAGTGAAAATTGGAAAGCCTGTATAAGTCTGACATTTGAACATTAATATGTCACGGTATGAATGTGCAGAGAATAGACAGTCACCTAATGCGGTAGTGTCAAGATGACTTGTGGCAAAAGAAACATGTGGTTCATGAAAAGGTAATATTGAAACATTTTTTCTAACAAAGACTTTGGGCATCGTAAGAGGGAAAGGCTAATGGAAGGTCTTGAGTGGACCTACACAAATACTAGGGGAATGGATACTAAAAGTTACAAAAGTGAATTCTAAATTGTGAATGGGGGTATGCAATTCCCTACTCTACATTTTGCCCCCACTTTAGTGGGATTATGAATATAAATAAAAATGCATGCTAAAGGATATCTAATGAAAGAAAATAACATTCTAATACGAAAAAGATATTGTATAGGAAGCATACAACACTTTGAACC
>MU226068.1:13598768-13626856 GCA_018584345.1 Thuja plicata | reverse complement strand
TATATATATATCTTCCTCTTCTTTGTACATGTATTTCCTCATATATATACAAACTCTATCTTTCCCCCCCGTTTTTAACACATGCAAAAAAGCATATCTACAAGGTAATAGCAAAATATGAAAGGAAATCACAATGTACCTTCAAAATTTGAGACAAATTCTTGTCCCAATTTCTTGCAACACCTTTAGGATGTGTAGCTCAATCTAAATTTATGCAGACAATTCCATCATAAGCTCTACAATTGAAAAGTTGTTATCATGGATGAGTGTCTTTGCATGACCAATATGTTTTTTCATGACATCCATATGAGGAAGGAGTTGGCTCTATATAGCTGATAGGGATTCCTTTGTTCTTCCTTCTTCCCTTACTAGTTTTGTCTATAGATCAGTTAGATACTTGATCTTTACAAAATGTGTTGAACTTGAACTAGGATCAAGTGCCAACTGGCTTGCACTTGCCTTCAAATCATTGTCAATATTTGTCATCTTGTTCTTTATTTCCATAGTAAAGTTAGATGTGCCAGTCAACTTTGCAAATAATTCCACAACATTATTCATAGCATTTTCTAGAGATCTAATGATAGTCGTTAGCTTCACCTTATCTATTGCAATCTTACCTGCAACATTCTCTAGAACCTTATTCTCAAATTTTTTTTCTGCCTTCTGCATTAATTTCTTCTATCCAATAAGATCATGATTAAACTTGTGAACTATTTCAAAAAGTTGGTCCATTATGGATTCTTCCTCATTGACTTCAATCTCTAGTGATACCAATTGTTGGAAATATATTGTAGGCTCTATGACCTTTTCCTTGTTTATAGATAAGATATTCTAACTAGGTGATTGGGGAAGGGATGCCATAAATTCTACTGCTATCTTTTCTACATTAGATTCTTCAATGGTCTGTACCTCAGGTAATTCTTCATCTTTATAATATACATGAGGTTTTGTACTCTATTTCTCTATCTTATCATCTCCCTTGTCATAAAAAATGACTTCCATATCTTTTCCACGGTCTGCACAACATCCTTTATTTTCTTTCTCAATATTTGAAAATTTCTAAACCTTGGAGTGTGATTATTCTCATATCTTTATCAGTCATAGTAGGCATGAATTGCTTCAAGGTTTCTTTCCTAATGTCCTTTTAAATCTGAACTACATTGTGCATGTGAATGGTGATTGCCTTGAGAAGGTCTTCAGTCATATGGATTTTCAATTCAATTGTATCATACATCCATCTTTCCATCTTCTCTACTAATGCATCCTCAATCATCTTCTGATCATCCTTGGTTCTAGAATCATACTTTAGTGATTTGAGGGATCCCATACCACTACCTTCTTTCAATTCTTTAACCTTCTTCTCAAAGTTAGGTGGTGGCTTCTTGAATGTAACTATATCTTCTTCTTTATTTTCTGTAGGCATTATCAATTTTCTTCTAGATCTTCTGGGTTTGTTTGCAGTTAAGACAAGGGTAGAGAACTTTGGTGTTTTCTTGGGGGCTAGCCTCTTCCTCTTCTCAGGAGGATCTTCTTCTACCTCTTCCTCTTCTTTCTCAAGTTCTTCTTCTTCTACCTTTATGTCATCTTCTTTTATTTTAGTGATCGAAGGAGGAGAGTCTGATGGCTTGTCATATTTGTTTCCAAACATCTCAATTATCTTCCTTCCTCTCTTCAAGATTTTAGGAATCTCAATTTCCAATGATATTTTTCCCTTAGCTTCTTCATAAGTACCAAAATATGGTGCTTTAGGTTCAACATGCTCATTTACAAGAGCTTCAATGATGTCTCTAGTCTCATCTATGTTAACCTCATATGTAAGAGGTTTCACCCATGCAACCCTAGGCTTGAGTGCTTGAATGTATACTTTGTCATAATCAACTAGGAATCATATATCATCCTTATAGTCTTCTACCAATTGTTTGGGAATTCTGAATCTATTATGCATTTTCTCTCTAAGACTTTCAAAGTAAGTATCCACGATGCTTTCAAAATTATCTCCCAATTCTGCTATAAACTCATTTATCTAATAAATTATAGGCTTGTCCTTCTTCCATACAACTGTGCCCTTTGAAGGGAAAAATTTTTGAACATAAAAGAATATGCAGACCAAGAGTGAACCGAACTTACATGGATTGGTCTTGGATGCCCGAATTCTCTCCATGTTTTTTCTTAGTTGGATGAGCTTCAGCTTAGCAAGGTCAAATGATAGATTGCTCTTCACCACTTTGTATGCCAAGTCCACAGCCTCACATGGAACATTGTTTTCTCGGTTTGAACTATATATCTTATGTGCAATCACATGAATTCCAAACTTTAGATCCATGTCAATGACTCCATTCAACTTCATGCCTCTTCCATCCCACTTTGCAAGAGTTTTCTTGGCTAGGTCATCTCGAGGTAGGGTTTTGGTTGCTTTAGGTTGTCAAGCATTGGGTACCCTATCACTCGGTGTACCATCATCTTAGTGATCTTCACTGGTTTCTCCAACTATAGATGCATGTCATGAACATGGCTCAGAATAAACCTAATCCACTTTATATGAAATTTCTTTGACATATGTAAGATGTGGGTTAAACCCTTGAATTCAAGGTGTTTGTGTTCTGGCTTCAAGTTTCCACCCAAACAAAGTTCCTCATATGCTTGATTCATCTCTAATGTGCCTAGATATTGAATGGTGCAATGATGGAAATCTCAAATTTCGTGAATCAAAAGTACCTTAGGAGGAATTTGGGAATGGGTTCCCATTGGATCTATCTCTTCTGCAATCACTATATCAAGTTTAAACTTTGGCGGTTGGAAAACAACATTCCTCACTAACATCTTGGATCCCTTATTGATCTTATTGCTAAATGAAGATGTCATAACGCTCAAATGATTTGTGAAACTTTTCTATAACTAAAGCTTCCAAATACAAATTCCCTCTTAAATGGTTAAAAGCTCTTAATCACTTTGAAAACTGTAAAACTTGGTAAACAATAACCCTTTTATTTCACCATTCATGACAAATTTTACTATAGTTTTTCATTAACTGCACCATACATAGTAGTTCTCATAGCTCGTGTAGTTCTCGTAGGCTTACTCGAAAGCTCAGGGAAAACTAACTTTGCATCTTTGAAACCATACAACCCAACTTAACTTGATTAAGTGTGAGTAACTTGGTTGTAACTAAGATCCTAACTAGGTTAGAATGATCATGTGTCCCAATGCATCAATATGCATATTTGGACTTGCTAGTATAGCTAGAACTGATGTATGATGGCTTGTGTGCACAGTTCCATTTGTCTCCTTACATCTTTACTTGGAGATGGTGGATCCACCCAATTCACTATTTTGGGTGCCATTTGATCCTTCATTGTTTTGGTAAGATATATCAAGAGACTTCCTTACCCACTACTGACTCATCTAAGTTTAGACTTCAGAAACTTTTGCTTTGCCTTTCTCAAAACCAATATCCACTTTTTCTCTATTCATACAATTCTTACTTAGATGACCGAGTTGTTTACACACATAACATCTCTTAGTAGGAAACATTTTTTTGAGATGAGTCTTTGCACAATTTGCACCAATGTTCCCATACTCACCATAATGAAAATATCTTCTCCATGTGTTGTAATCCCAACCAAAAATTTCTTTAGCTAATTGTTCAGCAGGGTTCCACTTCTTAGTTCTGCACTCAGAATATTTATGACCTTGTTTGTTACAATTGAAACATTTTCCGTCAAACATAGGTTTCTCAATACATTCACTTGCCACATATCCATGTTTGTTGCACCTATAGCATTTACCATTAAACTTTGACTTTCCATTGGTCCAACAATTATTTGATGTATGCCCTAACTTGCGACAATGATTATATGTAAGTTTCTTATTCTTTTGAGCTCCTTGCTATGAGGATTCACCTTGTTCAGCATAACTCAATCCAAAATGTCCATCATCTCTGAATTGAGTTTTCTCTATCAACTAATCTATGCTTACTTGTGAATTCATCATACTCTCATTGGTTTGTTTTTCATTATTGAGATCAATTTGCAGTTTTTCATTTTTAGTCCTTAGATTGATAAATTCTTGATTTGAACTATTGAGTTGATTTATCATATCTCCTTGCTCAAGTGACAAATGATGGATTTCATTTCATTTTTCCTATAATATTGTACTTAGTGTTGTCAGTCCACAACACACACCCAATTTTTTGGTCCTCTAACCATGGGGACCCCCCTTTTTTGCCTCTTTTGGCTTTTGGTCTTGTTTTCCCCCTTGATTCCTCGCATAGTTTGTCTCAGAAGAAAGGGTGTCAGAATAATAAACTAAAGAGGACACCTTTTTTCAGCCTTTTGGCCTTTCAGATGACCATAGTACTCCGAAATACCAAAATGGCCAAAAGACTAAAAGTCGATCCTTTCGGTGTTTTCAACCTCCAAAAACATCGAAAGGCCCAAGGTGTCTACCTCTCAACTTTTGGTGTTTCAGACCCCAAAACACTGCAAGTGCTGATGCAAGCCCATGGGTTATAAATGGCCAAAAGGGCCCTAATCTATATCACTTCACTGTTTGTGATTTCAACTTCTCGAGAGCTCGCGAATTCACCATTTTCTCCCTCGATCCTTAGACTGATGGCCCTATGCCTCCAAGCTCCATTGTGTCATCCTTCCCTACTCCTAGCTCCTTCAAGGTAGGTTCCTTCTTCACTGTCTCATTTTTTTTCTTTCACTCTTTGTGGTTTAGGCTTTAGGGTTTTCATTCCTGGTGCTTATCTGGCCCAGGGCATACTAACTTCCCTCTCCCTTGGTCTCTTAGGTCCTTTAGAACCTTCATTGTTAAACAGGGAAGTCCCTCCTTGTCGGGTTAGGTCTATTTATTTCTAGCTTTATGTTAGGGTTTTGTTTCCTTTTGATCACGACCTTTGTCGTAGGTTTTCAACCTCCGAAAGGTAGAAAAATGAGTCGAGTTAACTCTCCAAGTACCATTCCTAAGGTTCAGCCTTTTAACCTTTTTGACCTCTGAAAGGTCCAAAATGCTGACAGGTATGAGTCCCCGAAAGAAGTGTCCACCTCTATGAAATCTTAGACTTTCAAAGATTCAATCTTTTCATCCTTTCGAACCTCCAAAAGGTTTGAAATGCCGACATGTTTGAATCCCCAAAAGCGGTGTCAACCTCGGTAACTTGTTCATATTTTTAGCATCTAAAAAATTTTTAGATACCAACAAGTTCGACGAATGCCTTCTCTTCAATGGTGGTCTTCCGCACTTTCAAACTTTTTGGCCTCCTAACCCATTTTCGGCGCTGAAACCCCGAAAGGGTTGAAAGTGCAAAAACCTGCATTCTTGATTAATTAGAGAGTTTTTTCCTCTGTTTTCTTAGTTTATTCACCTTTCTTTCAATTTTTTCTTCAAATAAGATACATATACTTGCATGTTCTATTACAGGAATGCCTGAGAATAAGACTATGTCGCCCATGAAGTACCTATACAAGGGGAACACTCCCCCTTCCAAAATTGGCAATAACCATATTGAAATCACCGATACTGATATCGGGAATGTTGATTGGGATTAATTCCTAACAAGGTGTGTACAACCAGTCGGGAGATCAGAGGATTGTACCTCCCTAGTATTATTGGGACTGGTCAGCGTAGCAGCACACCCAGTGGCCCTATCCTCACCTGAACTTATCATGATCCTGGGAAACCATTATGACTCTGAAAAAATGGTGGTTCAGAATACATAAGGCCAAGTGGTATTGGATGTTAGGCCAGATGTGATAGAGGATGTCTTCCACCTCCACAAAGGCGTAGATAATTCCTATGACATTTTCATAGAGAAGGGAAACTTGTGGTTCAAAAACAAAGGAGAAGAATCCTATGAAATAGTCAATAACCACTACCTCGAGAAACCTCTCCCCAAAAATAACCTAGACAAAATAGACTTAAGGAGAGGATAAATGAAAGACGATATCAAGGCAGCCATAAAAATGCTAAGCCAAGTATATGCATTACCGCAATCATTCCAATTGGAGAATTGGATGATTCTCCTAATAGAAAGACTCAAAGGCCGCAAGTCTAGGTTCGACTGGTGAACCGTCATTAGCGACAAGATGGATGAATAGCTAGTGGTAGTAAAACACAACCCCAATTTTTATATGAGTACTTACGTGGTGTACCTACTAATAGCAAGGGAAGATTACCTAGGACTCATCAAGAGGGGAAGCCTAAATGATCTCAATGCATGGCCTCACATCGTATACCCCTAATTATAGAAAAGGGCAAAAATGTCAGAGGATAGCCTAGACTATAGGATAGTCAATGATGCCTTCATTTTTTGCAATCATCCAATCTATTGAGGATGATTTTGAAAAAAAGGATGTCAGAAGAAGCGGCTTCCAAGGTGAGGGCCATAGGGGCCTATTACATATAATTCAGAACCTTCACGTACATTCGGATAGCGGGATCAACTATGAAACCAAAGAATTTGCCCAGATATCCATCTGACTGGATAATCATTTTGGAGATGGCCAGGCAACTCTTAGATGTATATGAACACATAAAGAACAAGAAGAAGCACTGCTGGGATTTTTCCATCTCATTGGGACCATATACCCTATAGGATATGAAGGTTTGTAAATCTTTGGCTTTTGAATGAGACTACTATCCCCTACATCTTTACAAGATAGTGCGGCCTCATTTTTACCATATTGGCACTTACAACCACATTATTGGCAAATTCTACATTCATGAACCACACTTGGAGGATCACTAGATGAACTGTGTAGATGATCATGGGGTCAAAATCTAGGATTATTGTAGAATGACCCTTACATTAGAAAAGGAAGTCATAAAGACTCTTATTCCCCCAAAATTTTGGGAGTATGATTTAGATGAGGTCTTGGAGGCCATTTACACAGATGACAAGATATATGACAGGCCCATCATGAATGCAGAGGTTGATAAGGATGAAAATGATGATATTGATTTTTGGGCTAGGCATTTGATGAGAACAACGTAGGAATGGATTAAGAAGCCCTACAAGATGATCCCAATACCTATGAAAATGTTAATGGATCCACCAAAGAAAGTATACAAACAATGCATAGAGAAAAGTATAGTGCCGCAATACAAGAAGGAACCACCACAAAAACTAAGCACGGTATAAGGCCATGAACATGCAGTGGAGTATGAGTCAAACCCAAGGTGCAAGGCTCCTAAGACAAGAATGACTGGACAAATAGATCATCCCATAGGGCCAACATAGGTTGCACCGAATGAAGGACCCTCCACTTCTAGACAATCTCTTCCTGCCACCAAAAAGGGGAAGAAGACATATACGAGGAAGAAAGCTTCTACATCTCTACAATTAGAAACCGTATAGGAGGACCCACAAGAATAGGAAGATGAAGAGGTCCCTCTAGTCAAAATGACAAGGTCTCACAAAAGGAGATAAAATGGGACTAGTCAGAAACACCAAGAGGATCCTAAAGAGAAAGATAACCCCTTAAATGCTCTAGGATCATATGAGTTCCAAATATCAGACTTTGAGGGTCTACAAGGTTTCTCGAACCCAGGCCAGGACACCCCAGGTTATGCAATTGGGTATGAAGCAGGTGGTCCTTCTATTTTTCAACCACAGGTAATCCTAACTCCACCTCCTACTCAATTTACTAATCCAAATCCAAATATACCCATAGTGGGAGAGAGCTCTAAAGTAGATCAAGGGCTCAGAAATCAAGAGTCTCCAATCACCCAAGGGGTGAGTACTAATGATCCTATAATGGAAACCACTACTGTTAAACTTCCCCTTCACATTCCTACTCCACCAACTCCTCTTCCACCTCCTATTCCTACTTAGCCACCATTTCTATAGAATCCACCAACTACTCTTTCACTCGTAATCCCAAATCTCCCAACACCTACTCCACCATCATCAAGCCTTTTGAATTGCCACATCCAAACCCCTGAAGGATCAGCAACCATAGAGGCTGTGTCACTTTTCAAAACCATCTTAAGGGTCATGAATAGTCTCAATACTGAATCCTTAGTTCCTCAGGAGAGGAAGACAAAAGCAAGGAAAAATAAGATGAGGCAATGGAGGAGGGGGACAAGGAAAAAGAGGAAAGGGAGAAGGAAGAAGAAAACTAAGGAGAAAGGAATGAAGGGGAATAGAGAAAGGAACAAGAAGAAGGGCTAGATAAAGAGGTGACTCTAGGGTCTCAAAATTTGGATTCAGTTCTTCAAGTTACCCCATATGAGTTGGTCATCGTATCCAGTAAGACCACATGGTTTACTAAAGAAATCCAGTTAAGGAGCATACCTTATAGAGATGATGATGAAGGGGAAAATATAGATATGGCATCCTTAGGGAAAGATTTTCATCAGACAAAGTTCATATTACTAGAAAAAACAATGTCATATGTCACTCAAGACACAAGGGGGTGTTGGAAAGCACAGGTTTCAGTCCCATCTGCTAGCACCTTTCAGATGCAAGCAACCCCGGATGACTATACATTTAAGGAGGTAGATTTGGGGGAACCCACTAGGGAAGGGAGCAAGACACTAGTAGCCTTGGGGCTCAGACATGCTCTGGGGTTCATGAGTAAGGATGAAGAAACCATAAAAACCTTGACAAAGAAGAATGAAGCCCTGAACAATTTCATTTACAAAATGGTTGGTCCTATTGACCCCAACTGCCCAGAGGCCTCATTACAGGTAGTGTTAGATAAGAGAAATACCCCAAACCTGTCGGTAGGGCTAACACCATCCTTCATCAAAGAAAGTGTAGCTTGGAAGGAAGATTTTGAGAAATACGAGGAAGGTGCTATCAAGAAAATATTCAAACCCTATAGGGTCATTCTAATAGAGGCTAGAAATTTTATTGATTTGATGACAGATGAGGGTGGCCTGGAGTCTGAGACGAGAAAATGGTGAGCCACCCTCCAAGATTTATAGATCATTAAAAAACAAGGCTTCCAAATTTTGGTAAAGATATATGAGGGTGAGGAGCTAGACAATTTTGAGACTTGGATCAAGTGTATGACCAAGATAATCAGTGTTTATGAAAGATTTCAAGCCTCCATATTAGAGAAACAAAAAGAATTCTCAGAATGGGTGGAAGAAATAGATGCTTTCTTCACAAGGATCAGCCTTGATTTGTACCACGATGAAGCTAAGAACATATTATGGCCTTCTAAAGAAGTGTTCCAACAATTCAGAGACATTATGGAAAGCATGGAAACTAAGGAAGCATTGCAGTAATTATTTCATTCAAAAGAGGAGATGACACAGACAACAAACCATGTAGAGGAGATCTAGTTATTTTCTTCTGAGCTAACTACCTTCAAAGAAAAGAAAGAATAAAAGGTCAAAAAGGTAAAAGGGAAGAAGATAAACTATGAGGAAGTTCAGGAGGTCATACATAGGCTCCGGGCCTCACACCCAGAAGTCTTCCCAGACTGACCCCTTGGACCACAAAGTTGTTTTGAAGAGGCAAATCTCCAACACTTAACAGAATTTCCTAAGGCAGGTTTTGGTCTTTCAGCCTTTCATCCTTTTGGCCCTTACAAGAGATGAAAAATTCCAATCTTTTATCCTTTCAGCGTCACAAGAAGAATAGTTTTTCAGCCTTTCGACCTTCCAATTTTTTTGGCCTTTCGGCCTTCCCCAGGTTCTTCAGCCTTTCGTCCCTCCAAGTTTTTTGGCCTTTTCGGCCTTCCAGATATTTTGGCCTTTTCTTCCTCCGACAAGTCTGAAGTTTGGACCAGAATTTTGGCTGTTTAACACTTATGAAATTTTGGGGCATTAAAAGTTTTGGAGTTGAGTTCGGGGTCTGAAAAATCTAGGTGTTTTCAGCAAGATCACATTTTTTTGCACCTTTTGAACTCTAGATCAAATTAATGGTTAGCTTGAGTTCATTTTGAAGGGTCTCTTACTAGTCTTCACCACCAGAAGAGCCTCTAGATGAATAATCCAAGGAAAACTCCAAGAAACAGGAATAAGACTCCAAGTTTTTAGAATAAACCCTCCCTCTTTTCTCTCTTCTTCTTGGTGAGTTTGACCCTCCTTGCAAGGGCAGACTAATTGTAAATGGATTCAAGAATCCATGCAAGTTATCTAATATTAGTTAAGAGTATTTTTCCTTTCAGCAAAGTTCTAGTTTAATTTATTTTTTGTCTTTGATGCCTTAAATTCAGAATTCTGAGTTGAAGATCAAACTCTATATATTGTAATCACAATTCAATGTAAAAGGGTCAGATTCTTAATGCAATAAAGACATACATTTGGTTCTTCATTTGTGGTGTGTGAATTGCTACTACCTATGCGGAATTATTGAATGTATGCTTGCATTATTCATTATTTTCAGAGAGCCTCTTGTTTATTGTGCTTTGAATTTGTGTTTCTTTAGTTGGAGTTTATTGTTGTTTTCTTTACCTTGTTGTGACGAATGCGTGGAAGGGACCATCTTTGGGCCTAACGATAAATTTATCCCGTGGGTGCTCACATCTTGGTGGCTTCATGATTTGATCAATTTTGAATATCTTGTATGAGTGAATATGTCTTCTCTCCAAATGCTTGCATATGTGGGGTAGTGAATTGTGACTTGGTCTGATTTATGCTTTGTGGGTTTACTCCAAATCTCTCCCCTCATTCAATTCGCAAGGAAGGGTTTACAAATGGTTTATGTCCATAGGATTTCATTTTTAGTCATTTTCTTATTTCTCGTTACTCTATTCTCTACTCTCTTCCGTCTTTTAATTCTAAAAATCTAAAACACAAAATTGCATTTTATTTATCAAACCCTTATATTTGTTAAAACGGAAAATACCAAAAACAACTAAAGTGTTTTGTAGTTTGATGTCTTGAACGTACTAGTAGAGGCCTCATTTTCAACAATTACATTTATCTTAAACTGATTAACCAAGCAGGTTGTGTCCTGACCCAGAGAACCTTGGGAATAGCCTCATTATTCTTTCAAGAGAGGAAATTGAATCTCTAGATCCTAGCAAGTTGGCTTTTGTCAAAACAATGCTCAACACTTAGCAATCTCTTATCTTCTTGTGCCATATCTCTGTCATTTTCTACTTGGTTCTTTTTTTCCATGACTTCACATATTCTAACTAAATGAATTTCTTGTTCTCTCTTTAACTTTCTGACTTCTTTGAATGTAAATTGAGATTCTTTGAAAGTAGGTCTTCAATGGCTGCATCAACTTCTTCAGAACTTATTTCTTTGCATAAATCTTCAATTATTTATTATATGTAAGTTTTAAAATTCATTTGTACTGCTAAATATTTTCTTCTTTTTAGGGAATGAGAGAGCTACTCCTTGAGTTATCTGATTTGATCCATGGCCACTTGTATATCTATCTTTTCATTTTCAATGGATTACTCCAGTCTGTATATTTCCATGGCCTCTCATATTTGCTCAAGCTATTAAACTTATGATAATGAAACCTTAGCTATGATACCAATTCTTGGAAATATATTTTAGGCTAGGTGACTAAGAGGGGGGGTGAATCAAGAACCAATAAAACTTATTTACTTTTATCTTTTGTTAGATTGTCTAATTTGATTGCATGCATGGAACAGAAAAGAAATAAACATTCATAGCAATTGATACAATATTTGGTTACCCATAAACCTTCCAAATAGAAAGTAAAACTAGGGTAGGGATGGTACCCACAAGATATAGAACTACAGTAATAAATTTGGTCGGTTAAGGCTGATAATTGACCACTTCTGATGGTCTGTCCTGCTAGGAGCAATAAGGACTATTAGGTCCACCTTGTGAAAGGATTTATAGAATATAGTAAAGTATGCACTATGTTAGGATATTTGTGAAGGACTCTTAAGTACACCCTGTTAAAGGATTTTGACTGATACACCTATTATGATGAACTGGTGAATGATCTTCTATGCAACTCTGATTTGCTGAACAAGATCCTTTGAAGTAATACTGATGACCTGAATGTGATAGATGAGTCTATGTTGTTCCTTTACACTGCTTGTATCATCTTAAAATTGAAGCTCTTCCATGTTAAAAATGTTTAGCCCTCCTTAGGTGGTGTTTTTTACCATCATCATATTGTCCCATCGTTTCTACATCTTCTCCTACATCCTCTCCTACTTTTGTGTTTGTTTAGGACCCTGATTGGGCCTCTCTGGTTACCTTCCATCCCATCTAGCATATTTTCCAGGGGTTCTGACTCCCTGGGTCAAGGTTGACCTCGACCTTGACCTAGTTCAAGGATTACCACATCCTTGACTTGGGTCCCCCTTTCAAGTTTGAAAATTTTTCGGCTGCTGGAGGTCATCAAAAGTTCATTTCCTCCTTCTGGGTTGGCAGTTTTGGGTTACAAAGCGAGGATTCTTAACTTATATTTAATATAGGTCCTCTTCTAGGGGTATGGGTCTATTTATAATTTAATTCTCGTATGTAGGCCTCTCTAGAAGATTGTTCCCTAGTTTCATATATAAGGAAGTTTTCTCCTCTCATTTTCTAGAAGCCAAGCGAAGTCATGTTAAGTACAAATGATCAACTAAGTCTCTACAAGCAAGAAAATAAGCACTAAGTACATATCAATAATCAAGAAAAATGTTCAAGCATCCATTTTCCTACATGTTTTCAAGCTTTCAAAGTGTTCAAGTCTTCCTCAAAAGCATTCAAGCTCTCCACTAAAGATCAAGGATTCAAGCTTTCAAGCCTTTGAAGGGATTTGGTTCAAGCATTCAAGATCCATCATTCAAGCCCTAGATCTATCCATCACTGTGGTGTAAAATTCCTTCAAGATCCTTTGTGCATCCTTAAGATTCTTTCATTCTCCCTTCAAGGTGGATTCCAAGCATACAATCATGGAGGTTTATGGTTTCTAATATTGAGTCCAATCTTTCATATTTACATACTTGTTTACATTCGAAATACAATTTGCATATCTATTGAATATCATAGCTTCGTTATTAGATTTACTTCTACTACTTGCTAGCATTCTTTATTTCAATTATTGATTTCAAGGTTGGTTCCTAAATCAAGGTTTGACTAAGGAAAACCCCTGCCCCCAACAAACAAATCCATTTTTCTTGCAGGTACAGGTTTAGAACAGTGGATCAGAGTGCAGATTTGGATACCCTTTTTGAAAAAAATTTAGGATCTGGAAACAGATTTCCTGTCGGAGACCTTTTAGGTTGATTCTTCCCTAGGTCAGAATCAAAAATTCTGGGTCAATGGTGACATTGACTTGAGGGTCAAAATTGGAACTATGTGAGAACGGAAAAATATTTATGGGTTTTGTTCATTTCTATGTTTCTATTCTAGATCTGGTCTTATATTTTTAAGAAACTGAGTGCAGATCCCTGAAAACAACATTCTTCAGATCTACAAGATTTCAAGGTTAGTACTTTTCTCCTATCCATTTGAATTAAAAGTTCTTAATCTATATAAACCTATCACACATTATTTTCTATAAATGGGTATTTAAGATCTTCCTCTTTACTCTCATTTCCAAATGATTGATACATTTATGCATTGATCCTTCCTTTGGGGTTAATCAATTTGGATCCTTCATTTATGCATCTAAGGATAAAAGGAACATCTTATTTATCCCTCACATTTCAATAAACATTCTAATTTTAAATGTAACAACATCCATCTTATCTTACATTAGGTCATCATCTCTATTTTATATGTTACATTTTGGTGACCTCTATTTTATATCTTACATTTTTGTGAACCCGCGATAGACAACTCTTTCTTTTTGGTGTTAGATTTACATCTTTTATGCTAGATCTTGCATGCATACGAAATTAGTTTTCTTTTATTCTCTTTCAATTTTAAATAAAAAAAAACATATACATACTCATAAAAATATACAAACATTTCTTGCATTTCATTCACTATGAAGATCTTTAAAATGCTTTGGGGTATGGTTACTTTTCTCATTATGCTTCTTTTATAATCTCTTCATAGTACTTATAATGTTTATGAAAGTATCATCCATTTCATCATGTTTGTTAATCTTCATGTTTCACTTTCTTATGCTATTTTGAGATTAACTAATACTAGTCTTCCTACTTTCAAAACTTTCATGAAGAATTTGTGTAGTGGACTTATTTCTCTTTTGGATTATGTGAAGAATTGGGTAGTTCGTACCCCATTTAATAACCTTCCTAATCATAATTCCATCATTCCTAATCTATTTCCTAATCCTCCTAATCCAATTCCAAATATTCCTATTTCTACTTCTCCATCTTCTATCACTAGTTCTTCCCACACTTATGATGGGGCTCAAGCTAAGGTGCATGATGCAGGTTTTCAAGAATTCTTCCATTTACTTTCCCCTTCTTATCCAATCCATGATGATATTAAAGGGAAAAGAAAAGAAATATCTTCTCAACCTATCATTCCACCATAAACAACATTTTCTCATGAGCCCCATAATCAATCACCTCCTATAGAATCTTTGCAAGATATGTACACTACCAGATATACTATGGTGGATAAACAAGGCTATAAGGGTTTAGGGCTTGGTGTCAATGAACAAGGCATTAGAAACCCGATTCATTCATCTCCTAAACAAGATATGCATGGTATAGCTTTCTTTCCTTCTCAATTCAAGGTGGTTGATCTTAGATATTGTCCTCCTCTTCGTGTTCTTCTTCCAACACCTTCATTATATCACCCTGATACTCTACAAGATGTGGCTAAGAAATTTTATGTCCAGTCAATGAATTATAAGAAATAAATATTTAAACCCATGCCAAAAAATTCTCTCTCTAAATACAAATGTCCTTTTCATTACAGTAATACACATTTACTTTCTAATTGTGTGCATTTCAAACTATATGTTAGAGAAAGAGCTACTTTAGGAATTATATCTCATTCCCGCACGATATTACAATTTCTTCATAATTTTGAAATAGGGTGTTCCCCTCGTTCTTCTATAAATTAGATAATAGTTTTTCTCCTCTTGTCTCTTAACTGGGGGGTAAGAGGTATTTCTTTCCAATCTTCTACGATCCATTATGCTCTTAGCATCTTTTTTTTTTGAGTTTAATCGGTTATTCTTTCTATATTCTATCCTTATAATTTTCTATTATGATACATACTTCCTTCACTCATAATCATTCATGATATATTTTCTAGGACATTTTTTTTGTAAAGATATCTCTTTGCTACAACATCTCTTGATATAATTTTGTATATCCCTTGCTTTCATCCATGGGGAGAAAGGTATTTTCCTTATTCCTCTATCTAAATATATACTTTCCTTAGCTTAGTGGCATTTGTTTATCATACAATATTATTTCCTTATAAAGATTTATGTTTTTGGCTAAGGATACTCTCTTATATGAGAGGTGATTGTCCTAGGTCATCACCTCTTTGTTAATTTGAAAATTATGTTCTTTATATACTCGTGCCTTTGCTTTGGGTTAGAGTTTGATTCCTTCATTCCAAGATTCCTCTCCCTCTTGATTGCAGGGGGCTTGATGATCAAATCTTGGGTCCCTCTTTTCTTTAGAAGTTGACATTTTATCCTAAGCACTCCTCTATGGTGGGGGTCTTGATGATAAGATCTCTTCCTCTTTAAGAATATTTTTCCATATGTGACATATCCATTTCACGATTATCTATGCTCTTAGAGGTAAGGGTCAATAATCTTTTCTAAGGATATAGTGTATATTGTTGTTAAAATAGATATCTCCTTACCTTGTGAAGTAGGTATCATCTTTTCTCTTCCTTACCCTGCCTATTCGATAGTCATGATAAGGAGGGGGGCATATATAGGGTCTCCCTTATACTATAGTTTACATTTTACAACATGCTAAATCCTTGGAAGGTAAGGCACATAAGTTGCTAAATCCTGAAGAGACGCATTTTTATTTTTATTTTTTTCTAAATCATCGGAAGGTAGCACACATAAGTTGCTAAATCCTGAAGAGATACACATTTTACAATATGATAAATCCTTGGAAGGTAACACACATAAGTTTCTAAATCTTGAAAAGACATGCATTTTATATTCCATAGTGATACAAGAATGTGGATTTATGGATATTTCAAAAGTTGTCAGAAGACGCATTAGAATTACAAAGCACAGTTTATGGGTGAACCTGTTTTGCTCTCCCTCCTTGGTAATTCATGGTAAGGTGTGCATCATAATAGGTGAGGTAATCACTATCTCTTTTCTCTCTTTCACTTTCATGCTAGTAGGATTAGATCATGAAGCTATGTTATCTATAGTGTTGCTCTTGTCTTGCTTATGTAATCATGTATCTTTTCTATGATTAAGTTCTCTTTACTTTCATATCTTTGTACATGTATGTTGAGCTAGAATCCTTGGTCTGGGGGCTCATTTCCTTAACTAAGTGATGCTCTACCTCATTGTGATCCACCAGAGTCTTTCTTCTAACTTTACCGCGAGTATGTTTGATTTCCATACTCCCGCTAAAATGGGGGCTTAATGTATCATATTAAAATGGAAGAAATTCAATGTTAAGAACATTTAGCCCTCTTTAGGAGGTGTATTTTACCGTCATCATATTTTCCCCTCATTTATGCATCTTGGGTATGTGCAAGATCATGGGGGGCCAAAAAGTGGCAATGTGAAAAAATCCACTTTTCACTCGTCTAAAAGCACATGAAAACATTTATTGACTTTTTAGTAGGCCTAGGTGTCAGTATACCTAGGAAAACCTGACACCAAATCACAAGCCTAATCAGGTACATGATTTTTTTGGGTACCTAAAAATATCAGGTACCTGATAAAATTGGGTACATGAAACCTGTGGCATAAATCAAAACCCGCGAGCCACTTTCCTCATTTCTCTCATCGTTTTGGGTTTGGAAAATGGCTCTAAATATCCTGTACATGATGTTTTCAGGCACCTAATTTCTCTAACAACAAATTTGACTCCACAGTTTATCTGGTAAGTAAATTCTTGCTATATCTTGATTAATTTTTTTCATTTTCATGTTAAATGTAGTTTTTTTGGTTAAAATCGGGTTTTGTATTGATTTTTTTAATAATATATGAAATCGATTTGAAATTTATATTTGTATATTATTTAATTAGGCATGGCTAACAACAATAAAGATAATGACCCTCCCCCACCAAATACTGATCCCAAAAACAATCCAGAATCGCTTCAAAACCCTCAATCTTTAGAGGATTTGATACAAGAGAATTTGAACACTATACAAAGCTTCAAAAACATGTATCAAAATATACCTATGTTAGCTCCTATGCTTGCCACCCTAAATACCATTGTTGAAAACATTGACACCCTTATGCAGCAACATAATCCTGCTCTTCATTGGCGTGATGATATGCACACCCAATTTGATGACGGGCTTGACCATGATGGGGTTGTGGCCCTTAATATAACTAAGGAAGATATAGCCTCCCTTTTTGTTAATCCTAAAAATGGATTAAAATTTGAGCCCAAAAATCCCAAATTATCAATAAAATGGTGCACAAATGAAGCAATGCGCACACACTTTTCGGATCACTGGTGGATGGTTTCTGATAAACCACCCCATAGAAATTTGGAGCTCCCTTTCTATTTCATAAAAAAATTGTATGTTGAGTTTGTTCTTGGTCACAATGTTAATTATGGGATCATGAGGCCCAACATGGACATAGGCGAAGCAGCTCCTCAGACTAGGCCATTTGCCTAGCACAAAAAGGCCACTACCTTTGTCCCCCCCATTGATGTCACACCCCCTCCTCCAGGGTAGCATCCTGATATCATTGTAGAGGCTACCTCACAGAGTATTAGGGCCATTCACATGCTGAGTGTTCAGTTGATCATGTAGACCAAGTCATTGTTGCCTCCTAGTGTGGATGATGCTAGCACATCGACATCTGGCAGTAGTTCACATGTATGTGTGCCCCATACCTGCATTATGTGCAAGAATTTGTGCCTCAGACCGCTTACTTGTGCTGATACATATCAGTATGTTATTGATGAGGAGGACACAAGAGACGTAGCTACAGAGGCTGCAACACCTCACAGAGCATCTGCATCTCATGAGAGTGCTGAGGAGGGGTACTCAGAGCCATGGAGTCCTGTTGATACAATAAGAGTAAACATTATAAATAGATTTGTCACATGACTTATCTAATTTAAAAATAATTTATTTGTTTCGATTAGTTTTAATGACTGCATGCACTTATGTATATATTTGGTCCATATGTTTAGTCGATGACAAAGGAGGAGTTGAGATAGGTGGATGACTCCACACTTTTGGCCATTTCATTTGGCCTTGACACCTATATGGTATATTATAAATTATGTACCCATTAGTTTTTTTAATATCATTTGGTGTTCACGCTGAAATCTCTATCAATTAGAGCAATAAAATTCATACATTTACTAATATATTGTCATCTTATTATACTCTTGTAGGTATCAGCTGATGTCAGTGGGGGGCACGAGGGGGTTCCTTCCTCATGCATCGACAAAGGAAAGGTAATTAATTATTTAAGATTAATTATACATGCATATGTATTTTACTTGTGTGTAGTAATAAATATTTTACTTGCACTTTAGTGTATAGGGTGTGACTCACAACGATGTCCCGACACAGGTTCGGGAGCCTGGGCTCATAGGCATCTTGATTCGGGGTGATAGCCTGATTGTACGTATATTTGTACATATTGTTATTTATATTTTGTAAACAGGGTTGTTATGATGAAGTACATTTATATATAATTGACTATCTTTTTTACTCTCATAGGTTACTCCTAGTGTGAGAGAGGCCCCATGAGAATCATTCCTATCTTTGTTGACTTAGCCCACTATTCCAGAGGAGGGATTGGTGGACGTAATTTTTAATTTTAGTTCAATCAATTTGTAATTTTATTATGCTATCATCCTATTTTGTAAATTTATTACTCTATGTTGCACCTTGGGCCCCTGCACCACTCTACTAATCTCATTATTGCAAATATATATTTATAGGTCGGAGTTGGTATTGGTGGCACTGTCCGTTCACTACCAAAGATTTATGTTAGGACACCTGATCATGGTAGGTGACCGAGAGGCCAAGTACATATGTTTGTATTAATTTATAATTTAAAATTAAATTCATGTTTGAATTATGAATTAAATATATGTACAAATCATATAAACTAAGCAGTCTAACTTGGGATTGAACTCATTTTTGATGCAGGATCAATCAGATCCAAATACTTCTTCAAAGAGGCTACATTTTGATGATCCCCCTGTGACATAGGATGTAGTTTTAGTTGTGTTCATTTAGAGATGCCACTTGACACATTTTCAGATGGCATATATGCCACATTTTACACCTTGAAATATTGATTTTGTAGACATTTTGAAATGACATGTGCCATATTTGTATATGGAGATACTTTTGATACTTTCTATATATACAAAATTTTCATTTTTATGTTATATTTGTGTCATCTTTTATATACACATTTATTATTCATGTATATGTAATTGAATGGTGAGGTTATATCTTGACTATGATTATGATTGTTATGTCTTGAAGTTATATTTTGAAGTTATATTTGATTATCATTATGATTTAAATTATATCTTGTTGAATTTATATGTCAATTTGTTTGAATTTTTTATAATAGATGCAATAAATTACCAAGATCACTCAAATTCTTCTTTATTTTGTAACAATACATAAATCCTTCCTTCAATAGTACATCAACTTCTAGACTGTTTTTGGTTGTTTTCTCAAAAAAATTTAGCAGCGACTTTTTTTGGTTGTTTCCTCCAAAACTTTCCAAAATAATTCCAAAACTAATAAGTTTTTTAGATACCTTTTATCAAGTTATAAAACATATGTCAAACTCCACCAACATTGTTTTGTAGCATCATGCTCAAAACTTGTTGTCCTCAGTCACATACCTTGGGGACACTTGGGTCAAGCGTGGTCGCGAGCATTCCAGTGACTCTATGGGTGGAATGGATTCGTCACTGGGTTTTACCCAGCCAACCAAAGCTGATGGAATAGATAGTTTGATGCCAGGACGGACAGTTTGAAAGATACACTACGGAGCTACTTTCAACTGACCCTCACTGCAAGTTTTGGCATCAACTGAGATTGCCTTGCCAAATAGAAATGAAGTCGAATTACCAAAAATTGGGAGAGGTTGTTGTAAACCTCAAAAACACAATCTCATAGCCCCTGATGGTTTTTTGATACCTCTCACAAGGTCTGAGATACAAGCCTTAGAAGATCGCTGCCCAGTCAAGCTTAGTGCACCTTGGGGACACTTGGCTAAGGCGTGGTCACAAGTGTTCCACTGACTCTGTGGGTGGAATAGGTTTTTTATAGGTGTTTATTTTTCCAAATAGAGCTGATGGAATAGATGGTTCAATGCCAAGATGGACGGTTTGAAATATACACTATGAAGCTACTTTCAACTAACCCTCATCGCAAGTTATGACATCGACTGAGATTGTCTTTCCAAACGCAAACGAGGTCAAATCACCCAAAATTGGGAGAGGTTTTTGTAGAGCTCAGAAACATGATCCCATAGCCCCTAACATTTTTTCGATAAATCTCACGAGGTCCAAGATACAAGACTTGGAAAATTACTACCCGATCGTGCTCACTGCACCTTGGGGACACTTGGCTCAAGCGTGGTCGCGAGCGTTCCAGTGACTCTGTTGGTGAAATGGGGTTGTCACTAGAATTTAACCAGCCAACTAGAGCTGATGGAGTAGACACTTTGATGCCAAGATGGGCTGTTTGAAAGATACACTATGAAGCTACTTTCAACTAACCCTCATTGCAAGTTATGGCATCGACTGAGTTTGCCTTGCCAAACAGAAATGAAGTTGAAATGCCCAAAACCGGGAGAGGTTGTTGTAGAACTCAAAAACAAAAACTCGTAACCCTTGATGGTTTTTGGATACCTCTCACGAGGTCCAAGATATGAGCCTTGGAAAATCGCTGCCCAATCGTGCTTAGTGCACCTTGGGGACACTTGGCTCAAGCATGGTCGCGAGCGTTCCAGTGACTCTGTCGGTGGAATGGGTTTGTCACTGGTGTTTACCCAGCCAATTAGAGTTGATGAAATGGATGGTTTGATTCCAGGATGGATCATTTGAAAGATACACTATGAAGCTACTTTCAATTGACCCTCATTACAAGTTATGGCATCGACTAAGGTTGCCTTGCCAAACAAAAATGAAGTCAAATCACCCAAATTTGAAAGAGGTTGTTGTAGACCTCAGAAACAAAATCTTGTATCCCCTAACCATTTTTTGATACCTCTCATGAGTTCCAAGATACGAGCCTTAGAAAATCACTGCCCAATCGTGCTTAGTGTACCTTGGGGACACTTGGGTCTAGCGTGGTCATGAGCGTTCCAGTGACTCCATGGGTTAAATGGGGTTTTCACTACCATTTAATTGGCCAACCAAAGCTGATGGAGTAGACACTTTGATGTGAGGATGGATGGTTTAAAATATACACTAAAAAGCTACTTTCAACTGACCCTCATTGCAAGTTTTGGCATCGACTGGGATTTCCTTTCAAAATGCAAACGAAGTTGAATCACCCAAAACTGAAAGAGGTTTTTGTAGATCTTGACAACACAATCCTATATCCCTTGCTTATTTTTTGATACCTCTCATGAGGTCCGAGATACAAGCCTTGGAATATCATTTCCCAATCGTGCTTAGTGCACCTTGGGGACACTTGGGTCTAGCGTGGTTGCGAGTGTTCCAGTGACTCCATCGGTGGAATGGGGTTGTCACTAGCATTTACCTAGCCAATTGGAGTCAATGGAGTAGACACTTTGATGCCAGCATGGATGGTTTGAAATATACACTATGAAGCTTCTTTCAACTAACCCTCACTGCAAGTTTTGGCATCGACTGAAATTGCCTTGCCAAATGGAAACAAAGTCAAATTGCCCAAAATTGAGAGAGTTTTTTAGACCTTGGCAACATGATCTTGTAGCTCCTGATGGTTTGTTGATATCTCTCATGAGGTCCAAGATATGATCCTTGGAATATCACTGCCCAGTCGTGCTTAGTGCACCTTGGGGACACTTGGGTCTAGTGTGGCCGCGAGTGTTCCAGTGACTCCATGGGTGGAATGGGGTTGTCACTAGAATTTACCTATCCAACCAAAGCTAATGGATTAGATGATTTGATGCCAGGATAGATGGTTTGAAATATACATTATGGAGCTACTTTCAACTGACCCTCATTGCAAGTTTTGGCATCGACTGAGATTTCCTTGTGAAAAGCAAACAAAGTTGAATCACCCAAAATTGAGAGAGGTTTTTTTAGACCTTGGAAACAAAAACTTGTATCTCTTGATATTTTGTGGATACCTCTCATGAGGTTTGAGATATGAGCCTTGGAAAATCACTTCCCAATCGTGCTTTGTGCACCTTGGAGACACTTGGGTCGAGCATGGTCGCGAGTGGTCCATTGACTCCATGGGTGGAATGGGGTTGTCACTAGTGTTTACCCAACCAACCAAATCCAATGGAGTAGACACTTTGGTGTTAGGATGGATGGTTTGAAATATACACTACGGAGCTACTTTCAACTGATCCTCACTACAAGTTTTGGCATCGACTAAGATTGCCTTGCCAAACAGAAACGAAGTTGAATTGCCCAAAATTGAGAGAGGTTTTTGTAGACCTCGAAAACATGATCCTGTAGCCCCTGATAGTTTTTCAATATCTCTCACAAGGTCTAAAATATGAACCTTGGAATATCACTCCCTAATTATGCTTAGTGCACCTTGGGGACACTTGGGTTGAGCGTGGCCGTGAGTGTTCCAATGACTCTATGGGTGGAATGGGGTTGTCACTAGCATTTAACCAACCAACCAGAGCTGATGGAGTAGGTGATTTTATTCTAGGACAGACAATTTTAAATATACACTATGGAGCTATTTTCAAGTGACCCTCGCTGCAAGTTATGATGTAGAGGCTTGGAGAACTCCAGAAAGTGGACAACAAGACTCCACACCTTTGTAAATGAATCCTAGGGTCTCACCATATACCCAAGGGATTATTCTTGCTTTAAGAGGTCAAATGACTTTGAAATGACACAAGGCTAACCACAAGACTTCCTAGGGTCCTAAAAAACTCCCAACAACTTGTCTTGACAGGTTACAAGTGCATGATATGTGAATTTCAAAGACCAGTTAGCACCTATTGATGAAAATAATATTCTTAAAGCATTAGAAACAACAATCAAACATGTAATAATTCAAAGCATGCAAATGACATAAGTAAATAATTAAAAATTATGAGTTTTCATTGCCTTTTTGTTTTAAAATCTATACTTAGATCCCTTGTTGGCACTATTGGCCACGCATACATGATTGTTACAAATTGCCATTATAGGCTTCAAAAGATCTCATTTAACCATTAAGGATTCTTTTATCCTTATATCTCTAATTGGATCCATGTTGACCCTAGGTGTCTTCATACGTGCTCCTACATAAGCTACAATCCACATACAAAACCATGTTTATTGACTCAAAATAGAATCTAAGAATAGTGAAATTAATGTATTGAATTTAAGCTTAACTTAGAAAACCTTGCACTAAGTTAACTTATTACCTAGTCGAGTGTTCATGAAGGGTCATCTCTTTGCTTCAGGGTCTCCAATAGTGCTTCATGATCAACATTACTAATAGTCCAAAGTTCTTTTGTCTTTGGTTTTCCTTGATGCTTTGACAACTTGACATTTGTTGCTATAAAAAGGTGTGAATACATGAGAATAGTTTTGTGTTTCTCATAGTCTTCAAATACAGGAATTTCATTCTTTCTAACCATGTATGTTCATAGCCATGTTCCTACAACCACAGCTATTGAACCAGTAGGATACGTGAACCCATCACCATCTATCATCGGTTGTACAAGCTTTTGTCTACATCGTACACGATGTGCTAAGCAATAATTTGACCTCTCATCATTCCCCTGCAATGCAACTAATGCAAAAGCATCTCCTGGCTACAGAAGATATGAAAGATGGTCATAGTCCACTGAAGTGTCCATGTCATCATTTTTTATAGAGAGTGTCAAAGATAAAGGAGTTAGATACTATGGAACCCATGTATCTACCCACTCACTTGACTCATAATGATCTCAATCATACTGAAAACACATGGGGAAAAAAACAAGCCAATTCTCATGTCCAAATGGTCCATGTACTACTATCAGAGCTTCAGAATGAATGCATTTTTGAAGAGTCTCTCACTGTTTGAAAATCTAATATATATCCTATCATTCCCTCCTCAATCAACCAAAAGAATCTATGCACTGTAGAATCAAGATTCACCCCCTGTGAGAATGCTAAAGTACACCAATCAATAATAGAATGAGCATCAAGAAGTATAGCACCTGAAATTCTCAATTTCTCCTTAACTATAGCTCTCTTCACACACGCACCTGCTCCATCATGCTCCCCTTTCCCATGCCCTAACTCAAAAAAAATCCAAATATGAGGTACACCTCTCTCCACATGCATTCTACACAACCAATAAAACATTCTGGCATTCTTAAAATGATCAGTGCAATTATCTGACCAAATGAGATGCCTATCCATAGCAATATCATTTTCCTGGAAGAGGTCAAAATAGTTCTGGAAAAAATGTTGGAAAAACTCATGAGAGTGAGACCTATCATTGCTCATATAAAAATGGTACTCTCTGATTATCTTTTGCTCATCTTTTGTACTATCAGGGGAATGTCTATATGTGATGTGTAAAAAAATAGCAACCTGAATGGAATTGTAATATTGATCTTGAGTCTCATTTTGGGTTTGTAATGTATAGTTCTTCACAAAGTCTACAACTGATATAATAGTTCCAATGGGGAAGGTGTCCTTACATGTCCCAAATTGTTGATCCAACCATTGAGACCTATGACTATGCCTTGCATACTTGTAAAAAAGATGTCTTGAAATTTGAAATAAAATCAGAAACACTGTATTATTTTTCAACTAACTCACATCTAGAGACTTCACCTCCACTCTTCAATGTATATTACACTGTTTCATATACTTTTTTTTGTATGAGTGTCTTTCCAAAATCGTGTTCCAAACCCTCATGAAAACATGTCCTAAACTTGGACAAGCCACACAATTCTAAGCACTTGGAATTTAAGCAATATTTTTTATAAAATAAACAACCATCATCTCTACGACATAAAAATTAATCTAGCAAGTCTCTTGATGCTTTGGGAAGACCACTTGCACCACAATCCTCTAGAATTTAATTAGTATGCAAAGTAGAATGAATGGACCGTAATAGTTCATGATGCATTGAAAACTCAAGATGATATTTGCAACAACATGTATTCTGAATCTTAAGGGGTACACAATAAAATGGCTTCACGGATTCAAAAGACCTTTGTGATATTTTCAATGTTGGATGTGTCTCACAAAATTTTTTATACAACATTGTTTGACTTACCTCCACATAATTTTTAGGATGTAGAATGCGGTCTCGATTGCCAACTGTCAATTTCAATACATCTTTCACATTTGGTGACACTCTTGAGTTAGCATGCCAAAATTGTTAAATTTCATCCTTGACAACATCTATTAGCTTCTTATCAACACATGGAAGTCTCCCACCATCAGCCCATGTATCAATTTGAAGTGGATCATCAAGTCTTTCTCTTCTTTCAAGTTCTCTATCCAAATTTTTATGGTTTATATATAAGTCAACACAAGTTGATCTCATCAAATGAGTCTTTCTCAAATGAATACTTACTAAAGAGGTTGTAATAACCCTCCGAGAAACTCTCTTGTCTTTTTCTCTGCTAGTCTTCCCAATGCTATTGAGAGCATTGAAAAGATTCTTCACAACAATGGCATTTCTCTCCATTTTCTTGTTCACATGAATTTTCAATTTCATAAGCACAAGTCTCATCTTTTGCATCTTTAACAACTGCAAAAAAATTTGACATTGCTCAACCAATGTCTTGTTTCCCAAAAATTGATCATAAATTCTTGAAGCCCACAACCTAACGGTTCTATGTGATCTTTTTCCTTCCCAACTATTCATAATGTTCTCCTCAATTTTAATTAACCATGTAGGTGTTCTTGAAAGCCCCGAATTTGAAGATTGATTATCTTTATTACAAGGGACTTCATATCGCATATAATTTAGAGATGTGTAACGTTCATGTGGTTCTTGTGCAACATTTTCATTCCCTAAGTCTACATTTTAAATCTCCATCTATACATTTTCATCTTCACTCCATTCATTGTCATTCCCCAAGTCTACGTTTTCATTCCCCGAGTCTACATTTTCATTCTCCATCTCTACATTTTCATCTTCACTCCATACATTATTATTTACAAAATTAATTTCCATATTATTTTCAAATTCAACATCCTCTTCACTTGCAACTACATTTACGGGGTCACCTTGATTAATGTTTAACATACCTTCTCTCTTTTGTTCGGTATTTTCCCTATCTTTTTCCATATATGCTTGAATTTCTTCATCTATCACCTTCCTCTTTCGTTTATACTTTCGAGGACTGTTGCTTCCCATTGTGAGACCAAAAGTTTACAGAAAACACCTCAAATTAACTAACTTTTAAAAATGGGCCCCAAATCACTTTTTTTACCCCCAGAAAGACCCCATGACCCCTTTCAACCCATTTTAATGCTCAAGTGTGTCCTAAGGGGTCTTATGACCCCTTGGGACACACTTGAGCATTCAAATGTGTCGAAAGAGCTCATGGGGTCTTCCTAAGGGTCCTAATGCATGATACGGTGTATTAGGACCCCTAGAAAGAGCCCATGACCCCTTTTGACCCATTTGAATGTTCAAATGTGTCCTAAGGGGTCCTACAACTCTTTAGGACACATTTGAGCATTCACATGTGTTGAAAGGGGTCATGGGGTCTTCCTAGGGGTCCTAATGCATGATAAGGCATACTAGGACCCCCAGGAAGATCACATGACCCCTTTCGACCCATTTGAATGCTCAAGTGTGTCCTAAGGGGTGCTATGACCCCTTGGGACACACTTGAGCATTCAAATGTGTCGAAAGGTGTAATGGGGTTTTCTTAGGGGTCATAGTATGTGAAAAGGTGTACTAGGACTCCCAGAAAAACCTCATGACCCCTTTCAACCCATTTGAATGTTCAAGCATGTCCTAAGGGGTCCTACGACCCCTTAGGACACATTTGACCATTCAAATATCTTGAAAGGGGTCATGGGGTCTTCCTAGGGGTCCTAATGCATGATAAGGCATACTAGGACCCCCAAGAAGACCCTATGACCCCTTTCAGCCCATTTTAATGTTCAAATGTGTCCTAAGGGGTCCTACAACTGCTTAGGACACACTTGACCATTCAAATGTGTCGAAAGGGGTCATTGGGTCTTCCTAGGGGTTGTAGTTTGTGAAACGTCATACTAGGACCCCTAGGAAGAACCCATTACCCCTTTCAACCCATTTGAATGCTCAAGTGTGTTCTAAGTGGAACTACGACCCCTTAAGACACACTTGACCATTCAAATGGGTCAAAAGGCGTTGTGGGGTATTCATAGGGGTCCTAATGTGTGATAAGGCATACTATCACCCCTAGGAAGACCCCATGACCATTTTTGACCCATTTGAATGCTCAAGTGTGTTCTAAGGGGTGCTATGAGCATTCTAATGTGTCAAAAGGGGTCATCGGGTGCTCCAAGGGGTCCTAATTTGTGATAAGTCTTACTAGGACCCCTAGGAAGACCCTATGACCCCTTTTGACCCATTTGAATGTTCAAATGTGTCCTAAGGGGTCCTATGGCCCCTTAAGACACACTTGAGAATTCAAATGTGTCGAAAGGGGTCATGGGGCCTTCCTAGGGGTCCTTATGTGTGATAAGGCATACTAGGACTCCCAGGAAGACCCCATGACTCCTTTCGACCCATTTGAATCTTCAAGTGTGTCCTAAGGTGTCCTACAACCCCTTAGGAGACATTTGAGCATTCAAATGTGTCAAAAGGGGTCATGGTGTCTTCCTAGGGGTCATAATGCATGAAAAGGCGTACTAGGACCCCTAGAAACAACCCATAACCCCTTTTGACCCATTTGAATGTTAAAATGTGTCCTAAGGGGTCCTACAACCCCTTAGGACACA
>MU226068.1:13579910-13590374 GCA_018584345.1 Thuja plicata | reverse complement strand
ATATATATGAAATACAAATTGTAATCGATTAGAAACTTTTCTCCTGCACTTATTGACTTTATCACACATATGAATACACAGTTTCCCTCGTGTGCATCAAATATACAATTGGGTTTCCTATTAGTTGAAATGGGTCGTGTATTACTGATAAACTGTTCAATATTCCTTTTTTCTTTTGGCCTTTTGTCATTTTACATAGCCAATGTTTTACTTTGATCATTAACTTCTAGTTGTATATAATTTGCTGAAAATGCATACCTATGCATACTTGGTGTATATCAAATAAACTGCATCAAATCTTTGTAAATAATATGAAACATTATTTCTGTTAGATGGTGTCAATACCCATGGATAGCTAACCATTTTTGGGAGTGGTGGTGGATGTTATTTGACCATCCACCACATGCTAATCATGAGGTCCCCCTAGATTATTTTAAAAAATTATGGGCTGAATTTAAATTGGGTAGGATACCCAATTACTTTGATATGAGATAATTCCAGGGGGTTGGTCAGGGTATGCCTCAAAATAGGGTAGGGGCCAAATTGAGTGATAGAACTATAAATTGTGTCCATAAGGAGCTCCTTGTTCCTCTTCCTTCTTAAGTAGTTCCTGTACCTATCCATCATCGATCAATGTAGTCTCCTATATGTTCATTAACTTACCTTTTGGGTAATTTGTTAGAGCGGTTGACCAAGGCGATGGATTCCACTAGCATAGCACACGTTTGAACAATATTCGAGGATATATATAGGGGTCCCCAGAGTGAGCCTGATGGTGATGGTGTTTCCCATGGTGGATATGATGATGGTGACAATGGCACACATGGTGATGTTATTAGGATAAGGTAATATTGAGAGGGGGGTGAATAAGTACTACAACACTTTAAACTTAAACTTAATAAATTCAAACTTAACCAAATAATTGGAGAAATTAAAATAACATAAATTCAAAAGACAACTCATAACACCATGAATTTATTCTTGAGGAAACCCTAGCCAAGGGAAAACCCAGATGGAGATGGTACCAACAAATATGTACTAAAAGTATATTGTTCATGTTAGGAGACCTAGCCATGTTTGGAGCTGAATATTACATTAGTATATTTCCCTGTTAAAGGAATAAATTTTTTTTTTAAAGGTATACACTAAGCTCACTATGGATAGAATCAGAAATATGTCTCTGTTACAACGTATATAAAAAATGAGCATAAAAAGCATCTTTTATTCTTAGGTAGTTCCAGTTGTAGCTCACATTATCATCTATCTGATTCTGAGATCACAATGTATCCATTCATCTATTTCCATCCATTCCATACATCCCATACTTAATTTTTCAAAAATCTCTTCATATATATACATTTTACATATCCAGTCAGCTTCCAAATACATCACAAGATGGAATCAACACTTATACAAAAAGTAAATACAAAGTTGATGACCTGGTAAATTTGTAAGCCTTAACTCTAAAACTTTGTTTCACACCAAGAAATCATCCATAATAGATGTATTTCCATAAATGAAAACCCTAATTATTTCCTGAACACTCTTGGATTAGCCACTTGCCAACAATCTCTCCCTTTGGCATTGATGCCAACACTTAATGAAAAATGACTAAGTGTTAATGCCAAAAAATTATTACACTTCTTTATCTCCTTTACATATTAACTATACTATCTTCTCTATCTATCCTTTACACATTTTCATATCTTCTCTTCTCCCCCTTTGACATTAATGACACAGGTATACAAAAATGTAGAATACATAAAAAAATTGATACCACTGGTTACCCAAAAATCTAGACCATCTTAAGCACATCTTGGAAAGAAATTTCCAAGATCTTTACTTCCTCTATCAAAGTCTTTACCAATATCTAACTCACATGAATCTGTCAATTTAGGGAAAAATAAGATGTTTATTCTCTCTTTAACTAAGTAGGCATGTTATCAGTGAGAACTTTCTCTTTTTTCTCCATGTCTGAAATTTGTATGATCTCAAGAATTGATAAATTAAGATTAATTAAACTCTTTAGTATACCAAATCTTCCCATAACTCTGCCTTTCATTGTATCCAACACACTCAACTTGTCCAATATTATGGACACTTCTTTGTATAGATCCAATACAGTGTGTGAGGAGGTCACAAAACTGTGCATCAAATTGTCTAGGATCTACCTATCCTTTTCTATGATGTCCTCAATGTTGAGAAGATGTCTAATAGGATTTACACAGTAACTATATAACTTCCTTAAATGTGACACACAACTCTTCACTTCAGTGATTGTCTTTTTGAGTATGCCAAGTCCCATGCAATAGACTTTCATACTTCTTCCAACTTCTTTGCTAAGTATTTATGCTCTGCCTTCTCTTCAATGATCTTCTCCAAGGACTCATAGTGGCTGCCAAATTAATCCAATACCTTTTTTAAGTTCTCTGCATTTTCCTTTCCTTTAAAACTAAGAGGTATAAGTAGTATTTTGTTGAAGGTATCAACTTCTCTTTCCATTACTCTTGAATTTTTCTCACCTTTCTACTCAAATATCTCTTTCACCTTTGCAAATGCAATGTAGGAAATCTTTGGCAACTCATCCTTATCCATTCTCTTAATGTTAGTGCTCAAATTTATAAGTCCACTTGCCAACAATAAAGATGAAGAAATAGATACATGAGTTTCTTGTTTAACCTCAACTTTGTTTACTGCTTACTTAGCTTCACTATCTTTGAGCTCTCCCTTCTCTGCCACTTTAGACCAATGCTTCCTCCAATATCTACAACATTTTTAGTATTCCATTCAAATGGGTCACTAGCCTCCTGCAAAATGTCCAAAGACATAGGCACACTAGTAGAAATGAAATATGGTTGCTTTACAGTAATGACAAATCGGTTGTCATCTGTAAATTTTGATGAATCAAGTTTTATTTTAGCTACCCTTGATGACTCACCTTTTAGAATAATTTTAGGCTTAGTAGCCTTGGGAGGTGAGAAATTCTCAGGTTTAATCCCCATCAGAACCTTGTCTACTGCCTTTTGTGTTTCCTCAATCACTTCATCATATTGTATCCCCATTATCTTCACAAATCTTGACTTAGTTCTCAAAAAAGTATCTATAGCATTCAATATCCTTTCCATCTATTTAATAGAAACAACATGTAACATATCTTCAATAGATTGTGTTATGATTGTTTAATCTTCAATTTGAGCAAATAGTTTTCTTAACTCTAACTTCTCATAAAGACCCTGAGGTATACTTCCTTAAACATCTAACAATTTTTTCTTTAAAAAAAAGTAAATTCTTGATGAACATGTCCTAGATTAAGGGTTAATCAAATGCATCATACCTCTCATAGTATCTAGTCAATGAGATAAGATTTCCCTGCTTAATGATCCTCTTCTCTAGTATCTTCATATCATGCTTCCCAAGTTGTCTCACCTCTGTACTCTTCTCTTCTACTTTCTTCTCCTCTTCTTTCTCCTTAACAACTTTTGTCCTATTTTTCTTAGGTGGAGATTCCTGTTTAGTGGATCTAATGGTTCTCTTAGGAAACTCCTTTGGTTTCTCTTCTTTTGATGCCATCTTTGGTGGTGTAGGTGTAGTTTTAGGTACATCAACTATAGTGGGAGGTGTACTGATAAATTTCTCTATCTCTGGAGGTGGAAGGGTTGTAACAAAAGTGCTCGCCAAGGAAGAAACACCTTGTGTCATCTTCTTCCTTACCACTTTAATCTCCTCCTTTGAAATACTAGCCTTGGCTACTAGATTATCTACCACATTTTCTAATTTCTTCTTCCTTGCATCTTGATTTTTTTCTTCCCTTATCTCTGTAGACTTCTCTTCATAGGTTCCCCATCTTTCTTTGAATGGATCAATTGTTGAGGATAGTATGTGTTCAACTTCCATATTAAAGACCTCATAACTAAATTCATATCCCAGAGGATAGCACCATTTAATTCTAGGTTTAACTGCCTCAAAGAAAACACAATCAGTTTCAACCATGAAATATATTGTATCCTTATACTTCTCTACCAAAGCCTCAGGTATCCTAATTATTTCTCTCATATACCTCTACAAAATATTGATCATACCAAAGAGTTCACCATCAACCCATGTATTGTTCTATCTTTTATAAGTCCATGTAATCTAAATTCTAGTGGGTTTTCTGTCCTTCCAAGCTCTAGGATGCATACCAAGAAAATATGTACAATGTGGATGTACATGTGTACAAATAGAGACCCAAACTTGAATGCCTTATACTTATCCTTCTTAATCTGCTTCACATTCTCCAAACAATGTTGTGCAAGTACTTCACAAAGGTTGTACTTAATATTTTATTTTAATATTTTATAGGCCATCATGATTACTCCTGTGGATACCAAGTTAGATCGACTGTTTTAATGTAATTTATATCCAATAACCATGGAAACTAACCTCACATATTGTTGACATATGTCATTAATGGTTATCACTCTCTTATCCCATCATCAATGCATTAGGGTTTCCACCTATTTCTTTGTGTTCTTCTCCACAACAGGAATAACTCCACAATTGTCCAAAGTTGTTATACCGTGAACCAAGTCTCTACATATCTTCACTAGTTGATCTCCAATCCAAATTAATTGTTCATTTACTCTTCTCAGCAATATTTTTATCCATTTCTCTTTGTCAAATTCATAGATTTTCATCATTCACATGACACTGCGATTCTCAAGATGTGCGAACTGTTCTTTCCATTTTCCATCTTCTCCAATCATGTCCTTCATCTCCTTATAGATATCAAAGTCTCCTAGAGACTCATACTTACAGTGAATGTAATCCCAAATGTCTTTGACATGTAGAACATTGTAAGGTGTTTGCGAAAATGCACCTTCAGAATCATCTTCGGTGGACTTATATGGATGCTTCTTAAATTTCTATCTAGGAATTTTGACTACATAAAAAATCAATGGATTATCCATAACCAAACTTTGCAAATAATCTAAAATACCTCTTCTATGTTGAATCTTCAAAATCCTTCTTCATCCAACCGCACAATGCACTAGCTTCTCTTCTCATCTGGTGAAATCTCTACTCTTCTTTGGATCTCCTTCTTCGAAAGTTGATAAGATAAGTTCCTTTGATTGACCTTATACTTTTCTATGTAAAGAAATGACACAGTTCCCCACAAACTCATCCAAATCTCCCCCTAAGACCATACTTGGCCATCTAGGTTGATGTAGTGATGTTAGCATCAAGTGAAGAATCAATAACCTTTACTGACTCCCCTTGAACCTTTTCCTCACTTGGTTCTTTCACCTTCCATACCTTATCACTTTTCATATCTACTGCTTTCTTTAAATGATTGTTAAATTCATCTGTAATACTCTTAACATCACAAATATTATTCTTTGCATCAATAGGTACATGAACACTCATGTTCTCAGTTCTATTTTATCTACAAAACTTCACTATGTATCCTAGATTATGACATTTGTATCATGTAGGAGGTGGTCTATTCTAATTAATCTGCAATGTACAATACTTTGCGATGTGCCAAAAGTTATTACATTTGTAACATGTGATATTAGTTGTTGTTCCTTCTTTGGTGTAATCTTTCTGGATTCTCGATGATCAAGCTTCCTACATTCTACCTTATTGTGTCCAAATGCATGATAATTGAAGCAATATCCAAAAAAATATTTGTAAGTAATTTTACCTCTATAGTCTCTCATCATGTGTCCAATCTTGTTGCATCCAAAAAATCTACCTCTAAAAGGTCTGATATGATCTTTAGGTTCTTCAAAAGTAGGTCTTTGTTCATTAGTCTTCACTTGAGATTTTTCTTCTTGAGTCTTTGAACATTTAGCTTCATTGAAGCCAACTCCAGTTATGTCTCTTTTAGGTTTATATCTATCTCTCTTCTAATCAATCTTATCACTTCTCATGTGAATTTTTTCAATATGTTTCTTAGTCTCAACAACTTCTCCCTTTGTGATTTGATTATATTTGTCTAATTCAAGATATTTGTTCTCATAGTCATCAAGTTCAATCTACTTTTGTCCCATTTGAATATTAGCATCTTTTAAGGTTTCTCTAATTTTTTATTTTGTCATCCTTTACCTATTTAATCTCTATAGACATTTCAAAATAAATAGTATCATGATCAAGCTTTAAAGTATCTTTCTCTTGTTCAAGATGTCATATCTAATCTGAAGTATCACTGTCAGATTCCTCTTTTATCTTATGCATAAAATCTTGTTTCTGACTCTTGGATACTTCAACTTATACATTTAGTTTCTTGATGAAACCCTCGTCTCTTCTCAATTTGAATTTGAAGTCACCATTCTCTACTTTATTCTTATCAAGGTCTTCAAGTGTTGCTTCAAAGTTTTCTTTTCAGTCACCATCTTGATCTCCCTTAAGCTATTAGAATTTATTTATAAGGGCCAATAGCTCTTATACCAATAGTTAGGACTAAGTAATACTGACAGGGGGGTGAATCAGTATTATAACACTTTAAACTTAAACTTAATAAATTCCATCTTAACCAGTTAATTGCATAAATGTAAAACACATAACTCATAACACCATGAATTATCTCTAGGAAACCCTAGCCAAGAGAAAACCTCTATGGGGATGGTACCCACAAATATGTACTAAAATTATATTGTCCCTATTAGGAGACCTAGTCATGTTAGGAGATAAATATTACATTAGTGCATTTCCCTGTTAAAGGAATACAAAACCATGTTAAAAGGTATATACTGAGATCACTTCTCATACAATCAAAAATATGTCTCCATTACAATCTATATAAAAAATGAACATAAACAAGCATCTATTATTCTTAGGTAGTTCCATTTGTAGCTCTGTTGGTGAACAGATTTGTCTTCGAAGAAAATGATTACAAATTGACCCCAAAATAACCAAGTAAGAAGACTCAACCAGCACCAACAGTTGGGTCACTTCGTCATGAAGAATGTAAGTGCCCTCTGAATTAACTGGGTACAGCTCCCAGTGTATGATTTACAATGAATTGACTAAACTAAAACCAATAATGCTTTTAACCTAAAAGAAAGAAAGGAAATTAAACATCTACTCCTAACTATGCTACGGATGCTGAAAATGGATCTACAGAACGAAGAGAAAAGAAGCAAGAAGAAACAACCAGACTGAAAGCTACGAATTCCGGGAACACAGTTACATAATACTCAAAGGTTTTATAGTAACTGTAATTACAAACAGAGCAACATTTAAAGATAATTAAAAAGACTCAAAGTTCTATTTTAATCAGAAGAGAAAGAATATTTAGATACAAAGGTCTAATTAGCATTCTTCTCCTCTCTTCAAACACTCAATCAAAGCTTCATAGGACAAAGATTCTGAACGTAAACTTCCTGGAAAAGAAACTAAAACTTCCTCCATTATCCCTATTTTCCCTGCATTACAATAAAAAATTCCTAAACTATCCCTCCCCTGGCACAAAGTCCTTGGGTTAGGTGGAATCCAGAACCCCCCTCTTGTCTTTCCCTTCCTTATTTATCCGTTTTCGTTGTCATTAATTTTTTTCAGTTATCAGAATAACTGATTCTTGAAAATCAAATCCCCTTTCTTGATAACTTTCTAAAGTTTTATATAATGCTTCAGACTTTTACAAATACTCCCGTAATGTTTACTAAACATTATTTTAATGTTTTAAGCTCATTTGATTTGAAACACTACAAGTGGCACCATCTCTGCAAAGTACTTATGGGCTGTAACTGTTTGCTGTCGAAGCATGTTTATCCTTCTTCCTTGTTTGGACCCGTGAGCATGCATGTCGGTTGATACTTCCATACAGAAGTAACATAAAATGGCCTTCATGGTTCAGAGAGCTTGAATTCACAGTTCCAAATGAATACTTATCTTGATTACTAGTCTCATCTCCTGTACATGTTCCATCCATTCTGCTTTCCACTTACCAGTTGATATTTGATTTCAGATGCCCGAGTAATTGTTCCATCAACAATTTGTCGTGGTTCTAGAGAAAAGTGGTTGTTCCTTGCCTCTGTGATATTGGCATTAAGATTGGGTTCAAATGTGATCTGAAATTACTGTCGCTGCCAATCTCCAAGCCAGATGCACTGATGCAATCCATGGATTGCCTTCAATTAATTGTAAAATAAGCTCAATGGGGGAATTGCATATACCCCAATAGTCACCAGCCAACATTCATTTGAAATTCCTTTGGTGTTCTCCTTTGTGGGGGCCTCGAGGATGGGAATTTTATATATATTTCATGGCAGTAGTCTACATCTCGTTCAGATACTCAAACATATCAATTGGTAGGGAATCTGCACGTTGAATTCATATTCACCGCCATCTGCAGACCATAGTGCTTCTATGTAACTCATCAGTCACACAAGGTGGCTTCATTGTTATTGACAAAGAATGATATATTTTACCTCTTTCATAGTAAAGTATTCTCCATCGATTTGGATGACACTATGCCTCCTTCACTGATTAGATTCACGGTTTTTATCAAAGTTGCCTCTCCCTAAGATACCAAACTCGGACATTTTGTCACATGGTTCTCCTATTTCACTGTGTTGTAAATTCCTATGCATAGTGTGAAGTCGTGACTATACCTTGATTCCATGTTCTATCTATTCTGATTACATTATTGACCTTTGCATATGATGTTGTAGGCTCAATCACTGTGATCCATGCCTTACAGGTCTCTAATTCTGCATTGACAGTCATCACCAGGAATAGGGGCATGTTGTGTATCCTGCAGTATGCCGCCCACCATCGAGGCATCAACTCCTCTGCATATTGGCATTTTGTTAAACATTTTGGGGTTGGTCTTCAAGGGTCATAATAGATTTATGAATATTTTATCTGACAGCTCTCAGGAATTCTGACAATCAATTCGTTGAGCTTCCTACACATAATAGACAAACAGAAACCACCAGCAGATGATTCCAGGATGATTTAGTGTTTAGGGGTGCAGGATAAGATGTCATGGTGGCATAGCTCCATTCACTACAATCTTCAAGGAATAATATAATAAATTCTTTATGTTTCATCTTGGTTCGAACAAGTGCCTCTACAGCACATGCTTGAGCCTTCCCATCTATAGAAGAACCCAAAACTATGGTAGCGGGATCATTCAACAAACTAAGAAGATGTTCAGCAGCTGCTTTGAGAGATTCTGTATCAAGATCATCCACATTAGTAACAAGAACCCTAGCTTCAGCAGTTCCAGTCACAAAAGTTGTGTGTACAATCAATGAAGCTTTCATTGCGGCCATCTTTGCTTTTAGTGTTGATGTCTGATTTCTCACCATTCTTAGCTCTTCAAGTGGGTTGAAATTCACCCGTATGGATCCCTCGAACATTACTGGATCCTAACGAATTATACTTATCCTGGACCGGAGATCGTGCAGGTTCACCTTTGTGATTAAGGCTTGGATGAGAGTTGATTTTCCCTTAATAGTATGACCCACAATCTCCACCTTCTTGATCCATGCTGTCGTAACCTTGGAAGCTACACAATATGATACATCAACCTTGATCGTGCCTTCACTTTCAAGCCAATTTTCTCAAACAGTTTGTCGGCATTCTCGATGATCACATGCACAGTTCATATTTCCGCAGAGAAAACTGGCAGGAGTCCATTACTTGCCTTTCGAATTGCAGATCCATGAAAAGGTCTTTTGTTTACAGGTGTCATTACTTTGGGGGAGGCGATGGATATGTGGAGTGTGAATTGACTCATGTCAATAGACCTTCAGATGTGTTGTCAAAACTTCACACAGCCTTCAAAATAACTTTTGTTTTTATTATGATATATCAATGAATCAAGATGTTTGAGCCCATTAAGACCATGTACCAATATCATGGCTGCTGAGAGACTCTTCTTTATAGGAATGCTATAGAAAGATTGGTACCATGAGAATCTGAGTCAAAACCTTGGAGGCATTCTTCAATGCTATCATTGGAAAATTTCTCATCACCAAGAATTCTTAGCATTACTCTTTCTTCAGATGGATTATAGATTATATAGATAGCAAGGCACTCTGATCTTTGAAATTGAAACTCCAATCTAAGATTGGGTTACTATGAGCCTTCGGTTTTGAATTGAAAAGTTGGTGCTTTTGAATTTGAACTTCTTAGGTCTGAATTCCTGAGTATTAAATCTTTGAATCACTGAATTTAGTCCTCTGAAATGAGTCTGCACTTTTAAACCAGTGAGCTCAAAACTTATGTGAACTTTTGAACCTATGAATTTACCCCTGAACATCTGAACTCTTTTTGTCTCATCAATCTATTTACTGCCTGGTAAAGGTATTTGAGCACAATGAAATCAACATCTAATGCACAACAATATTTCTGTATTGCATTATTGGAGATATGACTTGTGAATGGAGTGCGTGAGCAATAGATGTTTTGAATTTATTTTAGTTTTATAATTGATACCTTTGGCTGAATGCCTCAACACTATATGATTTA
>MU226068.1:13535935-13579761 GCA_018584345.1 Thuja plicata | reverse complement strand
TGGAGACTATGGGTCACTTGATGTCTGAACCTGCATTTGAAGTGAAATCACCAGAACTTTGCAAAATTTGAACCTGCTGAACTTCACACCGAGATGGCTCAAAGTAGACCATTTAAACCTACTTCAACAAATTGAACTACTTTGAACTTATTTCAAAGAGGTTCGAGACCCCACAGCGAAAGTTTAAAAACTGGGGTGTATATGGGTACCAACAAGCTCGCATTATCATCTATCTGATTCTGACATCACAATGCTTTTATTCATCTGTTCACATCCATTCAATAAATCACATACTTCACTTTTCAAAAAGATCTTCATATATATATATATATATATATTTATTTATTTCCACTCAGCTTCCAAGTACATCACAAAATGGAATCAACACTTATACAAAAAGTAAATACAAAGTCGACGACCTAGTCAATTTGCAAGCCTTAACCCCAAAACTATGTTTCACACCAAGTGATCATCCATAATAGATGTGTTTCCATAAATGACAACCCTAATGTGTTCCTGAACACTCCTTAATGAGCCACTTGCCAATAGATGTTTGAGATGAGATCAAATCATATGTTGATTTTCTCTGTGCGAACGATGATCCTTTTGCAGAGGTAAATTTAATTATAATGTAGATTGCAATATGAAATTCCATATTTATACACATGTATCAACTTAACATTTGAATTTTTTGGTGAATAGGGGAGGGTTGAAAATAGGTCGTTCAGTGACCACCATTATATCACCTTTACACATCGAGATCTCAGCCACCCATTCACGGTATGCATTTTTATCTAGACACATTTAAGTACATTTAAAGTAAACAATAAATGCTTGAATTGATAATGTGTTTGATATATTTTTTGAAATTTTGTAGGGTGCTTTATGTAATACTAAGTTTGTCATTTCTTCACGCTCTACCATACCAGTCACTTAGAATCAGTGTTATATACCCAAAGTAGTTTTTTCATTCATTAATTTTAAGTGTTTATATGCTTACTAATTTATGTACAACATTTGTTTGTGGTTAGTTTTTTGCACTTTTATGATTTTGGATTGTCTCATGCTGCTTCACATTTACGTCTCGATTCATCACTGATGTTGGCTATGCATCAAACATATAATTTAAATTCTTTTGTTCAATAAATTAATATTCAAGTTATATACTTTAAAATTTATGTATATACAAGTTTGATTCATGCTTTGTATATGTTTTTTAGCTCAACACCGCCATCAATCTTGGCATGGCTATAGGATTGAGCCAAATGCAACCACTAACATTATCTTTTGAGTTCGTGTTTAAAATACTAATTTTGAATTGTCTATTATGTACCTTTCTTTTATACCTAGATTATAAATAAATTATAATGTTTTTTTTTTCACAGGACTTGAATGCATCCACTTTTGATGTTTCTGAGAGAGGACCTCCTTGTCCCACTGAGGGAAATATTGGGCATGAATGCATGCATGGTAAAATTTTAAATATTCATTAATATTAATTTTAGTTTTTAAGTGAATTATGCAAGTCATTTCAATTATACATCAATTCACTCTTTTTTACAGGACTTGACTGCATCCACTTTTGATGTTGCTGAGAGAGGACCTCCTTGTTCCACTTAGGGAAATAATGAGCATGGGCACATGGTAAAATTTTAAATGTTAATTAATATTAATTTTAATTTTTAGTGAAATATGAAAGTCATTTGAATTATACATTATTTCACTCTTTTTTACAGGACTTAACTGCATCAACTTTTGACCTTGCCAAGAGAGGACCTCCTTGTCCCACTAAGGGCATTACTAAGCATGGGTGCATGATAAAATTTTAAATGTTCATTAATATTATTTTTACTTTTTAAGTGAATTATGCAAGTCATTTGAATTTAACACACATAGTATTCTGATGCTATCTTTTAAAAATGTATAGGAGGATGAGGGCACTCAGAAGAACATAGGACATGATGGTGCATCCCACTCACCTTCATGCAGAGTGAAGAGGGCTGCATATTAGATTGACGAGAAGAGCTATATTATATGTGTTATATACACTATTTCACTCATTTTTGTCACATGTTAGACCTTTTTATGTTATTATATAATAGATATATTCCGATGGCACATGTTATACATGTTATTGGGACATATTACCATGTTATTTGGACTTGTGTTATCAAGACTTGTTATCAAATTATTTTGACTTGTCATAATATTATTTGGACTTGTTGTTAGAGTTGGACTTTGTTGTGTGATTATATATCATAAGTTAATATGATGGGCATTATGATACATATTATTCCAGGACTTGTTATGTTATTTATCTTATTCATGAAAATTTTAAATCTTATTTCATGATATTTTTTTAAATAGTGGTTTGAATCTAGATATACGAGTTTATCTAATATCAATTATAAACAAATGTAAATTGTAATTTTATCATTAATAGTAGCTATTTATTTATTTACTTGACAAGAGAAATTTATTTATAAATGGTCATTACTCAAATAACTCAATATATAATTGACATGAAACAATATAGATGTAACTCATATTGGCTTCAAGATTACCTATAAAAAAATCATCAATCTAACAATGACATATTAATTTGAACTATGAAAAATGGATGTAAAAATAACTATATCATTATCCATTAGTGAACATAGGACTATATAAGTATGCATTCAATTTATATTTAAAACAAAATTGGATGAATAAAAGTGAAGTCATGTGTTTTATAAAAAAATTTAGAAAAATACAAGTGTGCATTGAACTACATAAATAGTTCATGTCTATGTTCTTCTAGAGGTCCTATATCATAAAATTGAATTTTGCAATGTTAGAAAATATGTATTTAAATGTAAAGTTCATTTAAATTCTCAATTATCATTTATTTCGATAATTAAAATCTAGGATCCAAAAGTTAAATAAATGAATTGGACTCACCTAGTATTACAACTTTGATTAGCCAAAAGTTGTAAATTGCACAAGTTGAATGACATCTACGTTATCTAGTTGTACTTGACACCTAAAAACCAAAGTAATTAGGTCTACATATGAGACTTGAAAGAAGACATCTAAATATAAAACTACATATAAAAATTAAAAAAATTAACAAAAACTTACATGTATAAATTTGATTCAACCTAATGTACCATCAGAATCCTCTCTTTTCTATAATGCATCTATGATTGCCTCATGATCTTCCATTGAAAGTGTCCATAATATTTTATTAGCAGGCCTCCCTTTGTATCTTTACAATTTGATATTTTTTTACCACTACCAAATTGGAATATTGTTTAATCTTCTTTTTTTATTAGTAGTCTTCAAAATTTGACAAACCATTCCTTCTTGTTAGGTATTTGCATAGTCATGTACCAACAACCACAACAAACCAAATAGGATATTGAAAACCATAATCATCTACTTCATGAAATATCAACTTTTTCTTAGGTTCTACACATCGAGAGAGCTAATACTCAGTCTTCTCTTCATTATCCTCGGGTGCAACAACAACATACAGATGTCCTGCAAAAATAAATTAATACATGTACAAATAAAAGCTCTTAGACTTTTAATTCAAACAAAATAATAAATTATATGACATAAATTAATAATATAATTTAAATTTGTGCAAGAAATTGAATTAAATTTCTAGGTTGTATGAGGTCTGAAATACGATCATATCTTCTAATGCAAATGCATGATTTAGGTCTTAATTTCTTATATCATCTTCATCATGTGTCTCAATAGGTGTTAAGTATTTTTGTTGTCATTCTTCAGCCCATTCCATATTCTTTCATTCTTCCCATTCATGTGCAAAACAAATTTGAAAAAACATGCAAGCTCCCTAATCCATATAGTCCAAGTGTTAGAATTAGAAATCCTAAATGAATGCCAGTTAGCTGGCCTACTGATTGTATCACAATCATATCTTGAAAGGATATTATTCTCTTTAACTAGCTAGAATAAATGTCTAATTGTAGAGTTCAGACTTTCTCCTATAGATAAACTTGTTTTACACCATTCAACGATTGCACGTGCATCGTTTCATTTTTATTTTTTCCTCAACTTTGAGTTTCTCTCTGCAAAGGGCTCTCTTACCACATGAATGGGACCATCATGTTCTCCTTTACTATGTTTAGCCTAAAAAAATCCAAATATGTGGGATATTATTTTTCTTATGTGTTCTACTCAACCATTAAAACATTATAGCATTCTTGAATTTCCCTGTGCAATTATCTGACCATACTAGATGTTGTGTTATATGAATTTCTCTATATTTCCTCCCATGGTTTCATTATGTTCAATGTTTATTTTGATCCGAGATACTTTTTCATGTTATTTTGGTTATTGGCATTATGAGATGCTTTCGAGGACAATACCTTATTTTATCTTCCAATATCTTAGCTATAGTAGATGGTTGGTTTATGTTGCATTTTTTATCATATTTGCATGATGATACTAAAGATGTGAAATGATAGCTTATGATGATGCCTAGATTATTTTTATTTAATAAATAATGGATTGTTATGTTGATTATTATATCAAACTTCACCATAGTACTGTGCCTTATATGTTGTAGATATTTTAGTAATTACTTCCATTGATATAAGATCATGTTACCATGGTGGCTTATTTAATGCTTATATTTAAATGCATAAATATAAATGCAATGCTTATTTAAATCATTTATTATTCTTTGTTTTCTCATTTAATAGATATGTGTGTGTGTGTGTGTGTGTGTGTGTGTGTGTGTGTGTGTGTTTGTGTGTGTGTGTGTGTGTGTGCGCACGCGCGCGCGCGTGCGTGTGTGTGTGTGCAAAGTGAGATGAAGTCATAGTTACCCCCTTTTGAGGTCCACACGATGGTGTTGTCTTCTTCATTGTTTGATTATTACATGTTGTGCTTTGGATATTTTATTATGGCCAGGTGTACTTGATGTTTGCATGTTTACTGAATAGGTACCATGTACATTCACCCTAAGTTTCAGGAGTTGAGTGTGGACCTATATCCCTGGCAGTGGCATAAGAGATAGTATCATTGTCCTTTCATATTAAGCCAATATTGTTCCTGTATGAATGTCATATCCTGAGTAGAATATTATTCCCTCTGGTACATGTTTTTAAATCCAGATTCATTATGCATTTGTGATAGACCCGTGATTGTCTGTGCATTTATAAGTTCCTATAGTGGTTGTGGATGATATTTAATTAAATATGGATTTTTAATGCTTTGGGGAATTTTAATACTTAGTTTAATTACTAGCTATTTGGCCATAGTTGGATTCTAATTACCTGGAATTGTTTTTTTTGTGGTGGGAAAAAATGTAAGTAGGTTATTTTAATTATCTAAATATTCTATTTTAAAAGTCACTTTTTAAAGTGTTATATATGTTGAAAGTGAGTTCTTTTTACTCACTTTATCATTTTGGTCTTTTATGAATTTTGTATTTTGCTCCAAACTTGATTGGAAAAATCATCTCTTTTGTTCATTATGACTGACTCGTTTGTTTGATCCTGGTGGGTAGCAGCTCATTGGAATTGTGCCCTGAATACCTTCATTTCTGTGGATCGGCTTGATGTAACTACAAGCCTTGCTCTCTACCCTAATATCAACTAGGGTTTTCAATAGGCCTCTTCTCTAGCCTAGTAGGGATCTTCTCTAACCATAAATTCCAAGGTTCCTCTTCTCAAAAACCTCCTCTAATTCAGCTTGTGTCCACCAATAAATAAAATACAACATGCTTCACAAAGCCCCATGGAGGTCTCTTCACTCCTCTTTCACTATCTGATCCATAAGGTTCAAGATCACGCAAATATGGAGAGGTAGGATTCAAATTAGGTTAATTGGATCCAATCCAATGTTTATCCACACATCTTGCAATGAAACTCTAATCGAGTTCAAGATTTTCCTTCAAGAACACCCAAATAGGGCTACAAGCAATTAGGCCTATTTGGTCACCTTTTTTTTTAAATCTTCAAATACTCCTAAACAAGTGCCCAAAAAAACTCCACTTACAAACACCCTTTATGGTATCCTTCAAGATTTTGTTGTTTTTCACTCCCCAAACTATCCATACACCAAGAAGCTATAATCATGCCTAAAATTCAGGGTTTCAAGGCATTATGAATGTCTACATAGGGGTTTGGTTTCTTGGTACTTAGAACTCTTCACCCAATATTATACTTAAATTTGGGGCCTCTTCAAACATCACTCTACCTCTCCACAATCTCAAGTTGAAGCATTAAATGCATTCAACCCACTGTAACTCACTTGCAATGCTTTATAGCCCCTAGCCATGCATCACAGGCTTGCCCAGGGAATCATTGCAAAAATTGAATAAAAGATTCCCAGGGCCCCTCCTTCTACACACATATATTATAAGGAGTCACCTCACCCATTCCAAGAGCCCATACAATTTCTACAGTGGAATGATGAGCTATGACTCCACTTGCATAGCCTTCCTAGTTCAGACCAACGATGGGGCTTAAAACAAAATAATTTACAAAACTAACTAAGAACACTTCAAAATTAGAATCTATTATCACAAATAATTCCAAAATGTATTACTACAACTTATTGACAAATCACAGTAAGCAATCTAATCCATAAAAATGTTCCAACCAAAGAAAAGCTTCAAATTACAAAGAAAACTTGTCTCTCTTCAATTATCCTTCTTCCAAAATGTCATCCAACATTTTTCACAGGTCGAGGGAAGCCTCATATAGTTTACCAAATCCCTATCTCAATAGTTTTAGATAGTTAATAAACCACTTTGCCCGAAAATGTAATTATGCAACAAATGTTGTCAATGTTGTCAATGACAACAATGACAACTTTTACAACTTTTGGGTTTTGCATACAAACTTGGTCACTATCACAAGAAACTCAACCAAAAGCCTATATAAGAGTTATAAAACATAAAATAGGTCTCCCATACACTCCCTTGTCCAATTTGACCCTAAAATGCATAAATACAACTTTTGTCACCATGATTGACAATATTGACAACTTGGACAATACTTAACACTTAGGTGTGAAATGACCTAATGAGAGCTCCTAACCTATCACACCACACTTTAGGACCCCAGGTCCTATTATCACACTATTGGTTTGGCTAAGACCACTACAAGCCAAAAATCACATAAGAAGCCCTAGGTTACCCTTTAGCCCTACCTAGGTGCTCCTACACCATACTCCCCTACAAAGGAAAGTCATGTCACTCATGTAGACAAAATGTATTCACAAATGCCCATCTTCTTGAAGTATGTAGCTGCAATCCATGTTGCTTCTGATTCAGGCCTATTCTTCCACTTTATAAGGTGCTCCATGTACACCTTGTGCCTTGTAGTCTTCTTAACTCTGGAATCTAGAACCTTGTCTACTTCTAACTATGGCTTGGGAGGTAATACAGTAGCTTCAACATCACTACTGACCCCATGACTACTTTGACCTATCTCAGCTATTAGCTCTTTGAATTTGATCAAGTCTTGAACATTAAATACAAGAGATATTCTTAAATCTGAAATTAAGTCTATTTTGTATGCATTAGCCCCATATTTGGCTATGATCTTACAAGGTCCCACCCTCTTCATCTGAATTTTATTAGGCATATATTTCTACGATCTAGATTTGATCAAGTGAACCATCACATAATCACCCACTTCAAATTGAATATCTCTCATCTTTTCATCCACTTTGGCCTTCAACTTTTGTGTATTGTCTTGTATTGTCTTGTGGACTTGATCTTGGATCTCCTTCATGGTTTGAGTGAAGTCCTCAGCATGTCCACTCCTATACTCCTTTCCACAAAGATCCCTAAGCTCACACACACACCCCTTGCGTGCATCCCATAAACCACCTCAAATGGGCTTTTTCCTATTGTTTTGTTCTTTCTATCATTGTAAGCATACTCTACTTGGGTAATGACCACATCCCATGTCTATCCATACTCTTTAGTTAGGAACCTCAATAGGTTACCCAACACTTTGTTGACCACCTTAGTTTGGCCATCTGCCTGAGGATGGTAGGCTGAACCAAATGAGAGATTAGTACCCAATCTATTCCACAAGGTTTTGCAAAAATGACTCATGAATTTCACATCCCTATCTGAAACAATACTTAGGGGAAAACCATAAATTCTCAAAATCTCCTTAAAGAACAAATAAGCTATATGACTAGCATCATGAGTAGTCTTTCAAGGTATGAACTGACTCATTTTACTAAATCTATCTACCACCACATAATTTTTTTCATATCCTTGCTTTGTCTTGGGTAGACCCGCTAAGAAGTCCATGCTCACACATTTCCATGGCCTATTTGGGAATGGTAAAGGTTTTTATAATCCTACATTTCTCATTCCTCCTTTGGCTTTCATGCACAATATACATTGCTCAACATACCTAGTCACATCGCTTATTAATTTTGGCAAATGGTAAAAATTTTGCACAAGTTCCAAAGTCTTGTTCATACCAAAATGACCACTTAAGCTTCCATTATGTTTCTCCTATATGAGATTTTCTCTCATTTAACTCCTTGGTACTCATAATTGATTACCCTTAAATAACAATCCATTTTACAAAGTAAAATCAAATAAATTGCTATGAAAGTGATTCTGAAAATCAGTACACACCTTGTAGGCTTCACCAAAATCCTCAACTTCCTTATAGATATCTCTAAAACTTTCAATTCCAATGCTATTCAACTGAACCTCTTGGTATGTCAATAATCTCCTACTTAGTGCATCTGTAACCTTGTTCAATTTCCCTTTCTTGTTCTTAATTGTAAAAGTGAATGCTTGTAAGAACTCCATCTGTTTTAGATGTCTATTTATTAGTTTCTCCTGAGTATTGATATAACTAAGGGCTTGGTTGTCAATAAAATCAAAAAACTCCTTGGGTAATAGCTAATGCCTCCACTTCCTAATGGACTGAACTAAGGCATACAATTCCAAGTCATAAGAAGAATATTTCTTCTTGGTGTTATGCCCTGCATACCCATCCCTACATTTTGTTGGCAAAATATTGGGTCCCTCTTTTTCGCTTTTGGGTTATTCCTTTTTTTCTTTTGTTTCCCTTTTTCTTTCTCTGGCCTTTGCCTCCATGTGGCCATTTTTTTTTCTTCTTTTTGGTTTTCCGCACTCTAGGACTCGGTCCCAGAGTGTTTTGTTCTTTTGTGTCAGCCGAAGTCTGGACCCTGGGATTCTTCTATTGTTAATTCCTCCCTAGTTGGAGGGTGTGGTCATGTGGGATTCCTAGGCCCAGAGTCCAAAGGTTAGCCTTTTCTTAGGGTTTACTGAAGGGAATGGTGCATTTTAATATAAGGGATATAAATTAAGCTTCACCTGTCATTTTTACACTTATCATGAACAATTTACCCTCAGAGAAAATTAAGAGAGAATTATGTGATTTCCCAGTGAGCTAAGTGCAATTTTCTTCAAGGGATTAATAGTGATTTGGAGTTCAGACCTAAGCATGTTGAAGATATCCTGCAATGTTCCCAGTGTGTTCATAGATTTCAAAGAGTTTCTCCTTTGTAGAGCACCTCTCATTCCCTTCCTTCAACATCTCTGGTTTTAGGTAGGTCCTTCTGGCCCTTCTCTTTCTTTCTTTTTGGTTTGAATTTTGTTCCTTTCTTTTTCATCATTGCCTCTCATTGGTAGGATGGTTTTGCAAGAGGGTTGTGCACCCTCTCTGCATTTTTGGATAGTGTAAAAATTATAAATTTCTGTAAGCCTCTGTAAATTTGTAGGTAGTGGCTTGTAGGTTAGTTGCAGTTTGTTTGCATCTATAGGTAGCCTATGTAAATATTGTTCTCCAGCCTCCTATTAATAGTGTTCATAGTGTGTCATCCTATATAGTCACATGTAAATGTGTGTACATGGTCTATACATTTTGTTGAGTCCACCGCACCCTCTGTGTCACTTAACCAAATTCAAGCTCACCCGCCTGGTGTTCACTAGACTTGACCTCGTCACCTTGCCTATTTGAGTTATGGTCTTTCTCTCTCCCCCATCACTTCAGGATTAATGGTAGGATTAATTTCCTACATGTGAGTGTTTAAAACCATCCCAAGTGGAATTCACTAAATTTTTGTTGAGACAATCATCATAATTAATGTCATTACTCTGATCATTGCATGACCACATGAAAGCCCATGTCAGCCCAGTACAGTGAATTGCTAGGTCATTTCAATAACAATCATATTTTCTAGACTCCCGGTTCCACATAATCCCACAGCCTTCATCTCATTTGTGGCATAAAATAGAATCCCTGAGACCTCCGAGTGTTGACCAAATTTGAAGTAAGTTATTTCATTTATTACATTTTTGAGATTTGATATTAACTAACGTCTTCTTGAGGAAAGGTGTGAAATGGTGATGAAATCTCTGGAACCTAGGAGTTTATTATATTTTATTATTTGTATTAATGGTTGTCCGGTCTTGCAGGCTATGAACAACACATCAAGCAATAGGTCTAAGGTATCTTCCTCTCCTAGAAGTCTGAAACTTCCGTCCACCTCAACAAAGGTGGCCACCAAGACAAGGGCTGAGAAAGCACAGGAGAAGCTCCCACTCACCAAAAAATTTATTAAGGATGGTGTCATTGTGGGATCCAAGGTGGATTCCAAATTGCAACTAATAACTGATATAGAGGTCAGACTGTGGGTTTTATTACAGGGCCTGGTCAGGATAATGGTCAATCAACATTCTGCCATAGATAGTATGGAAAAGAACATGGCCACTTCTAGCATAATGAAAGCCGCCTACATCCCTTTTGTCATGCAGACTTTAGAGCTGATTCTCACCCTAGAGGAATACTACAAAGAAACCATCTGGGTTTTTATACTTGTTTCTTCCCTTCAAACGGGTTACCCAACGCCCCTAGTGTCCCTCGACACTGCCACTTTTGCTTTAGGACTGGGAGATGGTCCAATTTTGTGGGGATCCTCTTCGAGCTCTGGAACATCTGGAAAAGTAGAGATAAGGGGAAAAAAAAGAGATCACCCTGGCCTAGGTCCCATCCTCAGTTCCAGACCATATAATGGAAAAACTCAATGCCCAACTTGAGTCATCTTGACAGGTGGGTGAAACAATCACCGCCAAACTTTCCCTTGGTCTTGTAGTCGCTCCAGTGGGATCTTCCCTTCCTTCACGATCCCCTTCACTTGAAACACTCATGAGCTGGGAAATAGAGACAGAGGATGAGGGTATGGCTATTTTGGATGATGGAGCCCCATTGCAGACAAGGAGAAGGAAACCAAGATCAAATAATCCTCCTCCGAGCATAGATGCAATCCCCAGACCATCAGGAAATATTATTGTGGATCTCATCCCTTCCTCCCCCAAAATAGAAAATCCTTTGGAGGCCTCCTCTCCCCATGACATTTTTGATGAAATCTTCCAAATCGATGACCTTGTGAATTTGTAGGAAGATGTGGATAGGGTAGTGGAAGAGATCGCCGCACAAGAAGTAGAAAATATCCTTGGGGAAGAGGAAAGACAAGAAAAAGAAATTTCCCCAAAAAAAGAGACCTGGGGGTAGGAACTAGAAAGCACACTAGGTGTGGAAGAAACACCAGTCTTGGGGACCAAGACAAAAGAAAGGCTGATACAAGATGAGCAATTGACTATGGCTAGGGAAACCAGACCTTCAGGAAAAACTGTACCCTCAGTTGTCATGCTCCAATTTCTTCCAGATACCTTGGGTTACCCATTACCCTAGGATATGACATTCAGAAAGGTGGTCTCCTTAGTGCAATAGTTAGACCCAGGTCGCATAGCCTCGCCCCTCTAGAAAATAGGCCCCTGTAGGAGAATGTCTCGGTAGGGAATGCGGGAGGAGCTCTGCAATAGTAGGATGTGGGGGAGAACCCCAAAAATATGGATATAGACACCACTAAGGTGGGAGAAGTGGGAAACCCTGGGAATAAAGAAAAGGAGTCCATAGTGACCACAAATGCTGGGGAAGCACAACAAGCCCTCAAAGAGGGCCTAAATATCTAGGACCTAGCAGTAAGACCGCCCTTCTGCCACAATGGCTGGTGGAATTGAGGAAGAGAAAGGACCTAGCGAAAGTGAGAGCCCCTCTCTCTCTGGCCAAGATGATGGCTCAAAATCAAGAGGCCCAGAAGCCTAAGAAGGCTCAAAACCTCCATACCATTCAGACTCATCTGAGAGGAAACACCATCGTGATAGTAGCGACACCTACCCCAGACAAAGAGTAGGTAGTAGTAGGAGCTGTAGAATACACTATCACAGAGGGCCCTTTGGGGAGGATAGATAAACAAGAGGAACTAGACCTATTTAAAGAAGAAAGCCAGGCAATTGAGGCCCGATAATAAAAGAAAGGATAAAAGCTGAAAGAGGCAAAAGAGACAAATGATAATCTCCTCGGGATTCTTGTAGAGCTGACATAGGCATTGGTTGTGATTCCTCTGAAGGCCTCCACATCTGGAACACCACTCCCATAGGGTGACATCAACACACTAAGGAAAATGAAGAAGAAAGCACAGGCTATAGATGATTGGGTAACTGAGAAAGTAGGAGTCGTAAGGCATTTCCTGACAGCTACACTCCTGGACCTCCACCGGGCATTTAACATCTTGGGATAGGTAAATGACGTTGTTGCTTAGTAGGAGGGGGAGATAGAAAAATATGAAGAATGGAAAAGTGAGCTGGAAGAGATAATAAATTTTGGGGAGGAATCCATCACAAAGATGGGTATTTTGGGGGATGAGTATTTTGGGTTTCTCTGGGCCCAGCACTCCAGACTTGGTTTGAAAATTTAGATAAGAAAGCAAGTGGTAGCAGCCTTGAAGGGTAAAGTCCTAGCGATGCAAAATTAATTTAATTCATATGTGGCATTTGTCACAAGGGTTTCGGCATTTGATCCCTTTAGCACTGAGACATGTGCTCCGGTCAATTTTGTTTAGAGTAGATTTGATGAAATAATGGAGGTGTGGTTCCAGTCCCTTAGAGATTTTGATAGAGGAAAGATATCATGTCTCACCTGCATGTTTCTCCAGGTGCACAACACTGCAAAGATGGCTATAGAGTTCAAAGAGGGTGCTCGAGATGTGGGAGATAAGTTGGAGGCAGCCAAGGACTGCCAGGATTGTATTAAAGAGATAGACGAGGAAGGAATTACCCAAATTTTGGAGACATTCCAAAAATGTAAAGAGCAGTGAAGTCTTCTGATTTTTAGATATTTCCACCGGAAAGGCAAAGTTTTGAAGATGTGTTGTTCTTTGAGCGTAAGCTCGTGGACTCCGCAATACCGAGTCCCATTTTTTCATTCTTTTGTAGCAATCTATGTCAAGGTTCTTTGGAGCCAATCGATCACTGTCAACAATTAATAAGGGTCAGAATGTAAGTGATCTAGATAATGATAGGTCAGGCAGATGGGATGGTTTTGATAGATGTCTTCTTATTCCCCCAAGTCACTTCTCCCACATTTACTACCTCGCACACCTTGAAGACAGGGAGCTGCATTCAGCATTAATGAGGTGTATGGCCTAAGTTACCAAGATAAACAACTTTGTTCTACAATTACCATGGCCCTCTTATCTTGGCTAAGTTTTCTAGATTTCTCCCCTTTCTTCTTCTTCCATCTTGTCAAAACTTTTTACATCTCGAGATGATTGTAAGTGGTACAGGTAGTACGGGCCATGGATATTGTATTTTATTTAGCAAGTGTACAGGTAGATTAGGTCTAGTTTGTGTATAAATAATAAGACTGATGCCTTAACAAGGGTTAGAAAAAATGAGGATTTCTCTGTCCAAAAGAAATATAAAATAATAGTTAGGAGTTTACATTCAATCTATCCTTTGTAGCTTAATGCTCCCTTGGAGCCATGAATGTACTCACCAGTGATGCTGGAACCATTTCAAGTTAATGAAAGAAGGAGTAATAGCTTGTGGCCCAATGTTATTTGTTGTTCTGATCTTTGAAGTTAATGAACATGTTTTGTGTTGTATATCTTCTTATGTCCTTTTCTCTGGTGTTTTTTTTGCATTTAGTTAAATGATCTTACCTCTCTTTTCTATTGAATGGATATGAATCGTTGATTCCTTGTGTATCTAGTATTTATATTTGTTTTCCTACATTGGAGCTTTTGTGATTTCTTTGATAAATCTAAGATGCTTGTAGGAAACCTGACCCCCTTTTTAAATCTCTAGAAGTGATGAGTAAAAATGAGTTATCCCCTCAAACAACAGTCACCTGCCCAGCTTAGCTCCCCCGCACCATTGAGACCCAACTACTAGGTGCTTGGAGGCTAGGAGAATTCATTCTCTAGTAAACCTCTACAAGCAAAGTTTTCTGGTACTCTAGTACCTAATGACAACTTATATAATGTTGGCAGGGCTAGTCACAAAGTCCTGTCAACAGAAAATGGTGCTAGAAGGAGGGAATGAGCTCATCTCCCTTAGAAGATTTCAATTTCACGCTGCCTAAGGGCTCCCCAAGCTGTAGTTTTAGGAACTAGGATTTCCATGGTATAGGGTCATTTTCATCCTTACACTTTGAAAGAATCCTCTAATGGACCCCTAATCCTAGAGACTTTGTAGAACTCAGACCTCCTGTCTAAAGAAAAAGGACCCACCAAAGTAGATAGCCATTGAATTTTCTCTAGGGATCTACCACACACCAGAATACCCAAATCCCTCAGATAGTCTTGAGAACTCACATTCACCAAAGCCAAAACCAAATAGCCCTGATGGCTACCTACTTCAACAATACTGGGTCCCCAATGGGGCAGTTCCCCGGTGCTACTAACGATCTTCCTCCACACCCGGAGAAGACCTACCCTAAATACGAGCATCTAGGTCACCGAACTGTAGAAGAACACATCTAAGCCTACAAAGATATCATGAATAGACACTGGATACAACATCAAGATGTTGTAACCTAGATGTTTCCATTGTCCCTAGGACAATATGAGTTGAACTGGTATTTAAAATTTCCTGCCAACTCCATCAATATTTGGAAAGATATGGAAGACACCTTCGTGGTAGCCTTCCGCATTCACGTGGACCCAACTTGGTCCCATAGCCAATTCATTTCCATCAGAAAGGAACCAAATGAGCCTCTTAATACCTTCAATTATTGGTTCCAATAGGCTTTGAAGGGGTGCATGGACCCTTTTATCCCATCTACCGATGTTACTATCTAGACGTACCTGAATGCTATGGACCCCTTTGTCACTACTTTCCTTTGAAGAACTACTGTCGCTAATGACCGAGATACGCTAGGAAAAGTTTATAACTTAGCCCTAGAGTTGTGTCATGGCTTGAGAAAGGCTCCCAATGAGATTGGAAAAAGCGTACCCTTCAACATGTTTCCCAGAGGAACTCCTTATGCTAGAGGATACAACCCCAATCTGATGATGGGTGCCCCAACAACTGCCATGGGCCCATCACTGATAGACCAACAAGCCCTGTACATTTACCCATTTCAGACCCAGACAACCCTGGGTCTAGAATACATTTCATGGAATGAGCCGCAGAAGATGCAAAAACCTTTGACACAATCCCCAGAGTACCTTTCTTCTAGTCATCCATGACCAAAGGATTTCCATCCTTGACTCCGAGAACTGCTACCGCTTTCCCAGGTAACCCACCACCTCAACCATCACACTATGACACCACTACCCAGCTGTCTGCCAAGGTTGAATCTCTCAGGAAATTGGTTTCCTCCTTGATAATAGACATGGGATAGCTGAAGGTGTGGCCTTCGAGGCCCAACAACCCTAATTCCTAGAGAGGAATGTTTTCTCAGGTCAAGGAAATGCCTATTTTAGAGGCTAAAGCTACAACAATGGGCCTTAGCCCAACCAACAATAATGGAGTAATAACATGAATACTGAAGACCCTCCTATGAATTAAACCACCACTCAGGGTGGTGATGGACCTAGTCATTCCTCATAGGTCACAAAATTCCACCCTCTGACCACGTAGTGTAATTTGCATGATATTGGCTCACATTCCAAGGTGAATTGTGCCATGTTGGAGAAGATCAACCAGATCTCCCAGTCGAATAGACAACAACCTTTTGATCCAAATACCCCAAAATATTCCCCAGTAGATCCCCCTCGCACTACCTTTATGTGTGAGACCATCTTCTTTGGGACAAATGAAGAAGATGAAGAAGAACCTAATTTACAAGGGTTCTTTAATGAATCTATTCTGGCCTTTGAGGCTAATGCCTTCACAAACCCATGGAATCCATATAATACTTAGAGTCAATCTAGCAAAGGGCCATCCTACATGTCAATTCCTCCCAAGAATACCACCCCCCAAGATTCTAACACAAATGATCATCCCCCCCAACTGAAAGGACTTGACCCTAGCTACACCAGGGATCTGGCCGGGGGAAGCCAACTCTACCCAAGTGGCGGTTTGATATCACCAAGGCATTGGAAAAAACCACTGCCTCCATGACCTTGATGGAGGTTTTAGTTAATTTTTCCAAGCAAAAGAGATCCCTCTTATAGCTCTTAGGGAACCTGAAATTTGTCAATCACCTGCCAAAGACCATCACTTTCGACAATGCCAACTTGGCAGTCTTCTGGGGAAATAGAGAAAATCCTCCCTTCTTGTTAGGCCTTAACATCTAGGGGAAAAAATTGTACAATTGCCTTGTGGATTCTGGTGCTTCGGGTAACATCATGCCCTTGTCCATCTTCCACAAGCTCAAACTTACTCCCACATCCTCCAAAGGCATAGTAGTCCAATTGGACAAAACTACTATGAAAATGGTTGGTGAGCTGAAGAACATCCAGATTTAGCTCATCAAGGATCACCATATATCTAGCATCATCGACATCCAAGTGGTCAAGATCCCTGAGACTTACAAGATGTTTTTGAGTCAAAATTGGTCAAATACCCTTTGGGGTATTTCTCGATAGACTTCTCCCACCTATGGCTCCCCTGGAAAGGGAAATCAAATCAGATTCAGGTAGAAAGCAATCCTAGAATGAAACAAGCCCTTACCAAAGTTGAGAAGGTGAATGAAATATTTTTCTCTGAATCCTCACTTAGGGTATATCGACCATGGGAGATCCTGACCTTTGACTTCATTCCTGATGATACCTTCCCCAGGGAGGATCCCATAATCACTCAGAGGACTCAAGACCTAGATGTAAAGATGAAATGCGAGGTAGACTCACAAGGTAGCAAGGCAACTTCAGCCACCCTCTTGTCAAGAACTTGGTTTCAGGTACATTATTAAAAAAACTCTAAACTGGAGTGTGATCCTTGTATTTTTAATGCTACCGACAACATCACCAATCTCCAAGAGAAGGAATGTAAAGCTAGGTTCCCTGGACCAAGAAATCCACCCAATAGTACACTTGAGGTGTCTCTTGTCTAGGATCCCAAACCAAGAGATTCCCTAGAGGAAAGTCTCACTACACACCATCCAACCTAAAGGAATCACCTAACAAACCTACCAACCCCAAACCCCATAAAAATTACACTTCACTTCCTTAGCCCCATAAAACTAACAATGATCTGTGGATCCTAAATTTTTATGGGTCCCGGTCCAAAAGAGGTTACAGAGCTAGAGTGGAATTAATCAACCCGCGAGGGAAATCCTTCCTTGCATCCTACAAATTGTAGTTTTCCTACACCAAAAATGTCACAGAGTACGAGTCCTTAATCCTCAGACTCCTATTAGCTTTGAAAAAAGGTATAACCCACCTCTGAACAATGGGTGATTTAGAGCTAATTGTAAAATAGATCTGGAGCCAATACACATGTCATGATAAAAGGTTAGCCACATATCGCAACCGGGCATGGAGCCTAATAAAATATTTTGATGCTTTTGGCATCAAACTTATCCCTCAGAAACATAATTATGTTCTAGATTCCCTCGCTGTGTTTTCCAATACCCACAATCCGATGGCTGGTTCCTGGCTTCGAAGATTCTTTGTTGAAATGGTCCCCACCCTATCCATCCTGGACAATATAACACACTTCCAAGTTTTCAAAGATGACCAACACATTTTTTCTTTCATGGAAAATGTTGGCGTATTTGAAGATCAGATCATGGAAGAAACCAATCATGATGATACCAGGCAAGGGGAAGAAGATGATGGGATCAATAATCTACCTACCAACACCATTCCTAAGGGGATGGTCTCTCTAGAATGAATCTTTGATTTGGACCCCTGGGGCCGAGACAAGATATCATCCTCCTCTGAAGGAGGAAAATATGAAAAGGTAAATATCGGTAAAGCCCATGAAGAAAATTTTGTCCACATTGGTACCTCCTGCTCCCTAGAGGAGAAGGAGAAGGTTCTCGCGGTTCTCCAAGAATATATGGATGTTATCATCTGGGGGTATGAAGATCTCAAAAGTTATGATACATCTATCATGACACATACCACCCCCCTGAAACCAGATGCTAAACCTTTGAGACAAAAATAGAGGCCGGTAAACTCTTTGATCAAACCCCTGATCCACCAGGAGGTTTACAAATTACTATCATCCAGGATCATCTTTCCTATCTGGCATACCACATGGGTTGCCAACCTTGTCCCCATACGCAAAAATACTGGCAAGATTCACATGTGTGTGGATTTCCACAACTTAAACAAAGCCTCCAAGAAGGATAATCACCCTATCCCTTCACTGGATGAGGTGTTTCAAATTGTAAATGGTTCACAAATGATGTCCTTTCTTGATTGGTACTCTGGGTATAACCAAGTCATGGTTAAGTTTGAAGATAGGATTAAAATGACATTCACCACTAAGTGGGGGACATTTGCATATCGGAGAATGCCTTTTGGCCTAATTAACATCGGGGCCACATTTCAAAAGGACATGGAGATTGCATTCAAAGGTCTGGTTAACAAATACATAATCATCTACATGGATGATTTAACAATCTTTTCTCGGAACATGCATAATTATCCTGCTCACCTCGCTTAGATCTGTGAGAGATGTCATCAGTACAATATCTCCCTTAACCCCAAGAAGTGTATATTCAGGGTCACTTAAGGGAAATTGCTCGGGCATATTATCTCTAAGAAAGGGATATCCATCGACCCTAATAGAGTAGAAGCATTGATAAAATTTACAAATCCCTGACAGTAAGAAGGAAATGAGATCTTTCTTTAGGAAGATAAACTTTGTCGAGTGGTTCATTACCAAATTCACCAAGATTGTCAGACCACTCAATGATATGATGAAGAAAGATACTAAAATTGAGTGGAGTTTAGAAGCAAAGTGGGCATTTTCCCAAATCAAACAGACTATAGTGGAAGCCCCGGTCTTGGCAAGTCTAGACTATTCCCTCCCATTCCACATTTATGCCTTCACTTCACCACACTCTACCACTGCAGTCCTAACCCAGAAAGTTGAGGGAGAGGAACCACCTATTTCTTTCATGAGCTCTCCCTTTAAGAACGGTGAAGTCTGGTACACACCATTGGAAAAGCAAGCCTTTTCCCTAGTCTGGGCCATGAACAAATTTCAGCACTACATTCTCTAGAGAAAAGTGCATGCCATTATCCCAGACTAGGATGTCAAGTCTTTATTGCTACAGAGTGAACTGGGTGAACGTCGAGGGAAATAGATGGCCATCCTCTAGGAATATGACCTTGAAATGCAACTGATGAAAATAGTCCAACACCAAAGACTATTTAAAGCAATGGTAGAGGCCACTCCAAAAATTGAATGCCAGACTTACACTGTGGAGTCCATCACTCAAGATCCATGGTATACTGATCTGTTGTACCTATTAGTTAGAAATTAGTGCCCACAGGGCCTCCCTCCTAAAAAAAATCATTCCTTGTGACTAAAAAGTACCCACTTCATGGTAAAAAATGGGACGCTTTTTGGTAGGAATTTTGAAGGGATTTAGCTTTGGTGCGTATAAGGAGACAAAGTTGCCAAGATGATAGAGGAATTCCATGAGATGTATGGAACCGGTCATGGCTTAGATAATTCCACTGCCCATCAGATTCTACAGGCTAGATATTATTGGCCTTTTATCTTCAAAGACATTCATGCTCACGTAAGGAAGATCCATACCTGTCAAACTATCGCTTCTCATGAATGGAACTCGGAAATGCCTTTACAGCCAGTCTTTGAGGTTCAACCCTTCACCAAATGGGCATTCAAATTTATTAGGGAGATAAATCCCAACTCATCCACCAACCACTGGTACATTTTAAATGCTACTGATTACTATACCTGGTGGTCTGAGGCAATCCCATGCAAAAACAATAATATGGATGTCGTCATAAAGTTCTTGGAAGAGAACATCGTCACAAGATTTGGAATGCCTTTTTCTATCATATGTGACAATGGTCTGGAAATTTATTCAGCACAAATTTTAGAATGGACCTATTAGAGAAAGATCACCTTAAAATTTTCCAACAACTATTATCCCCAGGGTAACGATGTCACTGAATCCACCAATAAAAACCTACTGGAAGTAGTCAAGCATTTGATAGAGAAGAATCCCCGGGACTGACACCAAAAACTCAAGTTCATCCTTTGGGAGGATCACATCAGAATTAAGTTAGCCCTGGGAACTTCTCCATTTCACCTAGTTTATGGCCAAAATCATGTATTCCCAATAAACTTACAAATCCCTGTCTTGCAGTTCATGTAGGAATTCAACACTCAGGATAACGTTGTGGAGGTTGGCCTCTTGAACCTAGTGAAAATGGAAGAAAAAAGAGATGTGACACTTGAGTATTTTGTGTGTCACCAAGCAATTGTCAAATGCTGGTTCAACAGAAGAGCCCAATACAAATCCTTTCAGGTTTCAGACCTAGTCCTTTTGTGGGATAAAGCCCAGGAGAAGAACAGAAAACATACTAAATTTCAAAGGATCTAGCTCAGACCTTATTTAAGCTTGGAGATCTACAGGGCCAACACTTATTGCCTCAGTGCCATGATTAGAGAAGTCGTTCCACTACCCATTAATGGATAGTTTTTCAAACATTACTTTGAGTGAGGGAGGGAGGTATGTTTCCCTAAAGTTCTATCATATGTAAATATTCCTGCCTGTAAATGTTCCCAGCACTCCTTTGGAGTGTTTTGTCCTTGTAAATAGTTGGCAGCCCTCTGGGGTCATTTTCTTTTCTTTTTTTTTTATTTTCTGCCTTTGGTTTCTTTTTTCTTTGTGTGTCTTTCTTTTTTGGGTTCCCAACATGTTTCTCTCTTCTTGTAGACAAGTATGCTTCACATGACATCTAGTCCCTAGAATGGTGTCTTATGCATTTTGGTTACTCTGTAATCTATTGCTAGCATGGTGGGATTTGTTAGCACTCTGGAGTTATTTTATACGGATGGTAAAAGGTTATGGGAAATCTTCATCAGATTAACATCCATAGAGTCTTGACATTGGTTAACAAGAAATCATAAAGAGTGACTAATCATATTTTCCCTAAGAGCAGAGCGGCTGCATTGGTTATTGGCCATATCCGAAAATCAAAAGAATATCTTGGGCCCAGAACTTCTCTCATTTTTAGTAAATCAAAAGGTATGGCAAGGTGAAAGAAGTACCACCGTGAAAATTAGCTAAGCTTAACGTTCATGGTGAAAGGAGTACTGCCTTCCCCATCTTCAAAAAAAAAAAAAGAGAACTAGAGAATGGAGAATTCTAGGATCCGAAGGATTGTGCATGATATAGCCATTTTGGTCTGATGTAATTAGTGCAGTCTCTATGTTTCTCCTAGAAATCATCGGCTTGATTTTCTAACAAAGCACACACTTCACAACTAACAAGAGATTGAAGGATTGAATCTTGGTGAGTTATATTTTCTCAGACACCCCGCACCTTGCAAGTGAAATGCTTCAGGTAACGAAGAGCCCCAATTTTTCTAACAAGATATTCTGTGATTCTCAAATGTACTAAGGCACTCATCCCAGCAAGTCACCATTTTTTATTCCTTGTTACCCGCCCCTACATTTTGTTGGAAAAATTTTGGGTCCCCCTTTTTCACATTTGGGTTCTTCCTTTGTTTCTTTTGTTTCCCTTTTTCTTTCTCCAGCCTTTGCCTCTGCATGGCCATTTTGTCACTTCTTTTTGGTTTTCCACACTCCGGGACCTGGTCCTGGAGTGTTTTGTTCTTTTGTGTTAGCTGAATTCAAGACCCTGGGATTCTTGTGTCATTACTTCCTCTTTAGTGGGAGGGTGTGGTCGCACGGGATTCCTAGGCCTGGAGTCTAGAGGTTTTCCTTTTCTTAGGGTTTGTGGAAGGAAATGGTGCATTTTAATATAAGGGATATAAATCAAGATTCTCCTATCATTTTTACACTTACCATGAACAATTTACCCTTAGAGTGAATTAAGAGAAAATTGCACGATTTCCCATCGAGCTAAGTATGATTTGCTTCAAGAGAGTAACAGTGATTTGAGTTTGGACCTAAGCCTGTTCAAGATATGTTACAGTGTTCTTGGTGTGTTCATGGATTTTGAAGAGCTGTTTGTTTGCAAAGCACCTCCCGTACCCTTCCGTCACATTTTTGGTTTTAGGTAGGTCCTTCTGGCACTTCTCTTTCTTTCTTTTTTGTTTGTGTTTCATTCCCTTCCTATTGGGCTTTGTTTGCTTTGTGTTCTAGTCTTTGTCGCCACCTCATGTTGGTGGGATGGTTCTATAAGAAGGTTTTCTTCCCTCTGTGCCTTTGGGGATAGTGTAAATAGTGTAAATTTCTGTAAGCCTTTGTAAATTTGTAGGTAGTGGCTTGTAGGTTAGTTGTAGTTTTTTGTGTGTCTGTAGGTAGCCTATGTAAATATTATTCTCTGGCCTCCTGTTAATAGTGTTCATAGTGTGTCATCTTATATAGTTTCTTTTAAATACATGTACATGGTCTGTACATTTTGTTGAGTCCAGCACGCCCTCTGCATCACTTAACCAAATTTGAGCTTGTCTACCTAGTGTTCGCTGGACTTGACCTTGTCACCTCGTCTATTTGAGTTGTGGCCTTTCTCTCTCCCCCATCACTTTAGCATTAATAGAAGATATAATTCCCCATGTGTGAGCATTTAAAACCATCCCAACTAGCATTCATTCTATTTGTGTTCAGACAACCATCACAATGAATGCCATTACTTCATTCATTACATGACCAAGTGACAGCCCAAGTCAGTCCACTACAATGAATTTCTAGGTCATTTCAATAATGATCAAATTTTCTAGACTCTAGGTTCAGTGTAATCCCACAGCCTTCATCTAATTTTTTGCATGAACCAGCATCCCCAGGACCCACGAGTGTTGATCAAATTTGAAGTAAGTTATTTTATTTATTGGATTTCTAGGATTTGATATCAACTAACATCTTCTTGAGGACAAGCATGAAATGGTGATGAAATCTCTAGAACCTGGGATTTTATTATATTTTATTATTTGTATTAACGGTTATCCAGTCTTGCAGGCTATGAACAACTCATCAAGAAAAATGTCTGAGGTATCTTCCCCTCCCGGAAGTTTGCAACTCCTATGCACCTCAACAAGGGAAGCCACCAAGACAAGGGCCATGAAAGCATTGGAGAAGCTCCCACTCACCGCAAAATATATGAGGTATTATGTCATCATGGGATCCAAGGTGGATTCCCAATTACAACTAATCACTGACACAGAGGTCAGACTGTGGGCCGAATTGCATGGCCTGGTCAGGACAATGTTCAATCAATGTTTTTCCCAAGACAGTTTGGCAAAGAACATGGTTGCCTCTAACATAATCAAAGCGACCTTATACCCTTGATTTTTTTAGTCCCCAGAGCTGATTCTCACCCTGGAAGAACACTACAACACAACCATCTAGGTTTTTATACTTTCTTCTTCCCTTCCAATGGACTACCCAATGCCCCTAGTGTCCCTCGATGCTACGACTTTTGCTTTAGGACTGGGAGATGGTGCAATTTTGTGGGCATCCACTTCAGGCTTTGGAACATCTGGAAAGAGTAGAGATAAGGGGAAAACAAAAGAGAGAACCCCGACCCTGGTCTCATCCTCAATTCCAACCCCTATAATGGAACAACTCAATGCCCAGCTTGAGTCATCTTGGTAGCTAGGTGAAACAATCAGTGCCAGACTTTCCCTTGGTCTCACAGTCACTCTGGTGGGATTTTCCCTTCCTTCAGGATCCCCTTCACTTGCAACACTCATGAGTTGGGAAAAAGAAATAGAGGATGAGGGTACATCTATTCTGGATGTCAGGGCTGCATTGTAGAAAAGGGGAAGGAAACTAAGAACAAATAATCCTCCATCAAGCACAAATGCAAGCCCCAAACCATCGGGAAATATTCACGTGGAGCTCATCCCTTCCTCCCCCAAAACAAAAAATCCTCTGGAGGCCTCCCCTCCCCATGATAGTTTTGATGACATCTTCGAAACTGAAAACCTTGTGAATTTGTAGGAAGGTGTGGAGAGGGTGGTGGAAGAGATCGCTGCACAAGAAGTGGAAAATATCCCTGGGGAAGAGGAAAGAAAAGAAGAAGAAATTGCTCCAGAAAAAGAGACCCAGGGGAAAGAACAGGAAATCACACTAGGTGTGGAAGAAACACCAGTGTCAGGGACTGAGACAAAAGAAATTTAGATACAAGATGATCAATTGACTATGGATGGGGAAACTGGACCTTTCAGAACAATCGTACCCTTAGTTGTCATGCTACAAACACCTCTAGATACCCTTGGTAACCTGTTACCCCAAGATATGAAATTTAGAAAGGTGGTCTACATAGCACAACGGTCAAACCCAGGTTAGACACCTTCACCCCCTCTAGAAAATAGGCCCCCAGAAGAGAATGCCAGAGGAGCTCAGCAACAACAGGATGTGGGGGAGAAGCTCAAAAATATGGATACAGATACCACTAAGGTGGGAGAAGTGGGAAACCCTGGGGATAAAGAAAAGGAGTCCACAGTGACCACAGATGTTGGGGAAGAAAATCAAGCCCCTGAAGGGTACCTAAGTATCTAGGACCTAGCAATAAGACCGCCCATGCCACCACAATGGCTAGTGGAGTCGAGGAAGAGAAAGGCCCCAATGGTAGTGAGATCCCCTCTCTCTCTGGCTAAGATGATGGCTCAAAATAAAAAGGCCCAGAAGCATAAGAAGGCCTAGACCATCCATACCATTTAGACTAGTCTGGGAGGAAACACTGTCTTGATAGTAGCAACACCTTCCCCAGACAAAGAATAGGTAGCAGTAGGAGTTGCAGGATACACTATCACAAAGGTCCCTCTGGGGAGGAGATATAAACAGGGGGAACTGGACCTATTGAAAGAAGCAAGTAGGGCAATAGAGGCTTGGCATGAAAAGAAAGAGAAAAATATGAAAGAGGCAAAAGAGACAAATGATAATCTCCTTGGGATTCTTGAGGAGCTGACGCAGTCATTGGCTGTGATTCCTCTAGAGGCCTCCATATCTAGAACACCGCTCCTATAGGGTGACATCGACACACTAACAACAATGAAGAAGAAAGCAGAGGTTGTAGATGATTAGGTAACTAAGAAGGTAGGATCCATAAGGCTTTTCCTGATAGCTAAACTCCTAGACCTCCACCAGGACAGTAACATATTGGGCCAGGTAAACAACATTGTTGCTTAGTGGGAGGGGGAGATAGAAAAATATGAAGAATGGAAAAGTGAGCTGGAAGAGATAATGAATTTTGGGAAGGAAGTTGTCATAGAGATGGGTATTTTTGAGGATGATGATTTTGGGTTCCTCTGGGCCTAGCACTCTAGACTTGGTCTTAAAATTCAAACAAGAAAGCAACTGGTAGTAGCCTTGAAGGGTAAAGTCCCACCAATCCAAAATTCATTAAATTCATATGCGACATTTGTCACAAGGGTTTTGGCAGTCAATCCCTTTAGCACCAAGACATGTGCTCTGGTGGATTTTATTTTGAGTAGATTTGATGAAATAGTGGAGGTACGGTTATAGTCCCCTAGAGATTTTGATGGAGCAACAATGTCACATCTCACATGCATGTTGCTCCAGGTGCACGACACTGTAAAGATGGCTGTAAAGTCCAAAGAGGGTGCCTGAGATGTGGGCAATCAGCTAGAGGTAGCCAAGGACCTTCAGGATTGTATTAAATAGATAGACAAGGAGGGAATTCCCTAGATTTCGGAGACATTCCAAAAATATAAAGAGTAGTGAAGTCTTTCTGTCTCTGGATATTTCCACTAGCTAGACAAAGTTTTGAAAATGTGTTATTCTTTGAGTGTAAGCTCCCAAACTCCTGTATTCTGGGTCCCAATTTTGAATTCTTTTATAGCAATCTACATCAAGGTTCTCTGGAGCTGACTGATCACTATCATCAATTAATAAGGGTTAGAATGTGGGTGATCCAGATAATGACAAGCTAAGCAGATGGGATGGTTTTGAGAGATGTCTTCTTATTCCCCAAAGGCTTTGCTCCCACATTTACTACCTATCACACCTCAAAGATAGGGAGCCATAATTAGCATTAATGAGGTGTATGGCCTAAGTTACCGATATAAGAATATTTCTTCTACAAGTACCATGGCCCTCTTCTCTAGGTCATTTCTTCTATATTCCTCCCATTTCTTCTTCTTCCATCTTGTCATAACTTTGTACATCCCAAGATGATTGTAAGTGTTGCAGGTAGTACCGACCACACATATTGTATTTTATTTAGCAAGTGTACAGGTAGATTAGGTCAAGCTTGTGTATAAATAATAATACCAATGCCTTAACAAGGGTCGGTGAAATTGAGGATTTCTTTGTCCAATAGCAATAAAAAATAGCAGTTAGGAGTTTACTTTCAACCTATCCTTTGTAGCTTAATGCTTCCTTGGAGCCATGAATGTACTCGCTAGTGATGCTGGAACCATTTCAAGTTAATGAAAGAAGGAAGAACAACTTGTGGCCCAATGTTGTTTGTTGTTTAGATCTCCAATGTTAATGAACATATTTTGTGTTGTATGTCTTCTCATCTCCTTTGCTCCGGTGTTTTTTGCATTTAGCTAAATGATCTTACCTCTCATTTCTATTGAATGCTTATGAATCGCTGATTCCTTGTGTATCCAGTATTTCAATTTGTTTTCTTGCATTGGAGCATTGTCAATGTTTGAATACGTATTGCATGACTATAAGTAAAAATATACTCTAACTCTGATCTAGATTTTGTGATTTCTATTATAAATGTAATATGCTTGTAGGAAACCTCACCCCCTTTTGAAATCCCTAGAAGTGATGAGTAAAAACCAGCTATCCACTCAAACAATAGTCACCTACCCAACTTAGCTCCCCTGCACCATTGAGACCCAACTACCAGATGCTTGGAGGATAGGATAATTCATTCTCCGATAAACCTCTACAGGTGAAGGTTGCTAGTTCTCCGCTACCCAGTGACAACTTATACCCCATTGGCAGGGTCGGTCACAAAGTCCCATCAACACTTTGATTCATTCAATTTTTCACTGAAGAAGGCTACTTTCCTACCTTCTTGGCTTAACACACTCCCTATTTCCATCCCACTTGCATCACACTCAATGGTAAAAAAAATCTCAAAAATAGGAAACTTTAGGATAGGTTGTGTGGCTACTTGTTTCTTCAACAATTCAAAGGATTTCTTAGCTTATAAGGTCCACCTAAACTTGGTTTTTATTCCACCCTTGCTTGTATCTAACAATGGTGCACAAATACCATTGAAATTTTTAATAAATTTCCAATAAAATAGGGCTAACCCATGGAAACTTCTTACCTTAGTTGTTGTGGAAAGTGGTGGCTAGTTTAGGATAGCTGCAACTTTGTCTTGATCCATCTTCAAGGACCCCTTTGACACTACAAAGCTCAAGTACATAAGTTCTTTCTTTAAGAACTCACATTTCTCAAGGTTAATAGCCAACTTCTCTTCATGTAACCTCTGCAATACATTCTCCACATGCTTGATATGCTCCTCTCTTGTTCTGCTAAATATCAATATATCATCAAGAGATAGAACTACAAACTTCCATGTGAAGTCCTTAAGAACTTCATTCATGAGCCTCATGAATGTACTTGGAGCATTTGTGAGGCCAAATGGAATCATAATCCACTTATACAACACATATGTGGTCTTGAATGTCATTTTCCATTCATCTTCCTCTTTCACCCTGATTTGGTGATAACCACTTTTCAAATCAAGCTTAGTGAGATACATTGGCCCTCCAAGGAAATCCATGAGATCCTCAATCCTAGGTATGGGGAACCTATAGCTTATTGAAATTCTATTTATATCCCTTTAATCTATGCAATGTCTCCATTTTCCTCCCTTCTTGGATGCCAACACAACTAGGACTGCACATGGGCTTATACTCTTCTTGATCAAACCTTGATCCAAAAGTTCTTGCACTTGCCTTGCCACTTCCAAATTCTGATCAGGGGTAAGCTTTTAAGATGCCTTATTAGGCAAAGATGCACTAGGGACAAAGTCTATCTACTGAGTAATTACTCTTCTAGGAGGTAGGGCTGCAAGAGTGCCATGACTCACTATATCTCTATACTTCTCAAGCAATTCTTGAATCTATGATGGCAATATTCCTTGACTGGTTTATCCTCTTCTTTGGGCTTTAGGACTATATCATACCCTTCATTATCTTCATCATTAAGATCTTTCACAAAATCCTTCCCAATACACAACAAAATACTAGGAGTCTTGGGCTCTAGCTCATCCTATTCCAACAAAGACTGAATCTTGAAAGTTCTGCCTCCTTTCTTTAATGTTATGGAATTCTCCTTCCCTTCAGATACTGCACCATTGTCATATTGACAAGGCCTTCCTATCAGAAAATGGCAAGCATCTATTTGTAAGATGTCACAAAGAAACTTGTCCTTATAACCTGCTATTGAAAACTCAACCTATGTTTATTCATTCACCAATACACTTTCACCTTTATTGAGCCATGTCACCTTGTATGGATTCACATGGGATACTTTGGTTAGCTTGAGTTTATCTACTCCCTCCTCTAATATGATGTTATATGTGGAGTCTGAATCCACAATCACCTTACAAACTTTGCCAAGGATCTTGCATCTTATCCTAAACAAAGCCCTCCTATGTTTGGGTTCATCCTTGAGTGGTTTCCTTATCAACACCTTCCTAAACATCATATTTTCACCCATCTCTAAATCTAGATGATTAATCTCAAGTGCCTTGACACTTGAAGTGTCCTCATGAGAATAGGCCACTCTCTTGTCATTATTTGATGTAGTAGGCTTCTTAGGGCATCTATATGTTGGGTGTCCTAATTGACCACAATTGTAACACTTCATACTTGAAAATTATGAGTTACTTCTACCTTGTCTTCCTCTACTAGGGCCTCCCTGATTACCCCTACCTCTGGTATAACCCCCTCTTGGAGTACTTTCACTGCTATGCTCTGTCAGTTTGGTTTCACCTTGATTTCTTTGTTCATTGCCTCTACCTTGATAACCTCCTCTTTGAACTCGTTGGTCTCTTCCTCTACCTCTATTTTTGAAGTTAGAATCACCTTTCTTTCTATTCTTTTCCTCCACCTTTAGAGATAATTGATGACACCTCTAAACTATGGTTGGTGTCCATAAACTAATCTATTCTTGGATGCTCCATTTCAATCCACCCAAGTACCTTGCAACCTTAATTGAATCTTCATATTTTTGCATGGATCTAACATACAATCTCTAAAACTCCTCTATATAAGAGGCCACATCCATGTCTTTTTGTTTCATATTTTTCCTTTTCCTACAGAGTTAGATTATAAAGTCCTCTAGAAAATAATTTTCTTTTAGCTTGGTCACCATGGAGTTCCAATTGGCTATATGTTTCTTTCCCATTCTTATCCTCTCATCTTGAATATACGTCGACCATGTTAGTGCTGACCCTATGATTCTTGACTTGGCCACCTTGAGCTTATGTGCCTCTATCACACCTTCACACTCAAAATGGTTCTTCATTCCTTCAATCCAATCCATCACTACTTCAATTTCCATCTTCCAACTAGATAGGGTCTGTTTCAAGGATAATGTGTTCCTCAACAATCTTTTTACCCCTATCAATACTTTCAACATCTTTGTTCCTAGCTGCATTAGCAACTTCTTCTAGCCTTATCTTTATTCCTTCTAAGGATTTTTCAAGGATTTTTTTCTTCTCCTTTTTCTCAACCACCTCTTTACCTAGCTTTGCATTAGTCACCATGCTTGACTCTCCCACTGATTCACCAGTAGCTGCCGACATACACTATTTTTTCAAGTCTTTAACTTGCTCTGATACCATTCTCATGTAACTACAAGCCTTTTCTGTCTACCCTAACCTCAACTCGGGTATTCAATAGGACTCTTCTTTAGCCTAGTATGGATCTTCTCTAACCCTAACCTCAAAGGTTCCTCTTGTCAAAAACCTCCTCTAATTCAGCTTCTGTCCACCAATCAAGAAAATACAACATGCTTCATAAAGCTCCATGGAGGCCTCTTCACTCCTCCTTCACTGTCTGACCCTTAAGGTTCAAGATCATGCAAGTATGGAGAGGTGGGCTTAAAATTAGGTCAATTGGATCCAATCCAATGTTTATCCACAATTCTTGCAATGAAACTCTAATTGAGTTCAAGATTTGCCTTCAAGAACACCCAAATAGGGCTACAAGTAATTAGGCCTATTTGGTCACCTTTTTTCTTAAATATTCAAATAATCCCAAACAAGTGCCCAAAAATACTCCACTTACAGACACCCTTTATGGAATCCTTCAAGATTTTACTAGTTTTCACTCCCCAAACTGTCCATACACTAGGAAGCTATAAGAATGCCTAAAATTCAGGGTTTCAAGGCATTATGACTGTCTACATAGGGGTTTGGTTTCTTGGTACTAAGAACTCTTCACCCAATCCTCACCTTCGAGTTGGGGCCTCCTAAAACATCACTCTACCTCTCCACAATCTCATGTTGAAGCATTCAATGCATTCAACCCATTGTAACTCACTTGCAAGGCTCTGTAGTCCCTAGCCATGCATCACAAGATCACCTAGAACATCATTGCAAAAATTGAAGACAATATTCCCTGGGCCCCTCCTTCTACACAAATATATTATAAGGAGTCACCTCACCCATTCCAAGAGCTTGTACAATTTCTATGGTGGAATGATGAGCTATGACTCCATTTGCATAACCTGCCTAGTTGAGACTAGCGACAAGGCTTAAAACAAAATAATTTACAAAACTAACTAATAACACTTCATAATGATAATCTATTACCACAAAGAATTCCAAAATGGAATACTCTAACTTATTCACAATCATAGTTAGCAATCTAATCCATAAAAATGCTCCAACCAAAGAAAAGCTTCAAATTACAAAAAAAACTTGTCTCTCTTCAATTATCCTTCTTCCAAAATGTCATCCAATCTTTTTCACAGGTCAAGGGAGGCCTCATATAGTTGACCAAATCCCTATCTCAATGGTTTTAGATAGTTAAGAAACCACTTTTCCCAAAAATTTAATTATGCAACAAATGTTTTCAATGACAACATTGACAACTTTTACAACTTTTGGGTTTTGCATACAAACTTGGTCACTATCACATGAAACTCAACCAAAATCCTATCTAAGGTATTTAAAACATCAAATAGGTCTCCCAAACACTCCCTTGTCCAATTTGACCCTAAAATGCATAAATGTAACTTTTGTCACCATGATTGACAATATTGAGAACTTGGAGAATACTTGACACTTAGGTCCCAAATGACCTAATGAGACCTCCTAACTTATCACACCACACTTTAGGACCCCTAGTTATATTATTGCACTATTGGTTTGGATAAGACCACTACAAGCTAAAAATCACATAAGATAGGTTACCCTTTATCCCTACCTAGGTGCTCCTACACCACAACTTTTGGGTTGAGCAAGGAAATTTATTTTTTCCTCATTCTTTCGGGTTTCTCCTCTGGCTGTGTAGTAGAGCCTTCATTATTTTATTTGTTTCTCCCTATTTTGTTCTATTTATTATTTTATTTTGACTCATGGGCTCAGAGTTTGTACTCCCCCACTCTCTGGTATCTTTCAATTGTCTAGTTGACTCACCACGAGAAAATGAGGTTTTTGTTATTGATTTTAATATTGTTATGCTAATTGGTTATCCATGTTTACCCAAAACTAGAGTTTTATTTGTTTTGTGTGTTGTTGGGAGTCTATGGGAAAGTGGTTTTGTGTTGTGTAGCTTTCTGAGGAGTTCATTTTTTTGCAAAATTTTTAGGTCACCTTGTTTTGCATGCCACCCAGTTTTACTATTGAGTTTTTTTGGTTGGATCCTATTATTGGAGTGTGTTGTCCTCTAGGATTCCAACCATCCTATGGTTTTACTTTATCAATTTTAGATTCATGAGTTAATCTGTACTCCTAGCCAAGTGTCTAGTTGAGTGTGTCATGAGGACTTGTGTGTCTTTCATTCCTATGAGATTTTTTCTCCATTCTTGATTTGATCACATTGGAATACATGATGATGGTGTTTTTGTCTACATCACAAGATTTTGTGTACCATGGCGAGATTGCATTAAGATCCTTACTCTTGGTTGAGACCAATTAAGTATATCAGGTATTTTGGGGATTTTTATACTTGTGAGTCTTTTAGGGGACCTTGTCTCATGGATTATATTGAGTAGTGGGATGGAATGGCTCTTCAAGGTGGACCAGAGCACAAAGGGGATTTAGGGTAACCTTGCTTGACTTAAATAATAACCTTAAACATTAAAAGCAAAAATAAAACTTAATACAAGACTTTTTGTGACTACCTTTTCATCTCCAAATGTTAATATAGTATGTATTACATTCTCATCTTTGCAAGTTGATCTTTTATGTCTAACCCTTATGTCTGTGGTCATTGATATGGCATAGTACCTTGCCATCTAGGGATGTTGATATGGTACATCATAGCCTTTCCATCTGCAAATGTTGATATGGCTTAGTAGAGCATCCTTGATGAGAGAAAGATAGCTTGAAGCTACACAAGACTCATCTGCTGTGTAATGACATTAAATTCATGTATCTCCACTTTATACTCTATTAGTTGAGTAGTTACCTCTTCCTACAAGTTTTGTGCTTGTATTGTATTCATCACTCGGGTTGTGGTTTCTCTCTTGAGTCTTGCATATTGTATGGTGTGAGTGCAGCCTATTTTTGTGTGAGTTTATTCTTTTGATTCTAGCCAAGTTACTATCTCCTTGAGCATGGTGGGTGTTAATCAACTAATCAAGATGATGAATAATAAGTGATAATAGGTATACATGTTTGTAGAAATGGTTAGATCAGTTTTTATTTTGTCATTGATGTCAAGAAATTGATTACTGATTTATATTGAGTTACCATATCATAAGAAGGAGAAGTTAAATGCATGACAAATATAGATTAGATAGTGATGAATTAATGTTTATATAGTTCTTTTCTATTGTATATATGATGTTATCAAGTAGGTACATTTGATTGATTAAGTAAGAGATTGCAAAGAGTTAAGTTTTTTCTAGGTAGAGTCACTCTACTGAGCTAGATAGAGTCAGTGTGTATAGAGTTGTGTTATTCAATTTCAGTTACCTAGCACCGAGAATGATTTTGGCAGCGATAAGTGAATAAAGATAGCTACCGAGTTGCAAGGTAAGTTACCGAGTATAGGATATTGATTGAGAATAATGATGAGATCAAATTGAATGCATATATATTATGATCTGGATGTTGATAAATGAACCGCCTCACAATAGGTAATAATAATCATGCCAAAGCTTCTCCTAGGAATAGTATATTTAGGGTAAGGATTACTTTTCCTATAATGAATTGCATTTAAATTGCAAACCCATGGACGTATACTTGAAATGGGACAACATGATATGTAGAATAATTTTCTCAAAGAGGAATACTACCTATGCTGCAGGAAGGAAAAATGCATGAAAGAGACCTATGCCATTGCTGCAAGAAGTAAAAACACTTGACTACTTAATGGAATTAATGCTAAAAAATGAAAACTTAGTTTAAACCTATTCTATCAACCCATACCAGTCACCATAATTATCCTTTCAAGTGTTGTAGGAACATACATAAATATAATGTTGCAGGAATGAAACAGTAAACTCCTACTCAAAATGTTGTAAATGCTGAAAGTAAATCTAATATAATCCACCTCCCAAGTGGGCCCCCTTGGTTGGATTTTCCTAACTACTAACACAGAATGTAAACCAAAATCACTTCATGATGTAGGATCATCTTGGGTCATTGGAAATCCTACTCAACCAAAAAGATGTTTTCTTATAGTTCTTTGGTTTGTTCACTATCACTCGGGTTCATTTGCTTGGGCATGCTTGTCTCTGTCACTCGAGTTCTACTACTTGGGCATGCTTGTCTCCATTGCTCGGGTTCTATTTCTCGGGCATGTTTGTCTTTTGTTTCTCAGTCATGCTTACTGATGAGTTTTCTTTTTCTCAGGTTTCTCTTCTGACCCTCAGGTTTTGGTTCATGTTGCTCGGGTATGCTCTTACCGATGATTGCTGATTTTTGGTCATGGTTTGCCTGAGATGCTTATTTTGGGAGTTGGATCTTTGGCCGACTTCTTCATTTAATATTCATTGCTGAATTGATTTGGGGTCTCTCATTGGGATCTCTATGGACCTAAATGTAGGTATCTCTTATGGATTTGAGCGCTGACCTCTTTGGTGGACTCTTGTATATATTACTTTGCATGTTCTTAGTTTATGCATCATTCTTAGAGAAGGAAATAAAAATTTTAGATATTGATATCAAAGATCCATGCTCTCTCTTGTATGAAGACCTTATTGTAATTCATTGAATATATGGCCAAAATTGGGAAGGCCTTACAACTCGACATGTAATGATTTTGAGCAAGTTAATAAAAAGGATCTCTCTATTTCTTCTCTCACTGTGTTGTTTGACTTCCACATTGGTTTTGCAAGGTGGTATTTTAGTTAGGAGAGCCTTTGGCCCCTTCTCCTTGCTTCCTTATGTCAGGTGGTATCATAGCATTGGTGAGATCTAAGTTCCTTCTTGTAAAACCCTAACCCTAGTTGGTATTGTTGTGGGGTAGTAGATTGCGATATTAACTACAATTACAGAGGGATTCGGGATGGTTTGTGGGAGAGGAAATGTATATCTAGGTCTAGCTGATATGCTTAGATAGATGGCTGCTAGATTGGAAGCTATTGAGAAAGCCCAACGTAGAGGAAGACATCTTGAGGATGTTAATGATGATGAAATTTAAGAGGTTCAAGGTGAAGCTGCACCTACACCTGTGATCAATCAGGAAGAAGAGTGATTCCTGAGAGCTTTGAAAAGTTTGAAATCCACACCTTAGTTTAATCCTTCTAAAAATAGTTTAAAATTGGGTTTTGATGAGAGTATTGATTGGATAACTGATATGGAAAAGTATTTTTAATATGAGAATGTGGCAGAGGATAAGAAGGTAAAGATTGCAAGCACAAAGTTGAAAGGTCATGCATCCCTATGGTGGGAACATCAGCAATTGGATCAAAAAAAGAAAGGTAAGGACAAAATAAAGGTATGTGAAAAGATGGTAAACAAATTGAAAGGCAAGTTTCCACCTTGCGATTATCAGATTAACCTAATTAGGCCAATGCATAGTTTGAAGAAGAAAGAAAAATGAGTGAGGGACTATACTGAAGAATTCTACATATTGGACATCAGATCTAGACATGTTGATACCTGAATGGCTTGAGAAGTTCCATACAAGATGAAATTAGTTTGGTCCAGATGGAAAGCATTGAGGAGGCATACCAATTTTCCCTAAAAGCTGAGGAAAAGTTGAATGGAAGATATGAACAAAGACAAAGAGGCAAAGGAGGTATATTCCCTAGATGAAGAGGTAGATCTCATGGTGAGAATAGTAGATCTAAACCAGACAAGTCAATTTTAGATACATCTCAAGACAAAGGAAAGACTGAATTGAAAGGTGGGAATTCATACAAAGGAAGAGGTAATTACTCCTGATGTTGTTATAGCAGAAAAGGGTTCCAAGTAACTTGTTACAATTGTGGTGAAGAAGGACATAAATGTTTTGAATGTACACATGCAAGCAAGAAAGGTAGTACTAGAAAAAATGCATTGGTGCAAGAGGAGTCACCAAATGAAGCTGAAAAGGAAGGAAATTTCATGATCCAAATGATACTATGGAGTGAGAAGGATAAACAAGATCTGATTAGAAAAAGTTTGTTCAAGACCAGATGTAGAGTTGAAGACAAGGTTTGGAAGGTAATTGTTGACAGTGGAGGCTCAAAGAATCTGGAAAATGAGGAAATGGTTGAAAATTTGCAGTTGGAGAGGATGAAACATCTGAAACCCTATTAGATCTCATGGATCAAGGATGATCATACATTAATGGTGAGTGAACAATGTTTTGTGAATCTAAAAATTGGAAAGTACTATGATAAGGTGTTGTGTGATATTATGCCTATGGATTTTTATCATATTTTTTGGGGTAGACCTTTGCAATATGATAGACATGCTATACATGATGGACGATTGAATAGATATTCTATTTGGGTTGATGGTAAGAAGAAAGTTTTGTTACCTTTGGTTGAAGAATTTGTTGGCGAGATATGTACATCTGTGAAAGTTTGTCTAATGGAAGGTAGAAAGTTTGTTAAAGATTTGAAAAGAAATGATATTTTTTATGCTTTGATTCCTAACAAACAGAGTAAGAATATCGAAAGTGAAGTTCTTGCAGAAGTTGAAAATTTTCTCACTGAGTACAAGGAGATAATTTTAGATAATATATCTGATGGTTTTCTACTAATGAGATATATCAGTCATTGTATGGATTTAATTCCTAGAGCTAGTTTACCAAAAAAAGAATCCCATCAGTTAACACCTACTGAAAATAAAGAGCTTACCAGACAAGTTCATGAATTGTTGAACAAAGGTTTGATCTGAGAAAGTTTGAGTCCATGTGCTATACGTATTTTATTGGCACCTAAGAAGAATGGAGAATGGTGAATGTGCACCGATTCCATAGAAATTAACAAGATCACAGTGAACTATAGGTTTCCTATACCGAGAATGGATGACATAATGGATTGTTTGAGTGGAGCAAGATATTTTACCAAAATTGATTTGAAAAGTGGATATAATCAGATCAGAATCAGAGAAGGAGATGAATGGAAGACTTCATTCAATAAAAAAGAAGGTTTGTATGAGTGGTTGGTTATGCCCTTTGGTTTAACTAATGCACCAAGTACATTTATGAGACTAATGAATGAAGTTTTGAAGAAATTATTGAACAAATGTGTGATTGTATACTTGGATGATATTCTGATATTCAGTAAGACTAGAAAAGAGAATTTGATGCATATAAGGCAATTATTGCAGAGATTGAAAGAGGAAAAGTTGCTGATAAATCTGAAGAAATGTTCCTTCATGAAAGAAGAGCTTGTGTATTTGGGTTTTGTGATTTTAGCTGATGGTTTGTAGATGGATCTAGAGAAGGTTGAAGCTATACTAAGCTGGCCTACACCTGAAAATGTTAGTGAGGTAAGATCATTTCATAGATTGGTAAGTTTTTACAGGAAGTTTATAAAAAAATTTAGTTCTATTTGTAATTCTATGACTGAGACAATGAGAGGAGACAAAAGAGAATTCAAATGGACACATGGAGCTGATAAGAGTTTTGAAGCTTTGAAGATGAAGGTTCCTTAATTACCTATGTTAGCCTTACCTGATTTCAATAAGGTATTTCAAATTGAATCTGATGCAAGTGACAGTTCAATTAGAGCTGTGTTGACTCAAGAAGGTAAACATGCTTCTTTCTTTAGTGAAAAGTTGAATGATGCAAAAAGGAAATATTCTATCTATGATTAGGATTTCTCTGCTACTGGGAAAACTATGAAGTAGTGGAGACATTATTTGATGCCAAATGAATTTTTGTTGTATACTAATCATAAGGCTTTATAATATTTGGGTAGTCAAAATAAGTTGAATCAAAGACAAATGAAATGGGTAGAGTATTTGCAGAGATTTTCATTTGTGATTAAACATAAAAGTGGAGTTTCTAACAGAGTTGCTGATGCATTGAGTAGAAGAAGATCTTTGTTGACTAAAATGAGAGTTAAAGTTCTTGGTTTTGATGACATGAAGAATTTGTATTAAAATGATCCTGATTTTTCTGAGTAGTGGAGAGTGTGCAGAGCACCTAATTAAAACCAGTCAAGTAAGTATGAAGATTATTTCATTCAAAAAGATATGTTGTTCAAAGGCATTTAGTTGTGTATACTGAGAGGTTCAATGAGAACTAACTTGATAAAAGTAGTAGTGGATTGGCTGGACACTTTGGTATTGATAAAATTTGAGTTTTCTAAATGAGAGGTAGTTTTGGCCTCAATTGTATAAGGATGTTCAAAAAATTTTGAGAAGCTGTGGAGTTTTTAAAGTTGTGAAAGGAGTGGGTCAGAATACTGGTTTGTATACAACAATTACTGTTCCTGAGAAACCTTGGAGTGATATGAGCATCAATTTTTTTCTTGGCTTATGTAGGATAGCAATGTTGGAAATACAATAATGGGAAAGCAAGATACTGAGAGGGGGGGTGAATCAGATCTTGAAATTTAATCACTTTAAAACAAATTGATTCACATATATACATATATGAAATTGATCTAACATCTAGTAGCATCCATGCCAGTAAATGAATAACACAATACATAGAATTTGGTAACCCATAAACCCAAATAGGTAAAACTGGGGTGGGGATGACACCCACAAATTATTCACTACTGCAGCAATAAAGTGTGCCTGTTAGGGCTAAAAAAATTTGATTACAATATGAAATCTACCTGGTTAAAGGTCTACTTGGTTAAGAGATTTAGATCATTACAATCTACCTTGTGAAAGGATTTCAACTTACAGTAAAGTAAGCACTCTGCTAATAGATTTAGAAAGGTTTTCTAGAACCACTGTGTTAAGATATTTCACCTACTACACTTATTAGAATGTCTCAAGTACTGATCCTTTGATGTGCACTCTTATGCTGATAACGAATCTCCTCTTTACAATACCTTTTTTGATCTTATAATATGATATGTCTTTACTCAGTTGTTCACTACTTTGTCACTCTACTAGATCTATGCTTCCTTCACAAAATAACCCTCTACACATCTCTAATGAATGCATACCCTTCTTCTCTACATACAAAATTAGGGTAAGAAGCAATTTATATATCTTTACGAATCTGGCAACGAGATTTAGATCAATGATCAAGATCTAATACTTATGCCTCCAAGGCATTCCAATTTTTTGATTGGCTTCATGCCACGCATAGGATAAAATAATTAAATGCATAATTAACTCCATAGAGAATATTAAATGCTTACATATGCCGGCCAAAAACTCTCATAAGTCAGCCACAACATTTTACCTTAAAGTTTGTGTCATTTCGGACATGTATGTCAAAACTATCTTGCTCAACACTTAAGTCTCTTGTTGCTCGGTATGGACATTTCGGGTAGCTCAGCATCTATGATCTTCCACCCAGCCTATACTATTTTAGCTCGGTCACAGTGGTAGCCGACCAAAACTGCCTGGATAAATAACTAAGTGTGGACACTAAATAATCAATAAAAACTTAGAGATTAACAATCTCCCCCTTTGATATTTAGTGGAAAAAACACTTATCATTTCATTTACATCCAAAAAACTTCCTAAGTACATACAATACTCCCCCTTAGATTATACTCCCTTCTTAATAGATTATCTACATAATATACATACCTTCACCAAAAAAATATTATACCTTTAGCTCATTTGTTCCTTCCTTTCCTGATTCCCCCTTGTTTTTGTCACTGATAGCTGGAGGGATTAAGTTGTACTTATACAAAAAATATTTATTAAGTTGTAGAATCAATGCAAATGAAGTATCCAAACTATCTTTAACAAACTTCATAACTTCCAACTTAACTTCTAGCTGAGCAACTAGACTTACCAAGCTTTCTGCAGTAGAGAGATGAGAGTCTCTCTTTACCAATTCTCTTGCAGTTGTAAGTTCTTTCTGAATAACCTCTAGAGGAGGTATCAAATTAGCCTAACTCATAATCAATTTGGCCCTGATTTGGCCATCTTTAGCCATAATCTCAGATAACCCCCACTGTGTATGAGTTAACTTATTGAAATTAATAGAGCTCGAGCTAGCATCCATGCTCAGTGAACTTGCAATTGACTTCATATTTAGGTGCAAATTCTCAATTAACTGATGATTTTCTTTTGTAAATAATGATTCATCACATAGTCTCTTGTACAAAGAAAATACATTATTTTCAACTTCTTCTAAAACTTCAATGAGAGAAGAAATTTTAACCTATTTTGTAGCTATCTCATAAGATACCTTTTCCATTACTTTTTTCTCAAAATTTCTCTCAGACTATTGCAATAGTTTGTCATTTGCCTCAATGTTATCATCAGTCACCTTTTATACAATATGAACTAGCTATTCTAGTATAGGTGCCTATTCATTTACATCATCCATATCAAAAGATTTTACAAAAATATATTTGATATCATCGAGAACTTGTTTCTACTTCTGTTCTCTCTTCATTTCTTCCTGTCTCTTCTTCCTCTTCAAAATTTCTTGAAGGGTCTGAATCTACTCATATGAAAAACTCTTAGGATCCCATTTCAGAATCACAATGACTTCATCTAATGTGACATTTAGACCTGGTGACTTCTTCTTATTTAGCTTCCTCCTTTTGGACTCAGGTGAGCTATGATTCAGCTCAGTTTCAATGATTCCCTTTCCTTTGTCAGTAAGAAATTCAATTGCTGACTTCATCTTAATTAAGATTTCTTTCTGGTCAAGTACATTCCCTATTTTGGGTCCAGTGGGGGAAGATGAAGCAGAGTGTGGTAGGTTTACCAACACTTGTCTAGCCTCTAGTTTTTTAGGCTTGTCTCCAGTTTCTTCAATTTTGTCTCGGTAGTCTAACAATGTCTGAGCAACCTCTAAAATAGGTGTATTTTTAGTATTTACCTCTTGATCTTATGGCTTCTCTTTCTTAGCTCCTTTGTCTTAATTTGCCTCTTCATCCTTCTCTTCATCAACCTCAATAGCCTTGATAGGCGATTTGATAATTGTGTCTGTCGGCTCATCCTGATCCTTGACATCCACATTGCTAATATTGTCTAGTGTAGTGTCAATGGGACTATCCATTATTGAGTCTATAGTTTTCTCTTCACCTATTTCTTTTGATGGTCCAGACCCTATTTTTGCTTGTTTAGTGGTGGTCTTCTCAGAGGTTCCTTCATATTTTTTTTCTCTTTTGGGACCGACAACCCAAAAATATGTTTCCAAATTGGAGCACTTTATTGTACTACTCCTTCAATATCATTCTTCAAAATAGCATAAGATATTTTTTTAGGTACAAACTTTTGCTTATATTGCTCAAAAAATTTTGCTTTCTGTTTCTTTGTCAAGTGTGGGATGACTCTATCCAAAGTTGCTTCCCTTATTTTCCTTTCAGTCATCAATGCAAATTCCCATTTACTTGATAAGAAATCATAAATTTCTATAGGGACATTATTCCCTATCTCTATAGGTATAAATTTGGATGTACACATCATGTCTAATAGAAGTTCCTATGTCTTGACCTTATTCTGTATACTTTGCTTTTCATATTTGACAAATTTAAATCTAGATAACCCAGTTGAACTTCTAATATTCTTGCATACCTCATCAATGTTTGTAGAATGTTTGAATGATGTTGTAGGTATGTTGCTCAACACATCATTGTTTTTCTCTTCATCTTCTTCATCACTCAAGGTCAGTCTCCTTTTCCTTCGTTTGGTAGAAATGATTAGCACAACCTTGGTTTTGACTTTTTTCTTTTTCCCTGAGGTTCTCTCGGCAGCATTCTTCCTTGTGTATATAGATGTTTTCACCACAGGAGGTGAAATAGTTGATTCCCTAGTCCTTGGTCTATTTTTAGTAGGAAAGGTAGCCTGTGGTTTGACTTTTCTCACTTTGGTTGCCTTGGAAACCATTGGATTTTTACCATTCCCCTTAACAACTACATCCTCTTTAGACTTAATTTATTCTTCTTCACTAAATATGTCCTCTCCTTGTCCACTAGTTAAGCCTAGAGATGCATCTTCTTCTTCCTTATCACTAGCAATGCCAAACATATTCTTTAGATTCTTGACAATAATTTTCCTCTTCCTTTCCATGGTGCCAGCCTTAAGGTTCGTAGATATTTTGGCCTTGGCTTCTTCATAATTACCAAAACGTTTAACAACATTATCAATTTCCTCTGCTAGTAAAGTTGTTATGGCTACAAATGTTTCATCTATATATACTTCATAAGGTAATGGACTTAACCATGATACCCTAGGTACTACAGCCTGAACATAAGTGTAATTTGTGTCTACAAGAAAGCACACATCCTCATAATGTTGTTCAACTAATGAACTAGGAATTCTTCTTCTCAGTCTCATACTTTTCTTTAACTCCAAAAAGTATGTTCCCATTACATTATCAAAATTATCACCTAATTTTTGAATCAGTACATTTATGTGTTGGTGATAGGTTTATTTTTTTTCCATACTATGTCTCCAAAAGTAGGAAAATTCTTCTGAATATAGAAAAATATACAGACAAGCAAGGATCCAAACTTACACATATAATTCTTTGCTTTCCTAATTGATGCAAGGTTCTCAGCAAGATGTGTTAGTTGTAGCTTAGCCAGGTCATATGTGTGATCCTTCTTGATGATTTTTCATGCTTGGTCGACTGTAACGCAAGGAACATTGTCCAGTCGGCTCGACTGATAGCACTTGTGAGCTATAACCATTACTGCAAAATCAAGTTCCAAGTCTTCGATGGTGGAAATTTGCATTCCTCTCTTGTTCTAGACGGCTTTAGTGACCATCTCTATGTCTTTTTTACTCTGAAATTTCATGGTCCTTTTTCCATTGATAGTAGGGTAACCAGTTGTGCATGCTAAAAGTGGCCTCTACTTAGCAAAACACTTCAACATAGTCATTGCTCTTCAGCTGCATACAGGAATGAATATCGATTCATTCACCCTGCATGTCTGGAAGAATCGACCTGTTGCCTTCTAGAAGGCAGGAGTATGAGCTTTCTCTCAGGTCATTGCAAGCTCAGTGACTACACCGAAGACCTAAACGAAGGATTTAAAACTATGATAATGCAAGTAAATGATTAATCTAAATGCAAGTGCAATTTGTTTCTCATTCAAAACTAATTAGGATTCATTTTAGAAGCACCAAATTGAGTGTGCGATATTCATTTTAATACATCAATTGGAATGTGCTCTAAGATTCAGATTTGCATGATTAACATTAAAACAACAATAAAAGATATGCTAAGAATGCAAGAAGGTAGGAAGAAAATGTAGCATAATAAATTTAATTAAAAGATTAGGGATCCTTTGTGAAGGAAAATAGTTTCTCTTTTACAGAAGTCTCTCTCGAATCGACGGTCGAGATTGAACTTCAATAAGTGGCTCAGATTTGATTGAAGAAGCACAATCCATGTGCAAGCGATGTGATTGGTCGAGAGAGTCAGTTAACTGAACTGACTGATCAGTTATTTTAGAAACTTCCAAAATCAGGTCATAGTTAACTGAAATGTTTCTAAAATGATAAACAGTTGAGAATCAGTTAACTGAGTGGAACTGGATTGTTTCCATTTTGATAAATTAGTTAACTGGATTTGATGATGTCATATGCATTTTTAATAATTTAACTCATTTTGAATGCACATTTATGATTTTATAATTAATTTAATTCCTTTTTGATTTAATTGACAATTTTGTAATTTTTATTTAATTAATATGTCATAATATCAATTAAATAATTAACATAATGTTTATT
>MU226068.1:13504473-13535885 GCA_018584345.1 Thuja plicata | reverse complement strand
GGTTATGGTTTCTTGATTAAATGCTGAGATTGGGGGTCTAGGGTTTAGGTGACCATTTTTAGGTGATTACATTTGCCCCTCTTTGAATTGATGTGCGATCAGCGCATTGATTCAAAGAACTATTACTAATGAGATCAAGAATAGTTTGATTTAAAGCGATGAAACTGATCTAGATGATGAGACTGCAACTCCCCGATCATGTGCTTTATGTCCAAACTTCTTATAGTTAAAGCAATAACCATTGAACTTAAGTTTAGGATTGGACTTACCATTCTTCCTTCGGAAAATGTTTGTTGTATGTCTTGATTTTCCATAGTGATGGCATACAGGTTTGTTGTTCTTTGACTTTGCATTCCTCTTTTCAGTAGTCTTAGATGATTCTCCTTTCTCATTAGATGTCTTTTGTTCAGTGTGACCTAATCCAAAAGATTCTTTTGATCTCCTTGATGCTTCCATCAAGTTCTCAAAATGAGTCAAAGCTTTTATTAGGTTTATTCAACCTTTCATTTAGTTCTTTCATAGATCTCAATTCATCCTTCAATTAACTATTCTTAGATCTCAGATTCATTATTTCCATGTCTTTGCTACTGATCTCATGATTTTCAAGTAGCAGTTGATTCGCCATGTCAAACTAATTATTTTTCATCATTTATACATCATGTGTCCTTTCATCAAGTCTGAAAGTCATCATTATTTTATCTTCTTCAGCCATAGCTTTGTCATCTTCAACTTTCTTCTTTTGTTCCACTACTTCACATAGTCTTACTATCTACATTTCTTGTTATCTTTTTAGGTTCCTAACTTCTTCACATAGTGCATTGTTCCTTTCCATTAGATCTGTAATTTTTGCTTCGCTCTATGTAGAATCTCCATTCTGAAATAGATTTGCAGTGTCTTCTTCCTAATAATGAGTATTATTCATTTGTTTTGCCAAATATTTCCTATATTTCAATGACTTTCTCAATTCATGTCTAGTTGTCTCAAGCTGATGTAAAGCTAGCTGAATTTCAATCTTCTAATTCTCAATGACTTTACCCAATTTGTAAATCTCAATCTCTAGATCTTTACTCTCAAGTTGATTAAAACTTCTTATGGGAGAACTGAGCTTTGATACCAATTGTTGGAAATACAATAATGGGAAAGCAAGATACTAAGAGGGGAGGAGGGGGTGAATCAGATCTTGAACTTTAATCACTTTAAAACAAACTGATCCACAAACATGCATGTATGAAATTGATCTAACATCTAGTAGCATCCATGACAGTAAATGAATAAAAAATACATAAAATTTGGTAACCCAGAAACCCAAATAGGTAAAATTGGGGTGGGGATGACACCCACAAATTCTTCACTACTGCAGCAATAAAGTGTAACTATTAGGGCTACAAAAGTTTGATTACAATATGTAATCTACCTGGTTAAAGTTCTACCTGGTTAAGAGCTTTAGATCATTACAATCTACCTTGTGAAAGGATTTCAACTTACAGTAAATTAAGAACTCTAATAAGATATTTACAAAGATCTTCTAGAACCACTCTATTAAGAGATTTCACCTACTAGAATTGTTAGAATGTCTCAAGTACTAATCCTTTGATGTGCACTCTGATGCTGATAACGGATCTCCTCTTTATATTACCTTTTCTGATCTTATAATATGATGTCTTCACTCAGCTATTCACTACTTTGTCACTCTACTAGATATATGCTTCCTTCACAAAATATCCCTCTGCACATCTCTAATGAATGCACACCCTTCTTCTCTACATACAAAATTAGGGTAAGAAGTAATCTTACATATCTTTACGAATGTGGCATCGAGATTTAGATAAACAATCAAGATCTACTACTTATGCCTCCAATGCATTCCAATTTTATGATTGGCTTCATGCCACACATATGATAAAAGAATTAAATTCATAATTAACTCCATAGATAATATTAAATGCTTAAATATGTCGGCCAAAAACTCTCATAAGTCGGCCAAAACTTTTCACCTTAAATTTTGTGTCATTTCTGACATGTATGTCAAAACTATCCTTCTTGAAACTTTAGTCTCCTATTTCTTGACATTGACTTGACAGGTAGCTCAGCATTTATGATCTTCTATGCTCAACAATAACTTGTTGGGTAGCTCGGCCTATACTATTTTAGCTCGGCCGTAGTGGTAGCCAACCAAAACTGCCTAGATAAATGACTAAGTGTGGACACTAAATAATCATCAAAAACTTAGAGATTTAAAACAAGAGGTATTATTCCATATTTTTTGTTGTGGATAGATTTTCTAAGATGACACATTTCATACCATGTAAGAAAACATCAGATGCAGTACACATAGTAGATCTTTTCTTTAAGGAAATTGTCAGATTGCATGGATTACCGAGTATCATCTCTGACCGAGATATTAAGTTTGTGAGCTATTTTTGGAAAAAAATTTGGAAGAAGTTGGATACTGAGTTAAAGTTTAGTTCTACATTTCATCCACAGATTGATGGACAAACAAAGGTTGTAAACTAAAGTTTGGGTAATTTATTGAGATGCCTAGTTAGAGACACACCAAGCAATTAGGATTTGATGTTGGAAAAAGAAGAGTTTGCATACAACTGTTCAGTGAATAGAAGTACTAGAAAGACAGATTTTGAGATTTTTCATGTAACACAACCAAGAGGTATATCAGATTTGAGAGATATTTCTGTAGAAGAGATAAGAAGTACAAAAGAAGAGGAATTTGTAGAATTTATGAAGGCATTGCATGAAGATGTAAAACATAAGTTGGAGAAAAGTAATAAGAAGTACAAAGATAGTGCAGACAAATCAAGAAGACATAAAAAATTTGATGCTGGTGATGTTGTAATGGTTCATTTGAAGAATGAAAGATTTCCTATTAGAACATATGGTAAACTAAAGATGAAGAAATTTGGTCCTTGCAAAATATGGAGAAGATTTGATAGAAGAAATGCTTATGAAGTTGAATTACCTGATGACATGGATATATCACCTATATTATATATTTCAGACCTGTATGAATATCATTAACCTAAGGAAGAAGTGACATACCAAGTGATTATCCTAAGAAGTAGATAGATGAATTTGAAAATATTTTGTAACAGAAAGTTGGCAGAAGCACAAGAGGAAAGGAATACATGGAATATCTGGTAAAGTGGAAGAACAAACCGATTGAGGTCTCATCTTGGATTTCTCAATCTAAGTTAGATTCATTTTAGTTTGGACCTGAAACATGATTCAGGGAATCATTTATTGTAACCCCAGGTGTCTGATGCAGGAGCATCTTAGGTGATTGGCAATCTTGCTCAACCAAAAATATGTTTTCTTATAGCTCTTTAGTTTGGTCCCTATCGCTCAGGCATGCTTGTCTCTATTGCTCAGGTTCTGCTACTCAGACATGCTTGTCTCTGTCACTCAAATTATGTTTCTTAGGCATGTTTGTCTTTTTTTTCTTGGTCATGCTTACCGATGGGTTTTCTGTTGCTCAAGTTTCTCTTCTGATGCTTAGGTTTTGGTTCCTGTTGCTCAGGTATGCTCTTACCGATGGTTGCTGATTTTTGGTCATGCTTTGCCCAATATGTTTATTTGGGAGTTGCATATCTGGTTGACTTCTTCATTTAATTTTTTTTTCTGAATTTATTTGGGGCCTCCCATTGGGATCCATGTGGACCTAAATCTAGGTCTCTCTTATGGATTTGATCGCCGACCCCTTTGGTGGACTCTTGTATATATTCTTTTGCATGTTCTTAGTTTAGGCATCATTCTTAGAGAAAGAAAGAAAATATTTAGATATTGCGATCAAAGTTATATGGTCTCTGTTGTATGAAGATCTTATTGTAATTCATTGAATATATGGCTGAAACTAGGAAGGCCTTACAACCCATCATGTAAAGATTTTGAGAAAGTTAATAAAAAGTATCTCTATGTTTCTTCTTTCACTATGGTGTATGGCTTCTGCATTGGTTCTACAAGGTGGTTTTGTATTTGGGAGTGATTTTGGCCCCTTCTCCTCCACTTGCTTGTGTCACTTCATTATATTTTAGAACACAATACATAAAAACAATGTACAAAACTAGAAAAGTATCTTGCTGTGCAAGATGCAACAACAATATGTTTTCAAAAATTGAAACTTACAAACTAACAATCAAATCCCTATATATAGATGATTGACACTTATTAAAAGCATAAAGATAATTTCTAACTTAAATATCACCATAGATAAAAAAAGGAAATATAACAGCCCACTACATAATGTAATAAAGTCTGGATGATTGATTCAATAGGATAATGAGCGCTAAGGAAATATAGTAGAGCTATACGCCTGTATTCTCTGATATGGTGGCTCCTCTAATGTAGTAGGCATGTGATGATCCTATAAAATTTCATATTTATATTCCTTTTCTATAAAACTTTAACCTATAATTACAATATCTTTCCAAGTCATTCCCATACATTACATTGATTTATGAAGCATTAACTATGATTAATGATTTATTGATTAGCATTTGTATCTCTAGCTAGTTAATGCTAGATTGTGATAAATTTTTATGATAAATGGTTATTATTAAATAATAATTTTTTTGATATGATTAACATGTTTTTTGTGAGGTATTTGAGTCGTTCATGCATCTGGAAAGAAGGAGAAACAATTTGACACTTGTCAATATTCAGTAGTTGCTGAAAATGCAGAAAAAGTCAACAGATAGTTTCAGGAAAATAAGAATATCTTTCATGTTTCTTAATTAAATCCAAATTTTCTTAATTATTTCAAAATAAAAAAAGGAGGATCAAAAACCCTTTTGAATGTTTGAGTTAAATCACAAGATTTAATTAGCTACATGCATTTGAAGTTGACTGTAGAAAAAGTGGCAAAAGAAAAGACAACAGAAAAAGTCAAAATACTTTTTTAGTAAAATAGGAGTATCTATATCAATACTTAATGAAATTATAATTTTATTATTGATTTGGAAATTTTAATAATAGGAGAAAAAACCCATTTGACCGTTTGAGTTAATTCACAACAGTTAATGAGAAACACTCATCTGAAGTTGACTGAGTAAAAGGTGGTGAATTTGAAGGCAGCAGTTAAGGAATGACTTCTACTTTTATTTGAACTCTTCTACCTCTTGTTTATCTTGTGGATCTAAATTTTTCAAATTCATAAAATAGTGGAATAACTTATGGGAACAATAATTTATGTCGCATTTATTTATGCACATTTTCAGCCATATGTGTATTTTCATGTTGTAAGAATTTGAAGTGGATTAGAACACTCTCAACTCATTTTTGTTTGTTCTTTATTAGTTTTTTGGGGAATACGTCATCTCCTTGATGTTGTGAGAGAAATTAATTTTTTCACAAGTTGTTTATTTTTTAATTAATCTAATTCTCAAGCCTCATGTATATCTATGAGCTCTTGCTTGAGTGGAAGGATGATTACAGGGTATCTAGTTTGTACTAAGTCTTGTTAGTAGTGTCCTTGTTTAATCAAGAAGTTTGATATCGGTTGATGTAATAATTTTGATTTGAAATAAGAATATTATTTTAGAAATTGAGCTTGTGCACTTAATACTGAATACTTGTAGCTAATATTGTAGCCACTCAAGAAAAGGCCACTTGAGATACTATGCCTCTATAATTGTTTAGAATAGTTTAGATTATAGTTTAGATGCTTAGTGATCAGTAATGTATTGTTTGAGATTATTTGTGTTTCTATAATATTAATTTTTGTAGTTCTACACCATATGTAGCCACTATTATAGCAATTTACATAGTTTCCTGTAGCCATTACTGTGTCATTAGATTCATTTCTAGAATTATTATGTTTTTAGTTTTGCAATGATAGAATAACTCAAAGAATCCCATAGTGCATATACTTTTTAGATTCATTTCAAGTATATGTCCTAGGGTTGATAATTAAATTGTTATTTCATGTTAAGGTGGATAGCTTCTCGGTAGGATGTCCAATCCCTGAGTCATGGTAATTGCCTAGTTTTTTATCCCTTTATGAAGTCTAACATTTTTGGCGTCATTGCTGGGGATGAATCAAGCTATGAGAGTCTCTGATTTTTAGCAGCTCTTTGTCATTTTTCTAGGATTTTAGTTTCCATTCAAAGCACTTAGGATTAGAAAATTTTGCAAAATTACCACAAGAAGCAGCAAAATATGGATTTTAGATCCATGAAGAATAACTACCAAGAGCCAATGTCATTTGCAGCAATTTTTGAAATAAATGAAGACATGTTCTCTAGTATCATAGAGGGATTTTGTTCACATATTAATTACAAGGTGTTGATTTATGAGGAGGAAAATGAAGAAAAACTTGTTTTGAAAAATGAAGAAATCACCATACACAAGGTTGCTTCTCAAGATGAATGTGATGTCAAATCAGAACTCCTACTTCAAGAAGAGAGCTACACTAAAGTGAAAATCAGTCCTCTAATGTAGAAAAGTAAAGAAGATATTGAAGAAGACCAGTTTTGGGATGATTTAGAAGAGATTTGTTTAACCTTAGATGCTAAACCATCATATTTTGTAGTGCAAAACTATGAGCATCAGTCACACAAATTGGTCTTTAGAAGTCAAGCAGATGATAATGAAGTAGCTCATCAACACAAATAAAACAAGGAGGATTCAAAATTTTTTCTTTTGCGGGGATTTCCTATTAGACATATATCTCAAGTGGAGGTGAGCAAAGAATCAAAATTTATGGTTGCAGCAAAGAAAGAAGTTACAACTAAAGAAGAAGCTAAACATGAAGCTGCACCTAAAGGAGAACTATTTTAGCTTACTTATGCACTTCAATGCAACATAATGTATTTCCAACATGAAGTAATAATTAGGTTTGTTAATGTCTTTCCAAAAGTGTTGTTTATTCAGTTTATAGTGATGTTGCAACTATTTCTAATTTCTCATAAAGATGTGAAGCATTGGAAGTTGTTGATAAAAGGAAGATACTTCAAAGAACCAGTTAATGGGTTTTTTTTAAAAAGCCTTTTTTGTTGGTTAGTGTAGGTCAGGATAGGTTTTTCATTCAATAAGTGTTGCACACAATGTCTAATATGTTTCCTAGTTCATCTTGTCTAACTAACTATTTCGAGAAGGTCACAGCTGGTTGGTTGCTCAAACTTCAAGTCACTTTTCAAGGTTGTGCATGAGTTAAGTCTTTAATTTTAGAAGAGAGTCTTTGCATATGTTGTCAAAAACAAAAACCATTAGGTAGTTGGGTATTCATGTTGTCAAGAATTTCTATTCAATGGTGTTTTCTAGTTGGTCTAATTAGATTTTATTTAATGAATAATGTACATCCAAAGTTGTATTATAAGTCATTCGATGGATAGAGTTTTTCTGCAAGTTGCATGGGGCAATTGTTGTCTTCTTTAATAGTCATCCTGCAACCATTATGTGACATTCATCCTATAATCATCCTATAGCCACTGTGACTGAGTAGTCATCGTGCATCCACTATTGTATGAATGAGAGGTTATCCTCTAGAAACTACTGTGTGACTGAGAAATCATCATGCAACCACTGCTATGTGATTGGAAAATCATCCTGCAGCCACTGTTGTGTGACTAAACAATCATCCTGCAGCAACTACTATGTGATCCAAAAGATAACTTGAAACAAGTATGAGGACATCTACAATTAGTGATAATAAATATGAAACACTCTTGGAGGGACCTGAATATTCATCAATGAAGGGACCTTTACTTTCAGTTTTTTTCAAAGTTTGAAGCTTCTCACAACAACACAAATGGTACTACATTTATGATTTATATTTATTCATAGTATTTATTATTTTTAGTATTTAATTATCTATGTATTTCACTTTGTTTTTCAATTGTCATTATTGTAATTATATGCTTCATAACTGATTTATTTTACTACCCTCATACATACATTGTTATTTGAGGACAAATAACCTTTGAGTTGGGGGAATATGTAAATACCTTGTGTTTTTGTCATAGACCATAGGAGGATGACCTTGCCTACACATTTTTATACTACCTCCTATATTCATGGTGATTTTGTTGCATTCATCTATTGAATTTCATTTGCCATTTTTTCCTCAAAATGACAAAAGCTAATTGCAAGATTCAAAGTGACAAAGGATAGAACTATTTAGAGGCAACTATGCAAAAATGAGAATGATCAAGTAAAGAGAAATAAAAATGGAATCTCTTATGAAGAGATAAAAAAGGAAGAAATTATGAAATTGAGAAGTTTTGGAGATTAAACAAATAAATATTAAGATGACTTAAAAAAAAAAATTCATAGGATTTCATTCTAATAGCTTTCATGTCTAACCAATGCATATCCTCTGCTTGAGGACAAGAAGGATTTCAGTTGGGGGGACTAATGAGCCTATCACATTTAATATTTATATTCCTTATCTATAAAAATTTAACCTATGTTTACAATATCTTTCTAGGTCATTTCCATACATTACCTTGATTTATGAAGCATTAACCATGATTAATGATTTATTGATTAGCATTTGTATGTCTAGCAAGCTAATGCTAAATTGTGATCAAATATTATGATAAATGGTTTTTATTAAATAATAATTGTTTTGATATTATTAATATGTTGTTTGTGATATATTTGAGTCATTTATGAATCTGGAAAGAAGGAGAAGCAAGTTGACACTTGTCAATATTCAAGAGTTGCTGGAAATGTAGAAAAAGTCAACAGACAGTTTCAAGAAAATAAGCATATCTCTCACGTTTCTCAATGAAATCCAGATTTTCATAATTATTTAGAAAGATAAAAAAGGAGGATCAAAAACCCTTTTCAATGTTTTAGTTAACTCACAAGATTTAATTATAAACACATGTTTGAAGTTGACTGCAGAAAAAGTTGCAACAGAAAAGATAGCAGAAAAAGTCAAAAATCAGTTTCAGTAAAAAAAGAGTATCTCACTAAATACTTATTTAAATTAAAATTTTCTTATTTATTTTGAAATATGAAAAGTAGGAGAAAAAACCCATTTGATAATTTGAGTTAATTCACAACATTTAATGAGAAACACTCTTCTGAAGTTGACTGAGTAAAAGGTGGCGAGTTTGAAGACAACGGTTAAGGAGTAACTTCTAGTTTGATTTGAACTATTCCACCTCTTGTTTATGTCATGGATCTCAATTTGTTGAATTCATAAAATAGTGGAGTAACTTATGGGAGCAATAATTTATGAGTCCTAAATAATTATGGCTTGTATTTATGCACATTTTCTTCCATATGTGTATTTTCATGTTGTAAGAATTTGAAATGGATTACAACACTCTCAACTCATTTCAGTTTTTTATTTATTAGTTTGTTGGGGAATAACTCATCTACCTTATTTTGTGAGATAAATGACATTTTTCACAAGTTTTTGATTTTTTAATTAATCTAACTCTCAAGCCTTATGTATATCTATGAGCTCTTTCTTGAGTGGAAGGATGATTACAGAGTATCTAGTTTGTGCTAAGTCTTGTTAGTAGTGTCCTTGTTTAATCAACAAGTTTGATATCAGTTGATGTAAAAATTTTGATTTGAAACAAGAATATGATTTCAAAAATTAATCTTGTACATTGAATACTGAATACTTGTAGCTAATATTGTAGCCACTCAAGAAAAGGCCACTTGAGATACTATGACTCTATAATTGTTTAGAATAGTTTAGATTATAGTTCAGATGATTAGTGATCAGTAATGTGTTGTTTGAGATTAGTTGTGTTGCTATAATATTAATTTTTGTAGTGCTATACCATCTACAGACAACTATTATAGCGATTTACATAGTTTCCTGTAGCCATTAGTGTGCAGTTAGATTCATTTCCAGCATTGTTATATTTTTAGTTTTGCAATGATATAATAACTCAAAGAATCCCATAGTGAATATACTTTGCAGATTCATTTCAAGTATATGTCCTCAGGCTGATAATTTAAATGTGCTTTCATTTTAAGGAGGATAGCTGCTTGGTAGGATGTCCAATCCCTGAGTCATGGTAATTGTCTATTTTTTGATCCCTTTATGAAGTCCAACAACATGTATCTCGGTGCCATGATAATTCTCTCCGTCGCAGCTGGAACTTCAATGTTTCTTCTTTAATGTTGTTGACCACTCTCAAGTTGTTCCTTTTCCCTGGCAGGTTAGTAGCATGTGGATATATATATATACAAGTAAACTAATCAAATCAATCAAAATATTAGAACACACATTCTGATAGATATATGAAGTACTACAATATATATAATGTTTAGCAAAACATGTCATAGCTAACTACCCATGGGCTTGGTGATTCTAACTGTACTGATCAAAAGCTCAAATAGTTACAGGTTCACAAATGTCTTGGTAATGTTTTAAACATAGTATCAATATTAACTTCAAACAGAGACAATAAATTGTCTCATCATCTGCCCCCCAGCAAATAAAATGCTTTTCCTCAAGAATTACATTTATTTTCAATTCCTCTGAACTCCCTGACCTTTTTCCATCCTCTCCTTCAACTTTTAATGGTATAGTATAAACTTCTGGTCTTTTCCCAAACATCCACCCTGTATTCCTCCTACAGTTGATCAAGCCTTGCAACATTGATATCATAAAGAGGCCATAGGAGCATAAGTGGCTCCACTGCAAGTGGACACCAGATATTGCATCTAATATATCTTCCTATCTAGATATACTTTGGTGCTTTATGGATTTTTGCCTCAAGATTAATAGTGCTATGTGGCTCTGATTTCTTGAATGCTTCTGCCAGTCTATTCCACCTTCTTCTAGTACCAGACATGGCTCTTTGAAAAAAAAAGTAGGAAATCCCCTCATATTCTACATAGAACTCTCCCCTGATAGTAAATATTTTCTTCTTAGTCTCTTCTTTTATACTGCCATAGGTGAGGTTGAACAAATCCTTGAGGAGCACATTAGGTTTTCTACTTTCAGCTCTTAATGGTAATGGTTTTGACTTCTCCTGATCTTTGTAGTTGTCTAACTATATTTCATAGTTTGCTTCATTATGCATCCAGGACATTAATTCCCTTAGGTGTATATCCCCAATATATAGTAAAGGATTCCATTTGGTTTCTCTAGGGATAATAAAATTGTGCAAGTATAACTCACAGAGTAGGTTCTGCTGCTATGAAGGAAGGGTTTGATATAGGCCATAGAATTCATGGGCCATATTTTCAGCAAACAATAGAATGGATAAAGGGTTTAGAAGATGCTTCTTCTAAAGACATATCCGATGTTGAGAATAAAGATATTGAATCTGAAAACTCTGAGATTATTGAAGAATCTAATGGTAAATCTGACAATTAATCTGATTTTAATAATATTGAAAGTGATAAAGATGAATATATGTTTAGTAATGATGAGGAGTCTACTTGCAAAAAGGGTATTGTTGATTATGATATTGATATAAAGCTTTATGAATAGAAAGACAATAAGAAAGATATATGCAACCAAAAAGAAGACAACTATGATATAGACATGAGTGTTTGTAGTGAGGACTTTACACAAGATGATATGGTTTCAGTGGTTTCACAACAAGATTCCAAGAAAGAAGAAAATTGCAGCATCATGCAAGAAGACAATAAGGAGATAAATGAAGATGATGAATGTTGTTCCCTTCACAGTGAACAAATTGCAGAGATTTTATCTTTTGAGTATCTCAGATATTCAAGAAATGGAAGCTTTGAAATTTCATGTCCAATACATATTGATTTTGACAAGGAAAGTGAATCAGTGCATTATGATTTGGACATATGTGATACTATTTCTTCTTGCACTCCTTTTTCATTAGGCTACAATAGATGTTAGTTTGATTTATCAGATAGTATGGTTTCAGATTCAGTGGATGTGGAGATTCCAAGTATTGAGTTAAATACTAATTTGGCCAACAGTGTGGATTTTGAATCTTCTCTTGATTCTAAGTTTGCCTTTGAAGCATTAAAAAATGGTCAATCAATGGCTCAATTTTCAATAGAATAAAATCAATGTGCTGGTATTTTCCCTCCCTCCCACAAATTTTCTTTGAGTTTGTTTGATGATGATAAGTTATAGGGTGCTCCTATTTTTGATGAAGAGATTATTGCTCTATGTCCTAAGTTTGATGATCATATCCAAGGTGATGAGTTTATTTAATTTTTGCATAAAAACCAAGGTATGTTTTCTTTTGAGAAACAAATGATGGATGTGAATGGATTTAATGATGCTTGCCCAAACAATATGACAAAGGTTGAGTATCCCTCCTTTCAGTTGGATGGTGATATTTTAAGTTGTGGTTTATAGATGAAAGATGATAAATGTTACAAATATCAAAGTATGTTCTTATCTAATGAATGTGACATGTATATGCCACAAAAATTTTATGATGAAATTTTGCCTAATGTTTATGGAAGCTCATATGAAGAATTTGCAGATTTGGTGTTATATGATGAGTTGATATAGGACGACAATGGATTGGATCAGATAGATAATAGTGGCATTGTTATCATATTTTTGAAACATGGGGCAAAGAGCTTTATGTTTGACAGAGGTAAGAGTTGATTTCAGTTATGGGGCTTTGGGCTCTTGTAGATAATGAACATATTGTATATTTTCTTTCCCTTTCAATTGTGTGTTTTCTTTTAGTAAGAGGATTCCCATTTTTTGAGAAGAGAAAAGTTTTGAGTTGTGAAAGTGAAAAGAGATAAAATCTAATTTTTTAGCTTTGGGGTGGTCTGCTACTCCAGAGATCTATGGTTCTCGGTATAAAATTACGTTTAACCATCCTCATTCAAAGCCACTATTGGTACTCTCAAATTTGGCACAAATTTGGAGTGACCATTTTGTGAAATTTCTATAAGGAAAAAAGATTACCCTAATAAACTTTTGCGAGAAGGCTTAGTTGGAGTGCTTGTAAAAGATACCCTGATGATTTTCATGATGTACCACTTGGGAAGAGGGTTTAATACCTTTCATTTGACATGTGTAATGGGTTCCAACTCCTGAATTTCAATTCTGACATGTTTAGGGAGTAGTCATTTTGAGGTGGTAACATAAATCTGCATTCTTTGCTAAGTGTCATTTTGCTGTCCAAGGCCTAGTTTACTTCTGAATATCTTGCACTCTTTTAGGTTTCATAGGTCACTACTTTGGGAATGTGTTACATATATATCAGAGAGTCCATGTTTTAGAACCCAATTCATTTCAAGTTAGTTCAATAAGTTTTCATATTCCCTAAAATTTGGTTATCCAGAACTGTCTATTTTCTCTGATTGCCCAAATTACTGAGTAGCCTACTTTGAGGTCTTCCAAAATGTATCTAGTTGAATGATTTGCATAGTTGAATGTTCCCCAATGTTGCAAACATTATAGAGTACTTACCCAAATATTTTCAGATTTTGGTCAATCTAGTTGATCACTTTTCTATGTTGATTCCAAATCAGATTTCTGCATTTTTCACCAAGTTTGAGTTGACAAAGTTGTAAAGGGTTGACTTTACAGATTTGTACTTTTTGATCAGTCTATTTTCTGAATGAGCTAATTAAGGTTTTTCATTCTACATATGACATGGATCCATGTTCAGAGGTTGATATTCGGAGGGTCTTATTTGATAATTCTATAAATTCAGTATTAAAGGCAGTTTATGTAGTTTGCAGGGAAAAACAAAATCAAGTTTACAGAATGGTCATTTTAAAGAGGTGATAAATTTTTTTCTGAATGTCATTCTTAAGAACCAATCATGGAATCATTCTTATTGCAAGTAAATGTACTATCTGACCTGATGGTGAAGCTTCAAAGCATGATTTAATGATTTTGCAATGGCCAATCTGAATGGGATTTATGGTGTTTTAGCATTTGTACCTACACAAGTATTGGGAAATTGCTGAGGTTTGATCAGCTACATCTTTTACTTGAGGTTAATTCCAATGAAGCCCATTTGTGTGCATACTGATTGTAGATTAGTTTTTAAAGCCAAGTGTCAAGGTTGGATTACTTGTTTCAGTTAGTTTTTAAGGCCAGTTCCATAGGCGAGTTGCTATTTATGAAATCAGCCTACAGAGGTATGAAAGATTGATTTCTTATGGTTGCCAATCAAATGTTTTTTAATCCAATTGCACTAAAATTTATGTTGGGTGTTTGAAGATGAGAAATGAGTTTCAAGAATGACAATTCCCAAACCATGAACTTCCCTCAGGTAAAATCTTGGCAGTCAGTTGAAGTTTATACATTCATATTTATTTGGCATGAAAATAAAAGAGATGGTCATAGCTGCTGGTTGTGTCAATATGATGATCCCTCTTTGGCTGTGATTATGTTTCCTTCCATTGTAATATGTACACTATTCACTTGAAAAAGGGAGGAATGAGCATAGTCTTTGTTGAAGCCGTGTGTTCTTGAAGACAAAATGAACTTTCAGAACTGAGCCTATATAGAAGAAATTATTTCTGTTACATAAAATAAAGGGAGATGAGAGTTAGTTGGCTGGGTATTGCATCTATCATCGCTGGTGTATGTATTTTGGGGCTTGGAGGTCAATTTATCTCTTTTACTTTGGCATGGGAAGAGGACTGGAGTTTGTGCATTTTCTAACAGCAATTGAGACTTCTAATCTGCTGAACAACTCCTCTATATTCTTGTTGTGGAATTGCAGACAAAGTATTTTGTTGGAAATTGGGAGATTTGAAGAGAGGAAGTCAACATTGGAAGAAACTATTGCACAGATTTGAGAAGAAGAAGCCACACATTGAATAAAAAAATAAAGTTTATAATAAAAGACAATAACATATCAAGGGCATTTCAAAATGTTTATAAGAAAAGACACTAACATATCAAATGTGAAGCTAAAGAGGAGGCTATCCATGTGCATGCCCAAGTGGCTGGAGTGCCTTGATTTTTGTGCCCATGCTTGAAGGAAAGAAATTTTGCAGACAGGTGGCGGTGATGAGGTGGTGTAGATGACACAGGCGATGATGAGGACAAAGTGACATGTGGCATCCAGTCACATGGTTTCCAGAAGATAACCACCAAGTGAGATAACCACTATGACTTGGAGACTGACTGCTAGTTGTTAGTTGTGAAGTTGCCAGATTCTGGAGCTAACCACCGCGACCTGGAGATAACCGCCTATCACATAGTCGCTAGACATAAGATGCTAGTCACAAGGTCATTGGAGGTTAGAGGTTAAAGTGAAAATTTTAGGAGACTTGGAGAATGAGGTTAGTCACTAGGTCGCCACTCATAAATGCTAAGTCAAAATTAATTCAGAGACTTGGAGACTAAATCTAGTCTCCAAGTCTCCAAATCATACCATGGTTAAGAATATTTTTCAAAGACTTGGAGAAAAGAAGAAAAAAGTAACTAGGGTTAAGGAGGAGTTTTCACAACTAGTTAAAAGAAGCTATCTAGTAAGTGCCACATGTCAAATTTTGGTTGACTCTGGGAGAAAATTGCATAAAAGTTGATTAAATGTGCACAAGATTTCAAAAGGATAAAATATTTTAAATGGTAAATGTTTATGCATGAATATTAAAGATTAAAAGAGATCAAAATTGTAGAAACATTAGGGCAAATTTTGTTCTTTCTCATAGTCTGTGCAATCATTTTATTTGCAAAATTTGACAGAAGAGTTTTCACGGCAGATTTTTCTTTCAATTAAAATTATATTTTTCTTAGAGAATAAGATTAGATTCTTAGGAAAATGAGATCAGATTGGATTCATCCAGAGTTTGAAATCAGATTTTTACCCAAAAATGTATTCCCGAAAGACTTTGAAAAGATTGAAATCAGATTTAAAAGAGCTTTCATACAGGTATTTTTCAGATAAAGTCAGATATTTGCAAAAATCAATCATATTTTAAAGATTTGCAAAGGATAAGTTCAGACTTTGGGCAGACAAAATGAAACAGATTTTGCAGCTTTTAAAGGGGCAAATAGAATCAGATTTTATTTGAAGAGGCAATCACCGATGAGTTCATATTTAAGTGGAGAAAAGATAGAATGAGAGCAGATCAAATTTTGAAAGGGAACAAGTTTTAACCGGGCATGATTTCTAGGGTTTCTCCTTCCTATATCTTTCTATCTTTTCTTAGTGGTAAGGGTTCCTCTCTTTGTTCTGTTTTGGATTTTTTCCCTGTAGGGGTTTAGAGTAGGTCCCTATTGGTCTTGTGGAAATTTTATTGCAAATTTGACTTTGATGTATCTTTGATATTCTTAAAGTTTATTGTCTGGACATGTTGAAGCAGAATTAATTAATGGAATACAATGTAGTTTTCCCTCTTTCATATTATCTTGTCTCTTTGCATTCTATTTGTGCTCTAGTGTGTTTCACCTACAAGGCATTTGAAATACACCTGCTATAAGGTAGTGTGTCTAATTATTTATGAGTTCCTTTCAAGGATAGGACTAAGTTTTATAGATAACTTTAGAGAGAAAAGTATTATGATAAGGATTTGATACATAAGTATGTATATGAGAGGATAGTTTGTAAGGAACTCTATCTCAACTACATGTAGTTTGTAAGGTACTCTATAGTATCTCCATTGGTTTATCTCTACTAATTCATGTTTTCATTGAATCTTTGCCCAAGGGATAGGAATTGGTCTAGGTTTTGGTTTGTAGTTTGTTCTTCATCCAATAATCAAAATCAAATCAATTATATTTTGTTACTTAGAAAAAATGAGCTGAAATCATAAGGATTTGTATCAGCAGGATGCAATCCATTTTGTTGATTCCTTGTAGAGAGAATAATTAGGTTGCCCCTCCTAAAATCAAAAGGAAGAAGAATGAAAATTGTTGTCTCATTGGTTTATGTTATCAAGACCATAGCCTGGCTTATAGTACTTTGTTTCAAATTAATCATTGCAATCTCCAACGTATTTTATAATTTCTTACAGTGAGGTCTGAAGTAACTAACCAGTGAATGAACTAGTCCACCAAACATATTGACTGAAGAATTAGTAATCTTTAATAGGTAACACCTGCCTAAGTTTGGGGAGCTTAAAAAAGGAGGTGATAATAGGTATCCCCAGTGTTATCAAAATACCTCATCAATTAGCCTTTCTCTTTCCAAAAAGGAGTTTGCAATCAAGTATAATTAGTATACTGTCATTTTAAGGTTGTGTTGCAAGAAAAAGAGCTAACAGAAATGAAGACACTATTAATGAAATACATTGGAATTTCCAGTCTCATATCGTTGATATCTTTTTGCATTTACATTCAGCTCTTGTATGTTTAATTTGTAAAGCATTTTAAATGTACCAGTTATAAGGTAATTGTGTTGTTATTTCTGAGTTGCTTTCAAGGAGGGTTTAAATGTTGCAAATAGTTCTAGAGGGTTAGGGTTTTATGCAGGAATTTGATACAGGGGTATGAGCGTGAAAGGATAGTTTGTAAGGAATTCTATTTGAGGTTTTGTTTATGTTTTAATTAATTGTCTTTGGTGAATGTATGTTTCATTATGACTCTATGGCCCAAGATTAGGCACTGGTCAAGTTCTGATAAGTAGTTGTTATCATCAAATCAATCAAATATTGAATAATCTTTTACTTTCTATTATTTAGAATACACATGTCTAGTTAAATGTATTGAGAAATACATTTCATCATTGTGTTTCCTTAAAAATATAATTCATAGGTTAACCTTCCTAAGCCAAGTGGCCTAAAACAAAGAAGGAATAAAAATCCTTTATCTACTATAAGATTTTCTATGAAACAGTGAATCTGAAGATAGGTGCACACGCCTGAGTTTGTGGAACTTGAAGTGTAGAAGGAATGATATCCTTGATAATTATCCTTTTCCATGTATGAATCTTAATTGTGAATCTAAGAGTCAAGAATTTACTATTGTATATTGATTCTACAAGAAAAAGTGCTAACAAACTAGTGACTCTACTGGGGAACTGATTTAATGTTCTAATAGTTATGTTCATGAAAGAGTTATTCCTCACAATATTGAGAATAAGTCTATTTTTCCTCATAATCAAAAAAGAAATTTTATTCTGCCTATCTGTCATTGCACATTGTTTGAAGTTTTTGGTCCTGATAATGATACCGATCTTTTCTCAAATATAGTGATTGGCGACTATAAAGTCTCTCATTTAATCCAGTGTATGTTTTTTGAAGAAAATCTACAAAGTGGAGAAGATTTTCAGTAACACAGATGGTGAAGAATAATTTTTTTGATATTACCAACTAATCAAGGTGAGGAATTATCAAGAAACTTTGCATTTAATTTTCATCCAAACTTATTGTTGTAAAAGAAGACCTAAGTTAGGACAAGCTACTCAACCATTTTATATGTTTGTCCTCTAAAAAGAGGTGGCGACTCTAACCTATGTGTACTCCAGTATTTCACATTAAATATATTGAATATACTTGTCTATTTTGAAAGATGAGTTGACAAAGGAATAATAGATCCTATTTCAAAGAAAATCCTGAGAAAGATGTTGGAGAAGAGCTCCATACACCTGGAAGGAGACAATGGTCCAAAAGAGGTATATCTAAACATGACTCCCCAAATACCTCTAAGAGAAGGGTGGAGACCCCTGCTCCAAAAAGAAAGTCATCTTCATATGAAGATGCAGGACCCATAGGACCAATTGACACTTATAGTGCTGATGCAAACTTTGATCCTCTTAGAGATGGGGAAAATACTGATATAGTTTTCTTCCCTGTAGAAGAAAATTTAGCTCCACCAGAAGAAACTTTTGTTGCTGAGACAACCTCCTATGATTCTGATAAGTTGCAGGATGAGGTTCTGGCTTTAAGAAAAAGAAAAAAAGGAACAAGAAAAGGAAATAGAAGATAAAGAGAAGAAACATGAGAAAAATTTATATGACCTACTGGAGGAAAGAGAAGAACTCTTGGCTCAAACTAGAAGAAATGACCTCAAAGCTAAAAGCCTAAGTTAAGAGGTCAAAGTTTTAAATATAGATTTGTTCGATGATCTTGATGATTTGAGGAACAAAGCCCCAAATAAAATGTCAAATCCTAGAAAGGATGAATTTGAGAAAGAAGGGCTTGTCATCAGAAAATTGTACCCATATGAGATTGAATAGAATGCAATAATTAAGAAAAATACTAAGGATGCCCTCAACAAAGGTAAGAAAAAGGTTGTTGGTGTGACTATATAGGAACCTAAGAAGAACATGACCATTCCTATAGGAGCATCTCAAGTTGATCTTGAACTAAAAAAAGCTAGAAAAGCTAAAGAGGAATTACCCAAAAAATTGGAGAAGTTAGAATTAGAGGGTGTTGTAGCTGATATGAGAATGAAGATAGCTTTCATACATGCCACTACCAACACTTGTGCAAGTAGCTCTATGCCAGTTAATCATGGGACATAGCCACAAACTCAATCTACTAGCCCAATCCCAAATAGTCAAAGGGTTGATCCTAAAGTGCAATCTTCTAGTCTAAATTTGAATGTTAAAACCTCAAGCCCAAATGCAAGTGTTCAGCCCATTGGTCCTGTCCCAAGCATTCAAGTCTCTAACCCAAAACAAAGTGTTCCCCCACCCATTCAAAATCAAGGAGGAGATATTTGACCAAGTGGTAACAATGTGCTTGGAAATGTCCAGAGGAGACCTATCCACATGAATAGATATAGAGCCCTTTTCTTTGAAGGCATTCCTGGTCACCCTAATGTGATCCCCAATGAGGTAAGAGACAAAATCCCCAAGTTCACAGGAAATAATGTTGTAACTTGTGAAGAGAATTTGAAAGATTTTAGTGATAAGATAACTTACTTTGAGATTTAAAATGAGGATGTCATTATGAAGATTTTTGTTCAGTCACTAACAAAAAATTCTAGGGATTGGTTCATAAATTTACCTAATGATAGAATTGCATCTTGGGATGAATTTGTAAAATATTTTAGGGAACAATATAGGGAACATGTCAACTCTGGATACATGTTGAATGAATTCAATAACATTAAAAAGTTCCCTAATGAAAGTATGGCTGATTTTAAGAATAGATTTAAAAAGGCCATGAATAAACTATTCCAAGTCTTGAGGTTAGATGAGGAAGTATGTCTTACAACTTATATCAATATTGTTGATGGTAAAATGTCTTACTTACTTAGAGAAAAAAACCCAACAACCTTAAGGGATGCATACAAAATAGATATTGATATTGAAAGAAATAAGAGAGCATTAGGAAAATTGGGAAAGAGGGAAGACAATAAACTTTGGAAAGAAAAGGAATCAGCCAACAAAACTGTCAAAGAAGATGATACAATAAATAAATTAGTGAGTGCAATAAGAGATCTTGCTGCCAAAATGGATAAAAATGACAAGGGAGAGTACTGTGATAATAAATACACTAACCAAATGTTTGATAAATAGCCTAACCTAAGAGACTACCCATACAAAAAAAATTGGAATAATGGAAATCCTGTCCCTGATGGACAAGATAACCCAAAAGCCAAAGAAACCCTAGATCCCCTAAAAAGGAACAGTGTGAATTATGTTGAGAACACTTGTTGGTGTGATGCTTGCAATATGCCATGATTCTTCATATCAGTGCATAGTAGCCCAAGACTTGATTGATCAGACAAAAGAAAGGGAACAAGAAGGCCATGTCATCAATATGTTCACAACAAAGAAACTGTACCCATGGTTTTCTGACATTGGTTCATCTTCTAATAACTTGTATATAGAAGACAATTCTTGTTTATAATATCAATCACAGGTTGAACCTTACCAAAGTGATCAAGTTGACAGTGTATCATAAGTAACTATAAATACAGGTGGAAGTGACAGACCACATTCTCATTTTAAAACTCCTACTAATGAGGAAAATAGATCTTTGATTGTTGCAGTAATTAATCAAGCCAGAAATGCATACAATATGAGAAATAAAACAATACAACCAGCTCAAGGTAAACCTATCCCTATCTATGTTAGAAAGGATTCACCTCAAGTTAATGTGGATTCTCATGTCAAGGAAAATAAAGATGAAAATCTTGAAAGACAAGGAAGACCCTCTTCTGATCATGTTGAAAAGGAAGAAGCAAAGGAGGAACAAATAGCCAATAATAAATCCAAGAAAGGTAGAAAGATGAGCAATGTGTCTTATAAATTGCCCCTTTTTGACATGAGACATGTTCTAACTCAAATGAAAGTTTCAGTCCCACTCATGGAGATGCTAAAAATAAAAGAACATAAAGAAGTTTCTTTGGCACTTCTAAGAGGGAGAGATGATGTGTTTGTGTTGAAACAAGAGAAAACACCATTGACATCAAATGATAGTAGAATGGATAGTCCAGAACTAAAAGGAAAAGAAAAAAGCAAAGAATTTTCTAATATCTGCATTGGCAACATAATACCCAAGAACCATTATCTATTGACCTATTTTATGTCACCTTAATGGTTAATAATTTCTTAGTGAAAAATTGCATGATTGATTCAGGAGCTGCAACAAATGTAATGTCTTACCATGTCATGAAGGAATTAGGACTTCAAGTTATGCTATGGATAACATGGAAGTTCCTGTGATAGGAACATTAAAAGACATTGAAGTGAAAATTGTTGCTTTCCCTGAAGCAACTTATAGAATGGATATAGTGGTTGTTGATACTAAGCCATATTATGGTATGCTTCTGTCAAGACAATGGGTTGTAGCAGTGAGTGGGACTATGAAATTACATTTTTCCTATGCAACTATCCCTGTAAATGGAAATGAGATCAATTTGTACAAAGAACACCAGTCACCTATCATGGTGGAGGTGGTTCTACTTGAGAATTAAACTATTGTGTAGATGTTGATATGGAAAAATTTTATTGTGGAAGAGATCAACCCACAATTAAAGAATACTGAACCAATTGTGGATGAGTTGTTGTTGCAACAAGAGGGACTATGGAAAATTTATTTTGATGGAGGATGTTCCAAGGAAGGATTAGGAGCATGAGTTTTGTTTATTTCCCCATCAAGTATCACTTTCAAGTATTCCTTCCTGCTAACATTTCACTGTACAAATAATACTACTGAATATGGAGCTTTAATCTTGGGAATGGATATTGCTATTAAGAATGGTATTAAATGTTTGAAAGTTCATGGGGATTCTTAGTTAATCATATCTCAGATAAGGGAATATTATGTTTTCATTAACGACAGACTAAAATTGTACAAGTATACAGTCTGGGATAGGATCAAATTCTTTGATGCCTTCAATATCCTATGGATGGAGAGATCAAATAAAATAATGGCAGATTTCCTTGCCAATGTTGCCCTAAAAAATAATGTTGTCACCCTTACTGGGATGTCTATGGTAGAAATAAAAAGTAGACCTACAATCCATGACAATATTCATAATTGCCTAATATTTGAGGATGATGATGATATCCTTAGTTTTATTCAGTGTGTAAATCAATATGATGGTCAGAAGATTAACTATGAATCTCTAGTAGCAGTTATGGATGGTACGGAATATATCTTTGACTAAGAATTTATCTAGCTGGCTACTAATCACATTCCCAAAAATTTTGTTGAGTTGGAAGGCATGTTTAGTATAAATGACAATTATATGACCCAGAAGTCCAATGCAAAGGTATGAGATTTACAAGAAGTTAACCTGGGATCTGAAACATCTCCTCAATTAGTCTATATTGGTAAAATGTTGGATAGCAATGTGAGACTGAATCTGATAAAACTGCTGAAAAAGTATAAACATGTATTTGCTTGGTCTTATGAGGATTTGAAATCTTATAGAAAAGACTTATTCCAACATGACATCCCTATAAAAGAGGGTGTAAAACCATTTAGGAAAAAGAAAAAGGCCCATTAATCCACTACTGGCTACAAAAATGTAGACATAATTGATGAAATTGAGAGATGCAGACATAATTCAGCCTATAAGACATTCATCTTGGGTTTCTAATTTGGTCCCTATGAGAAAGAAGAATGAGGATATAAGATTGTGTGTTGATTTTAGAAACCTGAATGTGGCTTCACTAAAAGATAACTATGGATTACCCAATATGGAGGCTATGTTGCATAAATTCACTGGATGTAATTTATTGTCTATGATGGATGGGTTCTCATGATACAATCAAGTGCTAGTCAAAGGATCAGAACAATTTAAGACAACATTTACTACTATTTGGGGCACTTATGTGTATGCTTGCATGCCATTTGGTTTGAAAAATGTAGGTGCAACCTTTCAGAGGGCCATGGATGTAGATTTCAAAGATCTCATAGATATTCTGATGGTAGTATACCAGGATGATTTAACAACTTTTCAAAAAGGGAAGAAGATCATTGTAACCATTTGGAAAAGGTTATGATAAAAGCCTTAGAATATGGGGTATCTTTGAACCCAAAGAAATGTCACTTTGTTGTTACTGAAGGGAAACTTCTGGGCCACATAGTGTCAAAAGAGGGAGTAAGAATAGATCCTGAAAGAGTTGAGGGTTTTTAGAAGGTACTTACTCCAAAAAAATTGAAAGGTATACAATAATTTTTAGGGAAAATCAATTTTGTCAGGAGATTCATTGCAAACTTTGCAGAACTGGTTAAACCTATAGTCAAACTACTAAAGAAGGATGTAAAATTTTAATGGGACCAAGAGGCAAAATCATCCTTTGAAAAAATAAAATAAGCCATCCAAGAAGCACCGGTCCTAATGTCCCCTAATTATACCAAACCTTTTTATTTATTCACTTTTGCTTCTTTCCATACTATTGCTGCAGTTCTATTGCAGAAATATGGTGAGGGATTTGTTCATCCAATAGCCTTTTTCAGAAAATCTTTAGAGTCAGCTAAGCTGAATTATCAATTGATGGAAAAATAGGCTTATGCCTTGGTGAAGGCAGTAAAGGCTTTCAGGCCTTATCTTGTATGTTCAAAGGTGAATGCATATGTTCCTCATGCTGCTATTAAAGATATATTTGTCCAAAATGAGGTAACAGGGAAGAGATGCCCGTGGATAAATAAAGTCCAGGAATTTGATCTAGAAATTCACATCACAAAGTCTGATGACAGAAGAAAATCTGGATCTATTTTTGGTCAACAATGTTGATACAAATGGAAATTGCCTAACAAGTATTGAAATGCAACCCTGGTATACTAATATTGTATATTTTTAGAAAAGTGCTAAGTGTCCAGATGACCTAAGTGATAACCAGAGGAGTTTGAGGTTACAGGCTCAGAAATATGTCTTGTTGCATGGTGATTTGTTTTGGAAAAATAGAGATGGGATCATGTTGTTGTGTCTTGAATAAGGACAATCAGAGAATATTTTGAGGGAAATGCATGCTAGAATGTGTGGAGTGCATTATTGTGCTAGATCAACAGCTCAAAAAATTTTGAGAGATGGATACTATTGGCCTTGTCTGTTCCAAGATGCGTATACTTTTGTTAGAAAGTGTGAACTGTGTCAGAGATTCTCAAGCAAAATGAATTTTTTAGGAGCTTTATTATTGAACTCTGTAGTACCAGAAGCCCCCTTTTCCATGTGGGGAATGGATTTCATTGGATAATTTGCTAAGAAATCAAGTGGGGGCCATAGTTGGATTTTGTTGGTGACTGATTATTTTACAAAATGGGTAGAGGCAGTTCCAACCAAAAGAGCAACAAGAACAATGGTCATTGATTTTTTTATGGACAATGTGATCACAAGATTTGGTGTTTCCCTCAAGTTGGTAATGGATAATGCCATTTTTTTTAGGTCTGAAGAATTTACTGATTTCTATTCTAACAGGGAATTGTTATGTCTTATTCATCCCCATACCATCCACAATCCAATGGTCAGGCAGAATCCAGCAATAAGAATCTCTTACAAATTTAAAAAAAAAAACCTGGAACATAATAAAAGAGCCTGGCATATAAAGTTAAAACTTTCCCTTTGGGCAGACAAGATCACTATCAAAAAGGCCACTGGGAAATCTCCCTTTGAGTTAGTATATGGTGTTCAATCAAGGATGCATGTTCATAATTTGCTCCCAATTTACAAATTCATTCAAGATGAGGATATTCAGATTTATGAGCCTATGCAGGAAAGAATGGCCCAATTAGTAGAATTGGATGAGATAAGGAGGAATAGTCAGAGAGAAAATGTCAAAATACAGCAAAAAATGAAATACATTTTTGATAGAAGGGCACATGAAAGAAAGTTCTAGCCTGGTGATTTTGTGTTCCAATGGAATACCAGGGCTGATGACAAAGGAAAACATAAAAAATTTAAGTCATTATGATTGGGGCCTTTTGTCATCTCTCAAATTTTTGGGAAGGATTCATATTTCCTCAAGAATATGGATGATGAAGAATAGGAATTGCCAGTGCATGGACAATTCTTGAAATTTTTCTTTAATTAGATCTTTTGTTCCATGCACAATAGTGTTGTATCATATGTACAGGTGTGTTTGTTTATGTTGTGTGTTTGTTTCCAGTAATAGGTTAGTGTAGTTTTGGTCTACTTCCCTAGAGGTCTGTGTTCTTGCTATAATCCAGCATTTAAGCATCCTTAGAGAGAGCCACTGTTGGTAATATTTCATGTTCTTGACTCTTCCTTGTAAAATTTTGAAGTTTCTTGTCATACCTGTGATTGAAGGGTTTAAAATCATGGTTGAAATTGTCTTTGTACCTCTACAAATATTTTTTTAGCCCTTAACCTTGTTGAAAATGCCAAAAAACCCTAAGTCCTTAGGTTATTTCCATGTAAAAATGCAAATAAGCCCTAAATTTCTTAAACGGGTTCTATTTTGAAGTTACCTTTTGGCACTTAAGTCCTGAAGGTATGCATGTGCTTATATCATAGTCTCTTAGTTTCATGAAAGAAAGAGAATTTTCCATATGGTTACGAGACTCAGTAGGTTGCCTTTGTCGCACTATCTCTCAATGAAAAGGAATATGCTTAAAAGATTAAGAAACTTAGCGCAGACCCTCCACTTGAAAGAAGATCTAATGGTGGTCGGATAGTCTCTAAATAAGATCAGGGTTAATGATTTTATATCACGACTTTTAGTTTTCTCAGTTAGATTGTCTCCAGATTTAACCCGGGGTATGTGTTAAGTTAAAAGCTTAAAGGTTTTTTTTTGACACCAAGTATCGTAATAAGATGTGAGTTAAGTAAAAGAACTGGAGATTTAGTGACAACCATTCATCTCAGATTAAATCAAATGGCAATCAAGAAGTCTCCTAATAAAATCTATGATTAGTAAATCATTCAGTGACATAGAGTCTTAATAATCATATTATCTCTGAATAAACAATGGTTGAAAGTCAGCTTCAAAAGTAGTGATGTCACCGAGTCTCAGAGTAAAAGGTGAGTTAAGAAAAATATTACAAGACTTGGAGACAACCATCTGACCAAAGTAAGATCCAATGGATATCGTGAAGTCGCGTATAGCATTTGAAAATTCAACAGTTATTCAGCTATCAAGAGACAAGGAATAATATTGAGACACGTGGCTAAATATGATAAAGACAAAGGGTGTTGTCGCCAAGTCTTGAGATGGTTTAGGGTTTGCATGAAGTATTCTGAGACTTAGTGGGAGCCATTAGATGCTATTAGAATGAAGATCAATAATTTTTGGTAGTCTCCAAATAAAATGGCCAGGTGTATTTTCTTCCAGCGACTAAGAGACAAAAGGAAATAAATGTTACATTAGTTTTAGTTGCCAGGTCTCAAGATATGTTAGGGTTTGATATAATTATTATGATACTTAATATTGACCATCAGATGCTAATTTAAGGAAGATAAATGGTAGTCAGGGAGACTCTTGATATATTTGATAAAGTGAATTTTATTCAGCGACAATGAGACAAGTCCTAGTCGCATAGTCTCCAGAAGGAATTAAAATGAAAAAGAAAATAAATTATAAGCTTTATCATCGAGTCTCTAGTTAAAATAATCAAGTGATAAATTATTTAGCGATTAAGAGACAAGACTTATGTCGCAAGGTCTCAAAATGATTTATGATTATATCAAAAGATTATGAGACTTGGTGAAAGGCATCATATCAAAATAAAATCAATGGTGATTGCATAGTCTCTAAATAAACCCAGAGTAAGGAAATCTTTCAGCAAATTAGATTTTCACACTCGCGAGGTTGCTAGAAGGTAATCAAGATTTGAACTAAAGTTAAAAGTACCTTCTCTCACCAAGTCTTGGAAAATGATCATAGTTAAGAAATTTTCTCAGTGAAATGGAGATAAGTTGTAGTCGTGAGGTTGCTAAGTGGGAAAATTGAAAGTTAAGCCATGGTAAAAGTTAATATAGTTGCTGACACACCAATATTGAAAAGTCATTAGCCAATGAGAATTCAGCAAAGTTATGATAGCTTGGAAAGGTAGCTAAGGTGTCTGTGGATCACCCAATAAGAACCGAATTGACCCCTTTTCAAATTTAATACAATTTTTCATCTATTCTACACTCATTTGAATTTGATTTCCCATAATAATCAGAGGCTACGACTATGGGAAAGCATTGATGTCACAGTATGCTTAATTGAAGGTAGAAGTGATGGGATTTCCCAATTATGAGTTGCATACTTTGATCATTCTTTACCATAAATAGATGATATTGGCTTCATTTTCATTTACATTTCTTTCAGAATCTAGAGCGAAGAAATTACCAAGTTTTCAGTGCTTGCAAAAATAGAGAGTTTCCAGATTTTAAAGTCAAGTGATCAATCTTTACAGTTTAGAATTGAGCCGAAATTGGTTTGTTTTCAGAGCTTTGGATTGTTTTTAGGACATTGCAATTCAGAAGTAAGGGTTTCCAGTGATACATTTGTTTCAATATCGATCATAAAGGTGTGATAAAAGCAAATAGCCAGGATGAGCAGAGTAGTCAGTGTAGCTTCCACTAGTGGGAGAAGTGAAGAAATGGAAGATGAGGCCAAGGGGAAGAGGAATTTCTCTGATGAATTCTTAACATTGCTTCCAGGATCAACATAGAAAAAGAAGTTGAAAGATGATATCCTGAATGATGACCTAGCATACATCCGAGATGCCAAAACTCTCGGCTCATAAGGTTATTCTCTTTTTAACTATTTTTATAAAAAATTTGATGGAGCCATACCTATGTCAAACCCTTGGACATGTGGGTTAGCCAAATTGATTGTGCCTGATGTATTTATAGATACTGATCTTATTCTAGCTTTAGTCAACAATTATGATGTGCTTTCCAAAACAATTAAGAAGAGTGATGGCACTATACTAGTGGCCTAAAACAAGAATTATTTTATGAAAGCCTTCAACCTATACTACCCGATGTCAACAGAGATTGACTTGAAGAAATTGGAAGCTAGTTATGAAAAATAAGATGGGGTAGTCAAAAGTGTAGTACAAAGACATATTCCTAGACAAATCAAGAATTATATTTCCCCCATGCCAGGACTTGCTTCTTATTCTTATAAGGATTTAATTCACTATATCAAGTACATTGGTTTTTAACTTTGCAGAGTGTTAGCAATGGATGGGGACTCAGAGAGAATTGCTACAGATGTCCTGATGATTACACTAGACTTGTAGGATGTCCATGCCAACACTACCTATGATTATATCGAGTATATAATTGATAGAATGCATGAGGGGTTTGTTGCTATCAAGAATAAGGAGAAGGAGCCTAAGTTTTTACATTACTCCATCCTAATGCATTTGATAATGTATTATAACTACATTGTGATGAATTTGAATAATCTAAGGCCATAAAGAATGCATCAGGGTCAGCACAACCTTATTCAATTTTGGATAAGAATTTGGAATTATACTGCTAAAGATTGTGAATTCTGTGCTTTTGAGAACTGGGTAGTCTATCCATTATTGTAGTTTTCGGGAATAAATAAGACTAGATTACCAGCCAAGTTGTTGCAATTATTGAGGCCTTATGAGTATATAGACAAGTGGCCTGGAGATCAAAACTAGGGAGATTTCTACTTGGGGAAAAGATTTACTATAATCAGAGTATATGGATGTTCACATCCACCCCACATACGGTCATTTCATGTTCCTGCCAGAATTGCAGCAATGGAGTTCATATGGCAGCTTATGTTGATAGATAAGGAACATCTTGCTCCTCACATAAAAGGGACCTTCACTCCTAGATAGTTCAAAGTGTATCAATTTACTATTGGTAAGAGAGCCATCGATTTAGTAAATAATTGGCTAAGTCATTATAGGATGGGTGCATCATTGTGTAGGTACATTGATACAGAGGGATTCATTACAAGTGCCAAAAATCTTCTCACCTCAACTATTCCTTACACTTATGGGCATGAAGAGTGCATAGAAGAAGATTCCATAAGAAATATTATTGAGGATGAGGAAGTCATTCTAAGAGCCGATAAAATTAAAGAGTTAATGGACCTAGAAAGGTAGGTAAAGAGGAAGGGATTGTCTTTTGGAGGGTTTTTCCATGATTTTCCCTATTTAAAGAGGATAGAGGGTATGATTGATTCACACACTTTCCTGTGCAATCAACTAGAGGATGCATTAGTAGTTCCTAAGAAGGGTCAACCAGAGAATTCTGAGTCAGAGTGTGATGATGACAGTGATGAAGGTTACCACTCACCCATTGCCCACCCAGTCAATCATACAGTAGAAGAAGAACAAGCTAGAGATGAGAATGTTACTGACCTAATAAAGGTCATAGAAACTGAGGTTACCAATGAGCCTCCACTCAAAAGGCAAAAAGTTAAACTTGGAGATCCTTCTTAGGCATTAGTTTGTGTAAGAAGAGAAGAAAAAATATAAAGTCAATGCTCTAATTCCTGGAAATAGGCATATGATCATCAGTTGAGGAAGGAGATTAGAAAAGGGAAAAATTTGCAACAAGATGAAGATGATAATTTTGAATTACCTCAAGTAGAAAATGTATTTATGAAAGAATAATTCATCATAAATAGTTCTTGGATGATGATAAATTTATCAAGACCAAAGAGTTTAAAGATTTCCTTAGTTGGAACAAACAACAAGAAGTTTTCAAACAACTTCAATTGGATGGAGGAGATCCAGTAACAACAGAAGCCATGCAGGCTATATAGGATTATGATCCTAAGATAGAAGAAATATCCCTAGGGAAAGGAAGGAAACTGGTTAATGTTAGAAATCATAAAAAAGAGTTAGAGAAAATGAAATAATTCAAGTGTGAGTGCATGAAATGAATTTACCAAATCACCAAGATTAATAATGAGGAATTGCTACAAAGAATCAAGCCAAGAGATCACCAAGCTCCAAGAACCAAGACAAGAACACAAGGATTTGAAAGGGGAAAAACAAGAAAAACCCCTTGTGAAGAATATGAATATGACACAAGGCCTAAAGAATGAGAGCAATGAGATAAAGATGAGAATGTGTGGAGAAGTGAGAAAGTTATTCCACAAGTGTGTGAGAGACATCTCTTAAATAGAGATGAGTGGAGGAGTTTGCATGTAACTCCCATCTTCTATGCATGCCACATTCATATTGTGTGTGTGAAAAATGTGTGATTCCTTTTAAGGAGGAATATCTAATTTCCTTATTAAAGGAATTACAAAATAGTGACATGTCCTCCTACTTGGACTAGAGGACAAATACAAATGGGATACCTTGGTTTATCCTTTAAATACATAGTTTCAACCAAGGAAAGATTAATTCTAACACCCCCCTTTAATATTTACTTGGGGATTTTACATCAAGGGGTATAAACCCAAATTTATACAATGAAATTCAAATTTCTCTCTACAAAGAGGCTTTGTCAAAATATATGCAACTTATCTTCGCCCTTGAAATAGATGAGGGATACTTTCTTTTCTTCAACTTTCTGTCTAATGAAGTGGTGGTGGAGAGAGATGTGCTTTGAATTTTCATGGTAGACCAGATACTTTTCCAAGGCTATTGCACTTTGATTGTCACAATATAAATGTGTAGGTTCATGTTGAGGTAGACCCAAATCTTCAAGAATTCTTCTAAGCCATAATGATTCTTTGGAGGCATTGGTACAAATTTTGTATTTAGCTTCAGTAGAACATAGTGAAACAGATTGATCTTTTTTACTTTTCCAAGATATAGCACCTGAACCAAGAAAAAAAAAATACCCAAAAGTAGATTTCCCATTATTGGGGTCTCCACCTAAATCTAAATCAATAAATCCTTTTAATGTAAAATCAGAATTTGCATCATAAAATAAACCTACATCAAGAGTACCTTTAATATACCTTAATATTATTTTAGCAATTTTGAAGTGAGTTTCTTGAGGTTTGGACATAAATCTTAAAACTAAACCAACACTAAAAGCTATATTAGGTTTAGTGAGAGTTAGATAATTTAAACTTCCAACAAGTTGTCTATAAGGAGTAGCATCTATAAATGCAGTTTCCATATCTATCACTAACTTAGTTCCTAATTCACATGGAATTGAAACATGATTAGCATCATTCATATGAAATTTATCAAGAAGATCTTTAGCATATTTACTTTGAGAAAGAAAAATACCCTTAGGGGTTTGCCAAATTTGC
>MU226068.1:13487545-13502596 GCA_018584345.1 Thuja plicata | reverse complement strand
ATAAAATTTAAACAAGTTATCATGATCCATCTTAGCATTAGAAACAACATGATCAGTGTTAGGATCAATAATATAGCACATATCCTTATGAAATTCAACTTTGTAATCTTGACATAATTGAGAAACTGAAATAAGATTAGATTTCAATTCAGGAAAATAAAGAACATTGTGTAACTTTCCATTTGGAACATTAACATCACCAAAACCATCAACTTTTCAACTGTGATCATTAGCTAATTGAATAGGAACATTAGTAGTATCAGGTTGCAAAGAATCAAATACTTCTCTATGAGATGTAACATGATGAGAAGTGCCACTATCAATAATCCATTCTAATGCATGCGAAGCTTTATAACAAACAGTAAAAGCACGATGAGATTGATTACCTTGAGATTTGAATTTATTTTGGTTATTGTTATTTATGGGCTTCTTATCATTTTGCTTTTTAAAACAAACATTAGTTAGGTGACCATATTTACCACAATAAGTACAATGTAGTTTTTTATTATGTTGATTATTGGAATTACTGTTATTATTATTGTATGATGGTCTAGAACTAGACCTGTTGTTTGAATAATTATTATTATGATTATTGTTATTTGAATAACCATTATTATTGTTATGATAGTTAATGTTGTTATTGGAATAATTATTATTATGATGATTATTATGATGATGATTACTATTAGAAGTATGAGATTTATTACTTTGATTTTGAGTTTTAGAAACAAAAGCATGTTCAAAAGTCTTAATAGTACCAAATTGCAATAATTTAGCCTCCTCTTGACGTAAATTTTTTTGAAAGATAGCATAAGTTAAATAAGGAGCTAAAGTAGGAATAGCAAGTTGTGAGTAAATGTTAGTAATAAATTGCTGAAACTCTTTAGGAAGGCATTTCTTAAGAATAATTGTAATTAATCTAATATCACTTAAACTAACATTAACACCACTTAGTTGAGTTTTCATTGCATCAACTTTGAGTAAAAAATCATCCATATTTTTAAAATCATTATACCTTAAGTCCTCCAAGTTGTCTTGGAGTTGAATCTTACGAGATTCATATGACCTATCATACGTCTATTGAAAAATAGCCCACGCTTCATGAGCTTTGGTGCAATGACCAATTAGGACATAAAGTTCAAGAACGATGGAGAGACCAATCAAACCAAGGGCTTCTTCATTTTTGGTTTTCCATGCATCTTTTTATAGTTGTGAAGTAGAGGTAGCTGGTTCAATAGAAGCATCTATAGCAACTTCAAGAAGGTGTTTAAATCAAAATAAAAATGAAACATGAGTTTTCCATTGATGATAATTAGAGCTATTTAATTTGATTTCAGGAATAAGAGTGGACATGATTAATGATCAAATTTACTTAAAGAAAGTGAATAACAATGAATATATAATGTTCAAGATTAAGGAAAATAAATTTATCTTAATGTTAATTTACAATAGAATAGGTAAATAAAGATATTAAAAGAAATTTAATTTTTTAATGAAAAAGGTGAAACAAATTTTAATTATAATGAATTATAGAACCAACAATAGAATTTGGTTATAAATGATATAAAAAGCTTATAAATGGAACGATTTGAGTTAAAAAGGAACAGGAAAAAAGTATGAACGTTTAAACTTTTTTAAGAGAAATTTGAAAAGAAAAATAAGATTAATATTAAATGAAGCTTGGATTAAACAAGAATTAAGTTTTAAACTAAGAAATAGATAAAATAAAATAAATTAAACTAAGAATGGATGAACTAAATTAAACTAATGGAAAGTAATTATAGATTTGACCAAAATTAAAATGATATTTAGATGAATCAAAGAATATTCAAACTATACTAAAATTAGATGAAAAAACTAGAATGAATAATTAAAAGGTGCAGAGAATCCCCCTTGTAGGAATAATAGAGGAAATGCTGACAAACTAATATAATGAAGAGATAAATCTGCAATGAACAAAACTGATATTCCAAAAGGTTGAGCAAGATAATAATTAAAAAATGTCTATCCACTGATGAATAACAAGTATCAGGAGTGAATTACAAAACAAATATGCCATGTCTTCTCTAAAAAAAATTTCTAAGTGCTGCAGATGGAAACAACACTATTTAAGATATGATATATTCCTTTAGAAGAAAAAGGAAACGCAAACAAGCAAAAACATTTTCAATATATATTAAGTGAAATGTTGCACAATATATATTAAGTCTTTTGAACAAAGGGAGCAGATGGATTAAGGTTGCGCAATGCTACCAAAAGGTTATGCTATGCTAAGGGATAATAAAGGTAATGTCAAACAAAGAATGATGCAGCTAGAGGAAGCTGCGAAGGAGAATGTGATGAAAGTTTGCAAAAATATATAGTTTTATAAATGGTAATGCTACACCAACAATAATACAAGCTGCGCTAGGAACCAAGGGCTACGCCAAGGAAGATAGAAGCCTACTTATAATTAATATACTTTCAAATAGCAATAGAAAGACTAATTAATATGGAGAACATCAAATCATTATATTACAACACCATAAAACTCTTGAAGAAATAGAGTTTTTAGAAGTTCCAAATGAACAAAGATACTAGAGTGCATTCGCACTATCAATAGAGAAAAATAGAACTGGAGATATGTATGTTAAAACTAGTAAATTAAAAAGAGATAAAGAAATAAATTAGATGCTGCAAGGAGAAGAGAGAGAGTCTAAATCTGCGACACACAAGTTAGATAAACTGAATCTTGATAATTTCTAATGATAAGTTGAATGATGATATGATAAACTGTAAATCCTACAACACACAAGTTAGAAAAAAGAGCAAGAATGAAGAAATATACAACATCTGCAATAAAAGTTAGATAAGAAGATTTAAATATAGATTTAGTGATGAAATATATAATATGCTAATAGTAAATCCCTTGTGGTTTCCTGACAGAGGGTAAGATTAGTACTAAAAAATTTATAAAACCCTTGCGGTTTCCCGACTCAGGGTGAGTTAGATCTATGAAAATTTTGAAAAGAGATGAAAACACTTAAAAGAAATGAGGAAGAAGATGTTGGATTTACAAAAAAAAATAATGAAGTAAAGCCTGCAAACAAGAGTTAGATATAAAAGAAAAAATCAGATTTCTCCTCCTTTACAACCGACATATCCTTCAGCTTTACCTACATGCAACACTCAACAAACAAGGATTAAACCTGCTTTGATAACATGTTAGAAATCATAAAAAAGAATTAGAGCAAATGAAAGAATCCAAGTGTGAGTGCATGAAAGGAATTTACTAAATCACCAAGATTAATAATGAGGAATTGCTACAAAGAATCAAGCCAAGAGATCACCAAGATCCAAGAACCAAGACAAGAACACAAGGATTTGAAATGGGAAAAACAAGAAAAACCCCTTGTGAAGAATATGAATATGGAAAAAGGCCTAAAGAATGAGAGAAATGAGCTCAATACAATATTGAGAGCAAGATGAGAATGTGTGGAGAAGTGAGAAAGAAGAGAAGATTATTCCACAAGTGTGTGACAGACATCTCTTAAATAGAGATGAGTGGAGGATTTTGCATGTAACTCCCATCTTCTATGCATGCCACATTCATATTGTGTGTGTGAAAAATGTGTGATTCCTCTTAAGGAGGAATATCTAATTTCCTTATTAAAGGAATTACAAAATAGTGACATGTCCTCCTACTTGGAATAGAGGACAAATACAAATAGGATACATTGGTTTATCCTTTAAATACATAGTTTCAACCAAGGAAAGATTAATTCTAATAGTTAAAGCCACTGCGATGTTACTTGTTGAGGGCTGGGATTTAGCCTCAACATTTATAATTGATCAGATAAGGAAACAACCAGATTTAAAATTGTCATCAGAGGTTCAGGTTGGAGAACTGATAAAGGGATTTGGTTATAATCCAAAATCCCAGGCTGTTGCAATGTGGATCCTAGCTCCTAAGGATCAGAAGCCATCCTTATTGAGTATTCAAGAGAACATGGTGGGTAGTTAGATGGTATGGTTAGTGAAAAATACCAATGACATGGAGATTTCACAGGTACTATCACATTTTTCCCAATTGAATGTGGCTAAAACTGAATAGTTATCACAGAGGTACAACACCTTAATAGAAGAGACCAGTACTATTGTGAAGGACAAGGAATTGTGTCAAATTAAAATTCATGCTTTAGAGAAAGAAAATAAATATTTGACTCAGCAATTAATGGAGAAACCTAAGGTTATCCTGGCATCAATGAAGGAGGTTGTAGATGAAGAGGTCCAAACAAAGATGATAGGGGGAAATGTTGAAACAAAAGAGAAAATCATGGAGCATAATGAGGTTGTCCTAGGCTCACTAATGGGTATCTTTTAGCATAGGATTGATATTTTAAAGGAGAAGCCTGATCTAATTTTGAATGCATATAATAAGCTTCCAATTTTTCATGCTGAAGTGATAAGTTTTATTTCTACTTTGAACCCCTACTTTGCAACATGGTCTAGAAGGACTCAATTATTTAAAAGGTTGGCATATCTACAACAATACAGGGATGATTTTCTAGAGATAGTGACAGAGGTTGGTGATGAGATTGAGAAAATAAATGTAACTTTGTCTTTCTTCAAAGGAAAGTTAAATTAGATTGTGGCCAGGATGAGTGTTTTTGGATCAGATTTCAATAGATTTATTCCTCCAATCATGGGATATGACAGTCAGATCAAAGCCTTGGAGGCATGTAGAGTAGAGTTTGATAGAAAACTACCTAAGAAAGAGGCATTTATTACTGAGAGTGCATAATTGGACATGGAATGTTACAATAAAATTTTGGATAAAGCCTTTAAGGATGAGACTGACATCAAAAAATTCTTAACAAATGTCAAGAGTATAACTGATACTCAGTGGAACAGGCACAAAGAATAACTTGAGAGTATAAAGAGTTTTAATTGGTCTGCTGAAGATGATGTGGCAGCATGGGACACACTGAGAAAGTCTAAGAATAAGAAATTTGTTGCAGAGGACATTGATGTCATGGATGAAGAATAAAGAGGACACCTGGCACCTGATCTTTGAGCACAGGGAGAATAACTACTTCAAAGACTAGTGTAGGTTAACCTAGAATGGTAGTCACTAGGTCTCATTGCAACTATATAAAGATATTATGAATATCAACAGACAAATATGCCAGCTAGATGAAGATTGAAGACCAAATTTAGTTATCAACAAATGTTTTCTTTTCACCGTTAAGAGGATTAACTGAATATTTTTTCTTTTAATGTCCTCTGGATTAGCTTAGTCATTTGAAGTTGTAAGATCTTGTATAGGATGGTAAAATAAAAACTGTGAGGAAGGCTTTTGAATTGTGTCTAAGTTTTAAGTTTTCAGTCAATTTGAATGTATTGAAATCAAGATACTATTAATGAAATACAATGGAATTTCCAGTCTCATATCATTGATGTCTTTTTGCATTTACATTCATCTCTTGTATGTTTAACTTGTAAAACATTTTAAATGTACTAGTTATAAGGTAATTGTGTTGTTATTTGTAAGTTGCTTTCAAGGAGTGTTTAAATCTTGCAAATAGTTCCAAATGGTTAGGGTTTTATACAGGGGTATGAGGGTGAAAGGATAGTTTGTAAGGAATTATATCTGAGGTTTTGTTTATGTTTTAATTAATTTTCTTTGGTGAATGTATGTTTCATTATGAATCTATGGCCAAGGATTAGGCACTGGTCAAGTTCTGATAAGTAGTTGTTATCATCAAATCAATCAAATATTGAATAATCTTTTACTTTATGTTATTTAGAAGACACATGTATTGAGAAATACATTTCATCATGGTGATTCCTTAAATAAATAATTCATAGGTTAACCTTCCTAAGCCAAGTGGCCTTAAAAGAAGAAGGAATAAAAATCCTTGATCCACAATAAGATTTCCTATGAAGTAGTGATTTTGAAGATAGGTGCACCCGCCTGAGTTTGTGGAGCTCAAATTGTAGAAGGAATAATATACTTGTTAATTATCCTTTTCCATGTATGAATCTAAATTGTGAATCTGAGAGTCAAACATTTACTATTGTACATTGATTCTACAATAAAAAGTCCTAACAAGAGTCATAACAACAATATGAAACAAATGCTCATCAGAGAATGTGTCATCTATCACAATAGTATCACTGTCATCATTTTGGATTCTGGATAAATATATTTCTACTACATTTTCTTTCCTTGGCTTGTCAATGATCGCTATATCAATTTCTTGCAAAAGAAGAAGCCATCTTGCTAACCTTCCTGAGATGGCAGGTTTGTTCATAAGATTCTTGATTGATGCATGGTCAATATGCACAAAGATAGGATAGCCTGTTACATAATGAAAAAAATTATTCAAAGAATAAACTACTACCAATAATTCCTTTTCATTCATTGTGTAATATAACTCTGGTCCATGTAAACTCTTGCTTATATAGTAAATTGTATTTTCAAGGTTACTAGACTTTTGTACTAAGAAAGCACATATTGCATAGTCAGAAGCATCTATATGTATGTGGAATGGTAAAGACCAATCAAGCCCCCTAAGTACTAATGCAGATGTCAGAAGTGACTTGAGCTACAGGAAGGATTCATCATAGGATGATGTCCATACAAACTTGACCTCTTTTGTAAGCAAGGTGTCTAGAGGGCTATCCATTTGACTAAAGTTTTGAATTAAACACCTATAATATCCAACATTTCCTAGTAAGGATTTAACATATTTTTTCCTAGTAGGTGTATCCAATGTGAGAAATACCTCAATTTTTGCAAGGTCTACTTGGATGCCAGCTTCTAAGATGAAATGTCCCAAGACTACTCCTTCATGTATCATCATGAAACATTTCTCATTGTTGAGAGATAGGTTGTGTTCTTGAGATCTAATCAAAAAAAATTTTAAGTTCTTCAAAGCCTCCTTAAAAGTAACACCAAATGTAGTGAAGTCATCGATCTATATTTCCATACAATCATGTGATATGTCAGCAAAAATGTTGATTATAGCTCTTTGGAAAGTAGTTGGTGCATTAAATAAGAAAAAAGGTAACACACAATATGCTGTGTTATCCAAGGGAATGTAAATTTGGTCTTTTCCTGATCCTCTTGAGCAATTCTAATCTAGTTATAACTATTGTATCCATCCAGAAAATATAAGTACTTCTTTCCAGCTAAAGTGTTTAGAACTTGATCAATAAATGGCAATGGAAAATTGTCTTTCTTTATGGCATTATTAAATTCCCTATAATCTACATATATTTTCCATTTACCCACTTTTTAGGCACTATGACCAAAGGTGATACCCATTTACTATCAGAGATTGGATATATAAAACCAACATCCAACAATTTTTTCAATTCAGTTTTGACTATTTTTCTCAAGGCTGGGTTAATTCTTCTATGATGTTGGATGAGTGGTAGAATACCTTCATTGATGTAGATTCTATGTGTGCAGAGCTTTGGGTTCAGGCCTCTTACATCTCCATAATACCAAGAAAAATATTTTTCATTCTTACATAGGAGTTTAGTTAACAATGCCAATTATTGTGGTTGTAGCTTACTGTTAACATTAAGATTGTGACCACGAGAAATTTCCATAGTAGTTGTCTACTCTAGAATTGACACTTTAGAGATTGGGCTTGTATCTACTTCACAGGGTAGTAATTGATTAATAATATTAGGAGTTGCTCGAAAAACATAGTCCTCATAGGTACACAACTGTAAAATAGAGCTTCCAAAAATATATTTTTCTATGACACACTCATTGGTAAGGATACTTTGAATCACATCATCTTCTTGTATTTTCAAGAAGGATTACCTGTGTAACACCATTATTTGAGAAAAAATCATTTATCTCTTCTTCCTCATCTCCCAAATCTCACCAAATAAGTGTACTCAAATCTTGTTGGGGTTGGGAAGGAGGATATAATTCTAGCTTCTTTATTTCTTGGCCATTTGAAATTGTCATGTTACCTAATCTACAACTAATATTCGCATCAATGGTAGTTAACCAAGGTCTTTAAAGGATAAATCAATAGCCAACAAAGTCTACCTTAGGTGATAGTATCATGAAGTCTGCAGGATATTCCCATGAATCCAATGTGACTGCTATATCCTCTATGATGTCATCTGGGGTTACAAAGGAACTATCAGCAAGTTGTAAGGCTTTTGGTGTGGTTCTCAATCCCTCTATACTCAACCTATGCATGGTATCCTTAGTCATTACATTTATAGATGCTCCCAAATCAACTAGAGCATTTTTCATAGACTGACCATTAATTATAAGATCAACAACTGGGATTCCAGGGTAAGAGTACTTTGGTAGACTATCTTCCCCAGCATAATATCTGCAAGTTGACCTATAGCATAGACCATTTGAGGATCCTTTTTCTTACCTCTATGCTTTTTAAGGCATGCTTTGGTAATATTTTTTCCATAGAGAGGAACATCTTTGATAGCTTGGAACATAGGAATCTGGATATGCATGTTTTTCAGCTGCTTAAAAATATCAAATGGTGTTTCTTCTCAGGATATAGGTTTTTCCATGCTAAACCTTTGTGGAAAGGGAGGATTAACTAAGGTGTGAACATTAATTTTACTTGGTACATCATTTGGTTGGATAGTATTTGGAAAAGTAACTTCTAGAAGTGGTGTTAATGCTATAGGAATTTCTAGTACTTTTGTTATAATAGGAGGTTCAGGTGCAGAAGAGTAGTACCAGATCTTAAATGCATATCCGATATCTCTAGTGCATATGTAGGGTACTATTGAGTATCAATAGCATACATTAGTTGTTGTTGTTTTTTCTTGTTGTTAGGATTAGGTTGTGGCTAAGCAGGTAATTATGCTTTCTTTAGAGTAGGACTTGTGGCTGTAGAAGGCGGCATTATTGCTGGTTGAGATATTGGAGGTGGTAAGGGTGTATAACCAGGATTTTGGTTAGGCCACTATTGAGGCCCTCTCATTTGGTTGTATGGTTTCCAATTTTCCTATGGTGGCTACCATTAAATTTGAGGCTGGTTAGGACACATGTTTTGTTGTTAGTTAGGCCACTAGTTTGGCTGTTTGTTAGGGCACTAGTTGTTCCAAGCCGGTTGGGAGTACTACAAAGGATTTTGATATTCTTGTTTTTCCATTTATTATTTTAAGGACTATAAAATTGCAAGGGATCCTGAGGCATACCTTTTCTTGAAGCCCATGGCCGATTTTGAAAAACAAAGAAAACTTGCTCATCATCTCCTTCTAATTTCATGTACTCTCTAGGAAGGTATTGGTTCTCCAAGTTTGCCACCAGCTTGCATCCACAAACTTTCTTTTGTTTGTGGTAGTGAGGACAATCATCAGCTACCTATTCTTTAGCATTTGCATGCTTCTTCTTGGCAATCATGGTGTCCAAATGTGTAGCAACATCATCAATGATATCTTTCTTGAAAGCTGACAACAGAATCAAGATCTCCATCTTAGAAATGCCTGAGTTGTTCCCCTCAGTAAATGTAGACCAAAATCCTCTGCCCTTATTTATAGTTGATCTTGAACAATTGAGGCAGATTTTCTTAAGGTCATCCTAGGAAGATTGATATATATCTCCTCCTGCCATAAGGTCCAGTTCGTCCAAGAAGCTATCGTTTATTCCTCTCAATAAAATGAGTTTCTCTAAATCCTCCTCCAACACATGTTGTCGATTTGTCTACATGTTGTAAAAGAAGCATGAAACATAATCTTCAAGAGTCTCATCCTCCTTTTGTGACATTCAAAAAATTTCATCACCTCTTGGGTCACCCCCCTTGCAATACTCTTTGTACTTCTACAGAAATAGAGTCTGCATTTACTCCCAACTAGTTGTTGCATTAGCTCCTAAGCCCATAAACCATCATAGGGAAGAATCCTTCAATGTGACTGGAAACAACTTGAGCTTGTGGCCTTTAGTGTTGTATTCAAAGCTTTGACAGAGAATGTCAAACTAAAAAAAAAAGGTGTAAGAGTCTTCAATTATTAGGCCATAGAACTTTGGGAGTGCAGTAGTGGGTATGTTTTTGAGGTTAGGATTGTTGATAAGGCTTGGTAGAGGAAATGGAAATGTAGGTTGTGCCATTACTAGAGGTATTTTCAAATGGAGATGCTACTAGAAAGGAATATTAGCTATAGTATTATGGATGTCAGATGCACTTAGAATGAAATTATCAAGAAAACTAGATCAAAATGCGCTACTTTAGATGAAGATGTTGCAGGAAATTTAGGACTTGTGTGAATAAAAGGTTAATAAACTTCTTCAAATTCTTCATTCATATTTGCAGAACCTCCTAGAATAAATCTGCCATGTACATCTTGTCTTCTTCCTCTTCGATGCATGCAAGTAATTTTACAAACTTGTGAAGCAATTTCAGGACTGCAAACTACTATTTAGAAAGTAGGGAACTATCTAAAAATTTAAAAAATGACTCAATAAGGTTCTCATCTTGACATCATCCCTAAAAATGGTGCCAAAAATGAATCACCTCATAATAGGTACTAATAATCATGCCAAAGCTTCTCCTAGGAATAGTATATTATGACTAAGAATTACTTTTCCTATTATGAAGTGCATTTAAATTGTCAACCTAGGGACATATACTTGAAATGGGACAACATGATATGTGCACTAAGTTTCTCAAAGACTCATACTACCTATGCTGGAGGAAGGAAAAATGCATGAAAGGGACCTACACTATTGTTGCAAGAAAGTAAACACACTTGACTACTTGATGGAATTAATGCTAAAAATTGCAAACTTAGTTTCAACCTATTCTATCAACCCATAGCATTCACCATAATTATCCTTGCACGTGTTGTAGGAACATACATGAATATAATGCTGCAGGAATGAAAAAGTAAACTCCTACTCAAAATGTTGTAAATGTTGAAAGTAAATCTAATATAATCTAATCTAATCCACCTCCCAAGTGGGCCCCCTTAGTTGGCTTCTACTAACTACTAACACAGAATGTAAACCAAAATCATTTCATTATATTTCAGGAACTGATTACATAAAAATAATGCACAAAACTAGAAAAGTAACCTGCTATGCAAGATGCAAAAACAATATATTTCCAAAAATTGAATATTACAAACTAAAAGTCAAATCCCTATATATAGAGAATTGACGCTTATTCAAAGCATAAAGATAAGTTTTGACTTAAATCTAACCATAGTGAAAAAAGGAAATGGCCCACAACATAATGTAATAAAATCTCGATGACCGATTCAACAAGATAATGAGCACTGAGGAAATATAGCAGAGCTATACTCCTATATTCTCTAAGATTATGGTTCCTCTAATGTAGCATGCATGTATCTTTGTGCCATGATGATTCTCTCTACTATAGCTAGAACTTCAACATTTCCTCTTTAATGTTGTCGACCACTCTCAAGCTACTCATTTTTCCCTAGCAGGTTAGTAGCATGCGAATATATATACAAGTAGACTAGTCAAAACAATCCAAATATTAGAACATACATTCTAATAGCTATATGAAGTACTGCAATATATATATATATATATATATATATAGAAAAACATGTCATAGCTAACTACACATGTGCTTGGTGATTCTAACTGTACTTATCACAAGTTCAAATAGTTATAGGTTCACAAATGTCTTGGTAATATTTTAAATATAGTATCAAGATTCCAACATTGTCAGGTTGAGATGCAACCTCTGGGCATATCTTGTAATGGGGTTCCTCACAGGTAGAATTCTTGATAAGTTTGACCTTATCCTTCTTGATGTTCTTCAGTTTGGTGGTTCTTTAAGTCATGGTCATTGTTTTAGACATTTAGGGATTTCTATAAATGCATAAAATAGAGTTCTTAGTTAATGTAGGAACTAACTATTTACTTTTGTAGTGGTCACTGATCTGTTTGGAGTATTGTAGGTCAAGTTGAATTCGCTCTGTGATGTTTTTGTTGTGTGCTCAAATTTTGCTTTCGTCACTCTTCTCTACTCGCTGGTGAATAATGAATCCCTTCTATCACCTTTTTATAGACTTTTTCCCTAGAATGAGTCATTAATTCTCAACCACTTAGTGTGTGAAGATAGAGTTGTCGGTTAAACACTAACTTCTCTTTTCGGCGGCAACGCAATGCTTTGGGGCAGTCATCTAACTTCTTTCTTTTACCGATGGGTTTTGGTGTTTTGAGAAAACAAATTTTTCAACTTGCTTGATTACCGACAAGTCTTTGTTTACACTAGCAACTTAGCTTTTACATGTTAACCAATGATTCTCGGTAAGTGCAGACAATTAAGCTTTGAGTGTATACTGATAGATTTCAGTGTCTATTACCCAATCAAATAGTTTTCACAGATTTTAACAAGTAATATCATGTTGTATCTTTACTTATGCTAATTTGGAATTTCATCAACATATTATGGAACTAATTTAAAATAATACTTAGTGTAATGCATTTCCATATTTACTTGTTCTTCTTAGGTAGGGGTGGTGATGTCACTAGATCCATTGGATAAGGTGTCACCAATTGTATTGCTCAGTCTAGCTTCATCATTGTTTGTAGCATTCCTCCACATTTTGTTTCTCATCTTCTGGATGTATTCAATGGTATTTCCATTGGGGAATGTGTTGGTCTCTGTCATTTGGTCTCTGCAGTCTTTCTTGAGATGACCAACTTTATGATAGTGTAAGAATGCCATTCTGGGGTTAGTCCAGCCTCTAGACTTTCTTGTCCACTTTCTCATATAGTTTGCAGCAATGTGACCAAATCTTCCACATTCTATCAAATTTTTCCATGTGTTTTAATCCCATACATACTGGTTATGGACTCTTTTTGGTTGATATGCAGTTTGTTAACCTTTGGGCTTCCATGCTTGCTTTTTCTTCTTCTAGCATTCAAGAGTTGTGTGCCCATTCATTTTGCAAGTAGGACAATATTTGTCCATGTAGGTTTCCTTCTTTGGTTGTTTCATCTTAGACTTACATTCATGTGCTTTATGTCCTTTCTTGTTACACTTATAAAAAAATCCTATGAATGAAGATGTGGATTTAGGAATACCTTTCATTTTGCTCCTACATACATTTGATGTGTGGCCTTTCTTTCCATAGTGATTTCATGTTAGCTTTCTTGGTCTTGGATTTACATAGACATTATTTGGATCAGCTTGATTGGGTGATTATCCATTCTTGGTATATCCTAGACTGGTGTTGTTGTTGATTCTTCATTGTCCATCAAGAAAATCATCCATTCTTGTATTTCTTTCTTCAGCTTTCTTGAAAATTTCATTATGCTGCTGCTGAATTATGAGTTCTTGTTTCAACTTTTCATTTTCTTCCCTTAGCTCACCGATAGCTTCTATTCTTTCAATGAGTTCAACATTCATTTGGTTTTCCTCTTGATTCATAACAATAATCTGATTTGTGATCTCATGATGACGTTTTGTTAATCTTTGTATTTCAGATTCTTTCTCTTGTAGATTTTCAGTAATCTTCCTTCTATCATCAATAGCTCCTCTAATGTAGTGTATATATATATATATATATATATATATATATATATATATATATATATATAATGTTTAGCAAAAATGTCATAGCTAACTACCCATGGGCTTGGTGATTCTAAGTGTACTTGTCACAAGTTCAAATAGTTATAGGTTCACAAATGTCATGGTAATGTTTTAAACAGAGTATCAAGATTAACATAAAATAGAGACAATAAATTATCTCATTTATAAGGATAAAGGAAGTTTGTTAAACGTTCTATGAGGGAGAAAAATCAATGAGAGGATATAAGGTGAAGATTAAGAATTTAAACCTAATTATTATAGTTCCAAGAAAAAGGTCAAGTTATAAGGTAAAATTTAAACGGTTTACCAAGCTGAGATTTGTGAAGAAGATGATCAAATGACTGAGCACAAAAGAAAGAAAACCTAAGCAAAGAGATTAAGAGGAAAAAAATTCTATATAAAGGATGAGAAATAACAAAATGAGAGATGTTGGCGAGTTGAATTGAGAAGTAGAAGAAGCTAAAGAATAGAGTTACTGAGCAGAGTAGAGAAGCAGAAAGAGAAAAATCTACAGTCTAGAGCAGAGACAAATGGAGTGTGTGATGCCAGTATTCATGTGAGCACAAAGGATCTGACCAAAGCAAAGGTAGTTTCTATATTTATAGATCAGATTTTATACTATTCCTTATTAGTATTTGTAACACACAAAAACTCTTAATAGAGTGGATTTAACCATCCTATATGTAAATCCTAGAAGTAGGTGACATTCTATCAGACTGTTTAAAGACCTCTAACAAGGAAACTCCTAACACGGTGAAGATCTTAATATATATGAGGTAAATTTTGTAACAGGTTAAAATCTATAAAATATGTTTGTATTATTTAACATGATAACTTCTTTACCGAGCGTACTTTAGAAGGGTACATTTTTATTGTGGGTCACAATTCCCACATAGGTTTTTTCTTTATTGGGTTTCCTCATTAAATATGGTATTAACTGAGTTTAAATGACTTTTTCATATTATGAAATGTTATATGGTTGTTTAAGTTATTAAGTTATTTGGTGACTCGGTCATTATTGTATTCAATTCTACCAAGTGATTCCGCGAGCTAATTTTAAGTATTTAATTTTGATTTTGTATGATTCATCCTTCTCTCAATGGACCAAAAATTGGTATCAGAGCTTGGTACTCTGAAGTGTTAAGTTTGAAATGACTTGAGTTAATAACTAAAGATGTATAAGAGGGAAGCACCAAAGTTTAATAGGGATCATTTTTCTACATGGAAAAGTAGAATGAGATTGCATGTGTCTAGTATAGGAGTGTAATGCCCACCCTAGTATCTTCTTATGACATGACTTTTGCTTTGACACTTTGGGTTTTATGATGGACTATGATTACTATTTAGTTAGCATTTTATGAGATATTTGAGCATATATAATTGGTTATTGCAGTTATGTGGACATATTAAATGAGTTATGATTTAATGATGAATGGCTAGAAATGAACTATCAGTAAAATGTTTTACATTGATTTGTGTTATGATGTTTATA
>MU226068.1:13419303-13458762 GCA_018584345.1 Thuja plicata | reverse complement strand
TCATTATTTGGATTATAGTTATTCAGTTCATTGTTTATAGTTTTGTGATATCTTATCTATCTGTTCATTTCAAATTACATACACATTTACTAAACATTCTTTCAATTAATTAAAGTATTTTAGTTTACAGTTCATGATATATTGCTTTCAATTAGATTTCTTTCAAGTTCCTTTCCATACTTGAGAGAGAAGGTTGAAGTGTTTTTTATCTACTATAAAAATCCTTGTTACATGAAGGATAAGTCAAGGTATAGGCCTACCAGCCTTGGTTTTGCAGAGCCAAAATTGCAAAAGTTCCAACCTTGCTTTGGTTGTGACTTGTTAGTTGGCCAAATCACTTGTGTTTCCAAGAATTGGATTGCCAAGTCCATAGGAAATCTAATCTGTTGATTTGAGCACAAACATGATGTTTTCTCCTTCTTTCATTCTGAGATCATCAAATTTTCCTCTAAGGCTTTCTGCCTTGGCTCTTAGAATATTTGTATCACCTCCATGTACAAGCTTCAATTTGTCCCACTTTTTATTTGCAATTTGGCAATCCTTGACATCTTCAAATTCAGCATCAAAGAGTGAGGAAGAAATCTCTATAACCATGCAGTTATGCTCATGCTTCTCTCTCAATTGATCTACTGTCAATGCTCTTATAGGCATCACATATTTAGTATCTAGGAATTGTGTAACATCATTACCAATACTGATAAGTGGAGTCTTATCCTTCTTTTCCATTAATCAAAGTTGTCTTTGTTCAACTTGGGTGCATCTCATCTATTCATCTTGTGATCCTGACTTAGGTCTTGAAACCTTCCTTCAAAGCACACAAGCTTTGATACCAATTGTTAGCAATAACTAAGAGGGGGGGGGGTGAATCAGTTGCTTCAAAAAATTATCCTTAAACTTAACCACCAATCAATAAATCTCAGATTATTAAGTCCCTACAAGATGCATGCCATGAAATTATAATAATGATTTAAACTGTCTATCAATTTTCCTTGTTTGTCCTTATTCTCCTTGATTACCGATAAGTAGTAAAACTTATTTACTGATGCTTAGTAAATATGCAGACTATATCGATCAATTCAAAAATGCATATGTGAAATGTAAAACAATAAATTAATAAACCATACACACATAACACATGGATTTTAACGTGGAAACCCTGTTAAGGGAAAAAACCACTGGGATCGGTACCCCAAATTTTCACCCTATGAAATGAGCCCTGTTAGGAGCCAACCCTTTTAAAGGTTACAAACACACTATTAGGTGTGACCTTGTTAGATAATTTTATACATAGAGGTCGTCACTTAGTATTGGGCATCTATTTACTACCATCCTTGAATCAGCCTCCTTAGACTGCCAATAGGCTTTAGGAAAATCTTGCTACCATCCTTAAATCAGCCTTCTTCTTAGACTATCAGTAGGTATCTAGAAAGTCTAATGCTACTTTCATGAATCAACCTTTTTGGCACTCCTTCGGATGTACCTCAATATATAGAAGACTATTAAGTCTTTCTCTATTAAGAGACTTGATGCTTCAATGGTTAAACTGAAACACAATGACCTATTTCTAATGCAACTTGAATTGCATATTTTTAGATCTATTTAAGTACATTACCTCTCTGATCAATGTATCAATTCAACTCTTGGTGCTCCACACTTTCTTCTCTGTGATGCTGTGCTTCACTATTCGTCAGTATCTGCAAAATTCTTTAGCTCTCCTTCAGCTTGATTGATCAGGACTGTATCAAGTTATCCTTCATCACTTTCTCTTTAGCATCCTCTTTCTATTCACCCACTTTGATGTGATTGCAGAAATGAATTAAGCTTGTCTCTTATATAGACATGATATTCACCATTTCTTGATTCTTGGCGTGAAAAATGATCTAGCCAATCTAATTTAAAGCTTAACTCCTGATTCATCTCATAGTTATCTTCTTGCCAACTATACAAATCTTATTTAAATCAATCACTTGACTCTGGTCAAATAAAACAATGAAAACAACCACTTAAGTCTATCTTTAGGTCTTTCCAGCTAGATATTTTGTCATTTTTTGAACTGTCTGTTCTGTCAGTCAACTCTGTAGTTAGTCATCTGTGACATCTTCCAATTCCATCGGTGTGACTCCAGTCATATTTGGGATCTCCATCCGTCGGGCATCATTGGATTTTAATCGTCAGGAAACTATGTTTTTAGCTATTCGGGCTCCTGTGATTTTGCTTCGTCAGACAACACTGTCTTCTGCTCATCACGTATCACTGTGACTTTGGTTCTTTTCTTTTACCGGTGGTGTGCACTCTGTCAGTGTTATCTGTCACTTAGTGAATACTTGACTTTTATGCAGTGTTGAAAGCATAATCTTTGTTCCATTGATTCTCTGAAGTCCTTGCCATTATATACATGATCGTACAGATGATATCAAGTTGACATCAATGAAAATACAAACCATTATCTGATTTAATGTCTTACATTATCTTCAACTTAACATTATCAAAGATTTAATCAGTTACATGTCATCACAAATATCTTCTTTACATACTAATGGAAAAATAATTTCATCAATCTCTCCCTTTGACATTAGTATCCAAAAATGATATGTGCAAAATACTAACAAAATGTTTAGTATGTACACCATATATATTCCTTAGTCATTTCATGACTCCCCTATGTATATGTTGGTATAGTATAAGTGTATGTACATGATACTTTGATATTTTTCACCTTGTTTTGTATATATCATATCATATCATTATACTCCCTTTTTTTGTTGTTTTTCTGTACTTTATAGTTTCCTATCTGTACATATCATTATTTTCCCCCTTTTTTGATATTAAGGGAAAAGTTTTATACATATAGCTTATCAAAAATGTGAGAGTGTGAGGATTTCATGTCCTCCATCATCTTCTCCCATTTGTTTTTTAGGTTTTTTAGTGCCATGTGCTCGAGTGTGATCCTTGCATGCATATCGTAGATGTTGTCTACTACAGACATCTCGGGGGTGGCTATAAATTTCCTTGCTAAACTAATATGTGGTTGAAGTAGTGTTAAGTTTGGTAGAAGTTGATCCTGGAGCTTGGTAACCTCTTCCCTAAAATTTTGTTTCTTCTTCCCATAGTTCTTGTCTTAACCTTTTTATCTCAACAATTTTCTCATAATGAAACTTTATTGCATTGTCCTCGGTGGTTAAGCCTTTAGCACTAGTAGCTAGATCAAAATCTAAATTTTCTATTTTATCACTATGATCCTTAGTGAATTTATTAATTGTGCTCAATTTTTGTATCAAGGAAATAGCTTTATCAATTATTGGATCTAATTCACTTACTAATTTTGAAAGCTTTACCTTGTTTTTTGCCACTTCTTGGCTGACCTTTTCAACAAGTTTGTGTTGATATTTCTTCTCTGCTCTCTCCTCAATTTCCTTTTCTCCATCAATGTTTTGCATTGTGATCACCTTGGTGAGAGTGCCTAGTTAAACAAGGATAGGTCTATTGTGATCACATCAACATTAGGTACAATCTAATTCAAGATGTCCCTAGTTGTTTCTAGTACCTTTGAGTCTCAGTGCTGCTTTCTTAGCTTCTCCTATAGTGCCTTCCTTTGGCATATTTCACCATACTCTCTAAGTGCTTCATAGTCCAGTGTAGCTGGGTCACATTTGGGTATCTCAATGATCTCATCTAGAGTTACTTCCAACTTAGTCTTTTTGGATTTATTCTTCTTCTTCTGAGTTTCACTTGAATGTAGGACCATATCCATCTTATCGGCTTTGTCTATTGTGTTGGTTGAAGTGATTTGGGGTGTTGAGTCTTTTTGATGTTGTTCTTTGGTGTCAACTTGTTGGTTTTGATTACATGTCTCCACATCAACCTTTACATTATTTGTAGCAACCTTTTCAGTTTCCTCGGGAGTGCCATCTTTTTTTTAGCTCCTTCATCAACACCCTTATGTACTTCATCTTTCTTTGTTTTTTCATCCTTCTTAGTAGTGTATCCATCTGTTTTCTTTGAATCTCCTTTTGTAACCTTGTCAGTTTTGGTTACAATTTGAGTGTCTTCGATGACATTTTGGTCATCAGTGTTGCCTTTCTTTCCTTCATCCCCTGCATCCTTGGGAATGCTTGAATATTTGTCAGGTGATATTTCTTTTTCTTGAAGTATATTGATAGTTTGCATCAATATTGGAATGTTTTCTGGTATGTTCACTTGTGTAATGTCAATTTTAGTGTCCTATTCATCTATCTTGCCCTTGGTAATAGTGACATATTCATCTTTTTTTATTTCTTTTGTTGGATCATTGGTTATGTCGATGACTATGTTGTCCACAATGTTTTCCATAGTGGTGGCTAACCATGTCTCATCTGAAACATTCATATCATTGTTTCCTCTGGTCTCCAGTTCCTCTTTGTCCAATTCAACATCTATGATGATAATTGGTTTTGTGCTCTCAGTATCTTGATCATTCTTGATTTCTAGATTCTTGGTTAGAGCTCTCTGTGGCTCGGGACTTATTTCCTTAGTAGGTTTATTGAGTATCTTACTCCAATTTTTTTTTTTGTCCTTCTCTATCTCTATTATCTTTCCATCAAGTATCTTGTAAGCTCTCATATTGGGTGAGAACTCCTATGCATGTTTCTCCATCATCTCCTTGATTTCTTCCATTTTGGATTCGGGAGGCATACGAGAAACAAGGACTCTTTCCCTTAGCTCTTTCTCATTCTTCAATGAATAGGTTCATCTGGAAGATATTCTATCATATAGTGCATTGGGCATTTTGTCATAGAATTGTACTAGTACATATTTAAATTTACTCATCATTTTGATGATTGCCTCTTCAATCTTGTTCTGGTCCAAGGGATCCATAGTTAACCATCTTCTAACTTTTGACACATTAATTGATCCTAATTTAATCATTAGTGAACATACCTGATCAATGGTTTTAGGGACCTTACTCTTCTCCTCATTAACATATTCATCTTGTTCTGTGTCCTCAATATATTCCATGGTTCTAATGAACTTTCTTCTCTTTGTTGGCCCACTTTTCTGTGTTGTCATTTTCCTCTCGTAGGTTCTTACTTGGCCTTTCTTCAAGGGTGAAGGACTTGTGTCCTTATCTATTTGACTTATTTTCCTTGAAGCAGATATTGTTCTAGGCTTCTTAGCTAGTGTTCATAATGGAGTATCTGACTCTGTAGACTAAGAGTCACTTTCGTACTCAGCCTTGCCAGCTGGTGACTATCCCTCAGTTTCTTCTATTTGTTCGGTTTCTTCCTCTATGAATGAAAACCTTTTCTTCAAGTTCTTTACCATTTTTTCTTTCTTCCTATCTATTTTCTTTATGACCAAGCCTATTTTGATTATTTCTTTGGCCTCTTCATAAGTGTCAAACTTTGGTTGTGTTTTGTCTAAGGGTTCATTTATCAATGCATCGATTGAATTGGATGCTTGATCAATGTTTACCTCATAGTATAATGGTTGTGACCATGCTCTCCTTGGTACAATAGGCTTTATGTATGTGTGGTCTATGTCAACCATGAAACATATATAATCCTTGAATTTATCAATTAGTTTTTCTGGGATCCTTACTCTTTTCTGCATTCTCTCCTTGAATCCAGTAAAGTACTCATCCATGACTGTCTCAAAATTGTCTCCTAGTGATGTTATGTACTCACTGATCTGTATGGAGACTGGTCTAGTGGTATCCCATTTTACATCTCCTACTGATGGAAAAAATTCTTACAAGTAAAATAAAATGCACATGATAAGTGAGCCAAACTTACATGTATTTATCTTTGCATCTCTGATTGTTCTCAAGTTTTCTTCTAACTGGTTGAGTAGAAGTTCTCACAGATCCAACTAGGTTCCTTTCTTTACAATCTTATATGTTGTATCCACTGCACTGAATTCTATTATGTTCATCGTTCTAGCTTGAATGAATTTGTATCCTAGGACACATGCTCCAAATTTCAGTTCATCATTTGTGATATTGGACACCTTAACTCCTCTTCCATCACACTTGGCTCCTGTGTTATTTTCAATTTAAGCCTTGGGTGGGTGTTTCAATGCCTTTACCTTATTGGTTATAGGATAACTGGTGACTACATGAATAACATCTCAAGTTATCATTTTAGGCTCATCCAGCCATAGCTTGTGATTGTGAATTCTGCTCAGTACTAACCGAATCCACTCGGTTTTCAATACCTTCTAGAAGAATATGGAATTTGTGATCCCTTTCAATTCTATGTTCTTTTTCTCATCTTTATAGATCCATCATCATTACATAGCTTCTTGAAAGCTTGTTCAACCTCGAGGTCACCAATTTATGTAATCTTACAGTGAATGTATGCTCACATGTCCTCAACAAGAAAAACTCTAGCTGGTATTTTCAAGAATGCTCCAGCATTGTCGGGTTGAGATGCAATCTCTGGGAATATCTTGTAATGGGGTTCCTCACAGGGAGAATTACTGATAATTTTGACCTTATCCTTCTTGATGTTCTTCAGTTTAGTGGTTCTTGAAGTTGTGGCCATTGTTTTAGACATTTAGGGCTTTCTTTAAATCAATAAAGTAGAGTTCTTAGTTAACGTAGGAACTTACTATTTACTTCTATAGTGGTCACTAATCTATTTGGAGTGTTGTAGGTTGAGTTGAAGTCACTCTATGATGCTGTCATTGTGTGGTCAAATTTCTCTTTCGTCGCTCTACTCTGCTCGCTAGTGAATAATGAATCCCTTCTGTCACCGTTTTATAGATGTTTTCCCTAAAATAATTCATTAATGCTCAACCACTCCTTATTGTAGGAAGATGGAGTCATCAGGTTAAACTCTAACTTCTATTTTTGGTGATAATGCAATGCTTCGGGGTAGTCATCTAACTTCTTTCTTTTACCAACGGGTTTCGATGGTTTGCAAAAACAACTTTTTCAACTTGCTTGATTACTGGCAAGTATCGGTTTACACTAGCAACTTAGCTTTTACATGTTAATCAATGATTCTCGGTAAGTGCAGACAATTCATATTTGAGTTTATAATGATAGATTTTGGTGTGTATTACCCGATAGAATAGTTTTCATAGATTTTAACAAGTAATATCATGATGCATCTTTACTTATGCTAATTTGGCATTTTATCAACATATTATGGAACTGATGTAAAATACTACTTAGTGTAATGTAATTCCATACTTTTTCTTCTTAGGTGTGGTGGTGATGTCACACAATCCATTGGATAGGGTGTCACCAATTGTATTGCTCGGTCTAGCTTCATCATTGTTTGTGGCTTTCCTCCATATTTTGTTTCTCATCTTCTGGATTTCTTCAATGGTATTTCCATTGGGGAATGTGCTGGTCTCTATCATTCAATCTTTGCAGTCTTTCTTGAGATGACCAAATTTATGATAGTGTAAGCATGCAATTATGGGGTTAGTCTAGCCTCTAGAATTTATTGTCCACTATCTCATACAGTTTGCAGAAATGTGACCAAATCTTCCACATGCTATACAAATTTTCCATGCGTTGTAATACCATACATACTGGTTACCGACTCTTTTTGGTTGATAGGCATTTTATTGACCTTTGGGCTTCCATGATTTGTTTTTCCTCTTCCATCATTCAAGAGTTGTGTGCTCATTAATTTTGCAAGTAGGTCAGTATCTGCCCATGTAGGTTTCCTTCTTTGGTTGTTTCATCTCAAAATTACATTCATGTGCTTTATGTCCTTTCTTGTTACACTTATAACAAAATCCTATGAATGAAGATGCGGATTTAGGAATTTCATTTTTTTTCTACATACATTTTATGTGTGGCCTTTCTTTCCATAGTGATTTCATGTCAGCTTTCTTGGTCTTGGATTTGCATAGACATTCTTTGGATCAGCTTGATTGGGTGATCCTCCATTATCCTTATAGCCTAGACCAGTGTTGTTGTTGATTCTTTGTTGTCCATCAAGAAAATCATCCATTCTTTTATTGCTTTCTTTAGCTTTCTTGATAATTTCATTATGTTGCTACTGAATTCTGAGTTCTTGTTTCAGCCTTTCATTTTCTTCCCTTAGCTCAATGATAGCTTCTATTATTTCAATGAGTTCAACATTGATTTTGTTTGCCTCTTGACTCATAAGAATAATCTGATTTGTAATCTCATGATGATGTTCTGTTAATCTTTGTATTTTAGATTCTTTCTCTTGTAGTGTTTCAGTAATCTTCCTTCTATGATCAATAGCTCCTCTAATGTAGCAGGCATGTATCTCAGTGCCATGATGATTCTCTCCGTCGCAACTAGAAATTCAAAGTTTCCTCTTTAATGTTGTTGACCACTCTCAAGGTGCTCTTTTTCCATAGCAAGTTAGTAGCATGCAAATATATACAAGTAAACTAGTCAAATCAATCCAAATATTAGAACACAGATTCTTATAGCTATATGAAGTACTACAATATATATATATATATATATATATATATATATATATAATGTTTAGAAAAATATGTCATAGCTAACTACCCATGGGCTTGGTGATTCTAACTGTTCTTATCACAAGTTCAAATAGTTATAGGTTCACAAATGTCTTGGTAATATTTTAAACAGAGTATCAAGATTAACATAAAATAGAGACAATAAATTATCTCATCAAAAAGGATAAATGAAGTTTGTTAAAAGATCTATAAGCAAGAAAATTCAATGAGAGGATATAAGGTGAAGATTAAGAAGTTAAACCTAATTATTATAGTTCCAAGAAAAAGGTCAAGTTATGAGGTAAAATTTAAATGGTTTATTGAGCTTAGATTTGTGAAGAAGATGATCGAATGACTAAGCATGAAAGATAGAAAACCTAAGCAAGGAGATTAAACGGAAAAAAATTTCTATATAAAGGATGAGAACTAACAAAATAAGAGATGCTGATGAGTTGAATTGAGAAGTAGAAGTTTAAGAACAGAGTTATCAAGTAGAGTAGAGAAGCAGAAAAAGAAGAATCTACAGTCTAGAGAAGAGATAAATGGAGTGTGTGATGCCAATATTCATGTGAGCACAAAGGATTTGACCCAAGAAATGGCAGTTTCTATATTTATAACTCAAATTTTATACTGTTCCTTATTAGTATTTGTAACATGGAAAAACTCTTAATAGAGTGGATTTAACCATCCTATTTGTAAATCCTAGAAGTAGGTGACATTCAATCAAACTATTTAAAGACCTCTAACAAAGCCACTCGAATGGTGAAGATCTTAAGAAATCTGAGGTAAACCATGTAATAGGTTAAAATCCAGAAAATATGTTTGTATTCTTTAACATGATAAGTTCTTAACCGAGCGTACTTCAGAAGGGTACATTTTTATTGTGGGTCACAATTCCCACAGAGGTTTTTCCTTTTTGGTTTCCTCATAAAATATGATGTTAACTGAGTTTGAATATTTTTTTTCATATTATGAAATGTTATATGGTTTTTTAAGTTATTAAGTTATTTTGTGACTCGGTCATTATTCTATTCAGTTCTACCGAGTGAGTCAGTGACCTAAGTTTAAGCATTTAAGTTAGATTTTTTTTGATTCATCCTTCTCTTAGTGGACCAACAATTGGTATCAGAGCTTGGTACTCTAAAGTGTGAAGTTTAAAAGGAATTGATATAAGCTCTAAAGATGTATAAGAGGGAGGCACCAAAGTTCAATAGGGATCATTTCTCTACATGGAAAAGTGGAATGAGATTGCATGTGTCTGGTATAGGAGAGTGTGGACTTCATTTTCTTCATAATTCATATGTTGCACCTATGACTGTACCTTGAAAAATTGATGAGAAAAGACAAAAGAATGAACAAAGACAAGTCATGATTGAGATTGTTTCTACACTTACCGACTAGGAATATGATGAACTTGATTGATGTACTAATGTGAAAAAAATGTGAGATAAGCTTATTTTGACCTATGGTAGAGATAAGCATGTTCATAAGACAAAGGAAGAAACTTTGAGAGGTAAATTTGATTCAATGAGAATTAAAGATGGAGAAAACATAAGATAATACAACACTAGACTTAAGGAGATTGTTAATTCTATCAGACAAGCTGGTGGATCCATAACAAAAGAGCATGTTACCAACAAAATATTGAGAACCATGCTACCAAGTTATACTATTCGAGTGTCTTCTATACAAGAGTTGAGATCATTTTCTCAGATGAATGTTTCACTTGATGCTACTATTGGTAAGATGGTTTCATTTGAGATAATGATTTTGATAATAGTTTTCCTGCTACATCTGAGAATGAGTTTGCATTTAAGTTATCTTTGAAGATTGGAAGTTATAAGGACTCTAGAGCTAGTGATAGATATGTGAGAATTGCTAGTGAGACATTTTACTGCTGTCAGAGTGGTTTGGAAGAGTTATATGCTGAATATAAAGAGAATGAGAGAGCGTTAGAATCTTATTTGGCTAGAAGACTAAACAGACAAAAAGGTAGATACCAAGGTAAGTTACCATTGAAATGTTTTAATTATAACAAGATTACTCATATTGCATCTAACTGCCATGAGAAAGAAAATGAGGAGAAGAAATATAATAGAGATTAGGAAAAAAGAGAATAGATTTAGGAGATTTAGAGACTAAGAAACAAAGGTAAGAAATCTTGTCATATTGCTAATGAAGGACTAAGTGATGATGTTTTAGATGGAAGTGATGGTTAATAAGTTGTGTATGTTGCTATTAGCGATGATTTTGATGGAGAGAAAAAAGAAGAACCAATAGCCCTAATATTACACATAAGTAAGAATGAAACATGGATTATAGATAGTGATTATTTAGATGACATGACTGGTAAAACACTTAAGTTTATTTACCTGGAGAAGCATGATGAAGGATTTGTTAGATTTGGTAATGATTCTCCACACACTGTGAAAGGAAAAGGTTATACAATTCTACTGGATAACACAAGTGTTGGAATTAATGGGAAGTGTGTACTGAGAAGGGAGGGGTGAATCAGTACCTCCAAAACTTTTGTATCTTTTAACCTTTATCCTTTGAGAAATAAATTGTTTATCCAACCATCTATTCTATACTAACTTGATGTAAGATATATCAATTCTTTAACTTAATCAAACATGTGAACATTCATAGAAACATTCATGAAAGTAATTGACACATAACACAAGATATGATAACTCGGTTAAGAGATTTACAATTGGATGGTTAAATCCACCTTCCTTGAAAGTATTTTTACACTTTTCTTCACTTGTTAGAATGTAAGAAAACTACAATTTGAACTGAGTGTATTCAATCTCCTATTTCTGATTACAAACCCATTTAATATTACATGTATAAGTGTATCACCTAATGTGATTGAATAATACCTTTGTTGCTTGGTAGCCTCTGTTCTTGGTCCATGATAACAAAATTCACCTTTTGTTGTCCTGGTTCTTGAAAATTTTAGTGTGATCCATAGATGTGCTTGTAGGCTTCATTAATCCTCTCATCCATTAAAGTGAATGATTAAAATATCTATTTATAAGATGGATTGACCTAATTAAGTTTCACATAAAACAATATTGACTCTAAGATCATAGGTTTACAATTTAATCTTGATATTTTAGTCTATGTGTTTTAAATCAGTTAGACTGATTAAAACACTTACGTTAATGTTTCTTGTTCCTAAATTAATGGTTTTAAAACAAATCAAGACTCTATAAATAGAATAATAATATTTTATCTGACGTGGAACTCAGATCCACTTTTTGCAGGCTGCAACTGACTTTTAGTTTTTGGTGGTTGGTAATGCTCCGACGTGAGTTAGACTATCTCTTAGTGTTCCTTTCTTGAACTATCTCTCAGGTTGCACTTTGACTATTCTCTCAGGTTGCATTTTATCTTGCTCATCAGGTTTCACTATCGGGTTCCTCTTTATCCTTTTCACTTTGCATTTTTAGTTTACACACAAAACCATGTCGTCAGTTTTCTTTGTACTTAGCAATTTTCGGTGATCTCTGATATCTTTATTTTTGGTTTTCTCTTGTCCCATCTTTCAGTGCATGTTTACCGAAGATCTTCTTTGCATACTAATGGAAAAATAATGTCATCAATCTCCCCCTTTGACATTAGTATCAAAAACTGATATGTGCAAAATACTAACAAAATGTTTAGTATGTACACCATGTATATTCCTTAGTCATTTCATGACTCCCGCTATGTATATGTCGGTATAGTATAAGTGTATGTGCATGATACTTTGATAAAATTCACCTTGTGTTGTATATATCATATCATTATGCTCACTTTTTTTTTCTTTTTTTTTCTGTACTTTATAGTTTCCTATCTGTACATATCATTATTTCCCCCTTTTTTGATATTAAGGGCAAAGGTTTATACCTATAGCTTATAAAAAATGTGAGTGTGAGGATTTCATGTGCTCCATCATCTTCTCCCATTTGTCTTTTAGGTTTTCTAGAGCCATGTGCTCGAGTGTGATCCTTGCATGCATACCGTAGATGTTGTCTTCTACAGACATCTCGGGGGTGGGTATCAGTTGCCTTGCTAAAGTGATATGTTGTTGAATCAGTGTTATATTTGGTTGAAGTTGAGCCTAGAGCTCAGTAACCTCTTCCTGAAGTTGTGGTTCTGCTTCCCACAGTTCTAGTCTTAACCTTTTTATCTCAACAATTTTCTCATAATGCAACTTTATTCCATTGTCCTCGATGGTTAAGCGTTTAGCTACTTTGATAATTTATCACTATGGTCCTTAGTGAATTTATTAATTGTACTCAATTGTTGTGTCAAGGAAAAAACTTCTGAAATTATTGGATCTAATTCACTTACTAATTTTGAAAGATTTACTTGTTTTTTGCCACTTCTTGGCTGATCTTTTCAACAATTTTGTGCTAATATTTATTATCTACTCTCTCCTCAATTGTCTTTTCTACATCAATGTTCTACATTGTAATGGCCTTGGTGAGAGTGGCTGGTTGATCAAGGATAGGTCGATTGTGATCAACATCAACATCAGGTACAATCTGATTCAAGATGTCCCTAGTTGTTTCTAGTACCTTGGAGTCTCGGTGCTCCTTTCTTATCTTCTCTTGTAGTGCCTTCCTTTGGCATATTTCACCTTACTCTTTAAGTGCTTCATAGTCCAATGTAGTTGGGTCACATTTGGATATCTCAATGATCTCATCTAGAGTGACTTCAAACTCATTCTTCTTCTTCTTCTTCTTCTTCTTCTTCTTCTTCTTCTTCTTCTTCTTCTTCCATAGTACTGTCTGACCATTTCTCATTTGCAACATTCATATGCTTGTTTTCGATGGTATCCATTTCCTCTTTTTCCAATTCAACATGTATAATGATAATTGGCTATTTTGTCTTAGTAGCTTGATCATTCTTCATTTCCCAATTCTTGGTTATAGCTCTCTGTGGCTCAGGACTTTTTTCCTTAGTAGGTTTGTTGAGTATCTTACTCCAAATTTTATTGTTTTCCTTCTCTAGCTCTATTATCTTTCCATGAAGTATCTTGTAAGCTCTCATATTGGGTGAAAACTCCTGTGCATGTTTCTCCACCATCTCCTTGATTTCTTCCATTTTGGATTCAGGAGGCATAAGAGAAACAAGGACTCTTTCCCTTACCTCTTTCTCATTCTTTAATGCATAGGTCCACTTTGAAAATATTCTATCATATAGTGCATTGGACACTTCATCATTGAATTTTAATTTTACATATTTAAATTTTCTCATCATTTTGATGATTGCCTCTTCAATGTTGTTCTGGTCCAGGGGATCCAGAGTTAACCATCTTCTGACTTTTGACTCATTAATTGATTCTTATTTAATCATTAGTGCACATACCTGATTAATGGTTTTAGGGACCTTACTCTTCTCCTCATGAACACCTTCATCCTATTCTATGTCTTCAATATCTTCCATGGTTCTAATGAACTTTCTTCTCTTTTTTGGCCCTCTTTTTTGTGTTGTCATTTTCCTCTTGTAGGTTCTTACTTGACCTTTCTTCAAGGGTGAAGGACTTGTGTCATTAGCTATTTGAATTCTTGTACTTAAAGTAGTTGTGGTTCTAGGCTTCTTAGTTGGTGTTCATAAGGGAGTATCTGACTCTATAGACTTAGAGTCACTTTCTTGCTTAGCCTTACCGACGAGTGACTGTCCTTCAGTTTCTTCTATTTGTTCGGTTTCTTCCTCTGTGACCGATAAAATTTTCTTCAAATTCTTTACCATTTTATCTTTCTTCCTATCTATTTTATTTACAACCAAGCCTATTTCGATTCTTTCTTTGGCCTCTTCATAAGTGTCAAACTTTGGTTGTGTTTTGTTTAAGGGTTCATTTATCAATGCATTGATTGCATTGGATGCTTGATCAATGTTTACCTCATAGTCTAATGTTTTTAACCATGATGTCCTTGGTATATCTGGATTGATGCATGTGTGTTCTATGTCAACCATGAAACATATATCATCCTTTAATTTCTCAATTAGTTTCTCTGGGATCCTTACTATTTTTTGCGTTCTCTCCTTGAATCCAGTAAAGTACTCATCCATGACTGTCTCAAAATTGTCTCCCAGTGATGTTATGTACTAACTAATATGTATGGTGAATGGTCTAGTGGTATTCCAATTTACATCTCCTACTGATGGAAAATATTCTTGAAAGTAAAAGAAAATGCACATGATAAGTGAGCCAAACTTACATGTATTTGTCTTTGCATTTTTTATTGTTCTCAAGTTTTCTTCTAACTGGTTGAGTAGAAGTTCTGAAAGATCTAATTGAGTTCCTTTCTTTACAATCTTATATGTTGTATCCACTACTCAGGATGCTATGTTTTTCATCCTGTTAGCTTGAAATAATTTCTAGCCTAGGACACATGCTGCAAATTTTAGTTCATCATCTGTGATACTAGATACCTTAAGTCCTCTTCCATCACACTTGGCTCCTATGTTCTTTTCAATTTCAGCCTTGGGTGGGTATTTTAATGCCTTTACCTTATCGGTTATAGGATAACCGGTGACTTCCTCAATAACATCTTGGGTTATCATTTTAGGCTCATCCCGCCATAGGTTGTGATTGTGAATTCTTCTTAGTACTAACCAAATCCACTTGGTTTTGAATACCTTTGGGGACAATAGGGAATTTGTGAGCCCTTTCACTTCTATGTGCTTGTGCTCATCTTTTATAGATCCATCATCATTACATAGCTTCTTCAAAGCTTGTTCAACCTCTAGGTTGCCAATTTAGGCAATCTTGCAGTGAATGTATGCTCGCACATCTTCGACGAGAAAAATTCTAGCTGGTATTCACGAGAATGCTCCAGCATTGTCAATCTGAGATGCAACCTCTGGGCATATCTTGTAATGGGTTTCCTCATAGGTATAATTATTGATAATTTTGACCTTATCCTTCTTCATGTTCTTTAGTTTCTTGGTTCTTGAAGTTGTGGCCATTGTTTCAAACATTTAGGGCTTTTTGTAAATGTGTAAAATAGAGTTCTCAATTCACAAAGAAACTTATAGTTTACTTGTGTAGTGGTCATTGATCTGTTTAGAGTGTTGTGGGTCAAGTTGAAGTTGCTTTGTGATACTATGGTTGTGTGCTCAAATTTTGCTTTTGTCACTCTACTCTATGTTGCCCCACTTTTGGTCCACATATCTTTAAACAAAAGTGGATGTTTATTGTGTAGTAGTAGTCTTGAAAAATTCATGTAAGTCTAGAGTCTAAGTATAAATGTCCCCTTAGGCTAGGAGGTGTTTATCGGATCTCCCAAAATTAAATCCTCTCTTGTGAGCAGGAGGGAATCTGTATCTGAGATCATGTTTTCATTGGGTAGTTTAAGTTCCCAATCTGATAAAGGCCACTGTTTGAAGAATTCTAACATCTGTCTTATATGCAGTTGAAGTATTTAGCTGTAACTCTTCATTTTTCAGCATTGACGGGAAATTGGTTTCAAGCTTCACCATGGCAGAAAATCACCTGTAGAGTGTGTTTTCCGCAATTAACAGACCTAAGAGTATTAGATGTCAATGAAGGTTGAAAATGAGAAATTTTTGAATAAGAGATATTTGGGAATTCAGATCGAACCTATTTCCAGCAAAGAGAATGATTAAGTGAGGAAAAATCTAAGGTGTAAGCTTATAGGTGGAAAAGCAAAAAATGGCTTCTCTACTCCAACAAGCGAGTTTTGACCCGCGAAGTGTGCTTTATACCAAACCTTTAAAATGAAGGAATTTTGAGGAAGAATTTATCTCATTAGGAATCCAAGATATAAAGAAGGCCAATGAAATCAACATGTGTCATCTTGGCACCCCAACAGGCCAAATTTCTCCTTCGACAGATTTTTGAATGGAGAGTACTCCAAAAGCATTTCTCCGCCCAAAGGAGAAATGGAAAAGTAATTTTCCACTACCTTAGGAAAGTTACCAATATGGTTACAAAAGTGAAAATAAATTTCTCAATGGCCCGTAAGAGCAAAGTAATTAATCTGAATAAATTTGTTTTACTTCATAACGGATGTTTTCCATTAATGCTGGGGTATTTTCATTCATGTGGCATGGGAAGTCGACCATTAAATGGTAAGAATTCAAAAGTTATAAAATTAGTTGAAGGTTGCGAATAGGAGCCACCATTTGTTTGCTAGATTGTTTGAATTCAAAGCCCCTGATATTTGTTATTCTTTTCCCCTACATTCTTAAGACATTTTCCTAATCCCTAAGTAAAATCATTCAAAGCATGACTTCCAGATTCATGGGATTCAACAGAATGAATGACATCACCTGAGAGTGGTATAAGATCTCAGATAAATCTCTAAATTTCTTTGATATGCGTAAATTCCAAAATAGATAGAAGGTGGATCAAATGCATCCTATTATTGAGAAGCTTAAGGAGAGCGGGTTAGTCAAAGCTGTTGGTTTTCCTATAGTAGTTCAAGCTCCTAAGTTGGTTTAAGAATGTATAGCTTGATACAATCTAGACACCAAGAAAATTATTCTTCCTGACGACATGGTGCTTCTCTCTAATGGCAGAGAGTCCATTTAGAACTCGGTTCACATGCCAGAGCAAGCTGAGTATTCTAAAATGACATACAGTCAAGCGGTGACTGAATATATAGCCAAGAAGTCAATTTGGAAGAAGGAGATAATGAAGGCATGGTTTCAAGAGCCTAGAAGTGCCAAAGGGAAGCTGCCAAAAACACTATATGGCACTAATCTGAAGTTGGAGATCATAGATATTATCCTGCTACTCCACAGGATTAGAGGTGAGAGTGAGGTGCTCAATTTTGTTGAATATCATTTCTTCCTAGTTCAAGTAATCTGTTCCCAACATCATTTCATTGATTGGGCCCTTATGGTAAGTGAGAACCTCTCAAATGCCCTAAATAGAGCTAAGCGCCATAATGAATTTTACATGTCTTGAGTCCTTTTATATATTCTATCTACAATCCAAATTTGGCCAAGGCTTCCTAGATTAGAGGAATTTCTTGATGATGTTAAGAGTTACAAAATTTTCCCCTCCTTGCAACTACATAATAGCTATGCTGATTATCTCAGAGTTAATGATGCATTTACAATGAGAATGTGCAAGGAAATAAAAGGTTTTCTAGAGAGGAGATTCTCTCCTAAAGCCATGGCTTTTATCAACCAATTTGGATGTTGTTTTATTCAGTTCAGAGATTTCCCATACCTTTGTCTTGCAGGTTTTGATGACTTCGCTTTGAAGCTGCCCAAGTATCCTACTGATATGATCATGCTGATCGAGGTGATGAGGAAATCATTCCAAGTGAATTTAATCTATATTGATGCTCGGAAGAAGGGATACAACTTCCACGTGACTGTCAGAGCTTACAATTGTGCATCTCAGTTAGAGGTGAAGAATGTTCTAAAGACATTCTCAAAGAGTTTTTCTTTGGAAACCTATGATGTCTTGAGGCCGTAGTACGATCCAGTGAATTATGCCAGATATTTCTTGCAAATAATCCATTCTATTCATCATGTCGATGATATTGAAGACTAATGGGCCAATTGTAAAGATGATTTGGAGAGTAGGGAGAGGTTCTACACCTGGTTAACTATTGAAAAAATCAAAAGGTTCAAAGTTTACATAGTAGTGGAGGGGATAAAAGATTATGGTAATCACATGTATGACAATACATACCTGGAGAAGATAAAGCTCACCCCCATCAGTTCTGAGCCTATGCTAGATCATGCCATCAGTGACTTACAGACTATAATGAGTGGAATTTACAAGAGGATAGAGCAATGGGTTGAATGGATCGTAGGGAGAAGAAATAGGTCGCAAAGGAAGCCTCCTACTCAAAGTACCCCGACAAAGGATACTTCCAACATTGCAACAACTTCTTTGGTGATACTCCCAACTATGACCAAAATTTCATCCCAGCCAGCCAAGGGAGGCGATGAACCTCCTGAAAAAGAATTTCAACCAAAGAAGACTTGTGGAGAAGGCCTGCTTCCAGATATTGGGTCAATAGAGGAACCCACCAAAGGTGCAGAACCTAAGAAGTTAGCTAAAGCAGTTTCTAAAGAGGCCCAAGTTGGTACTTCAACCCAAGAATCTACAAGGAGAGGGTCCCCTATCATAGTAGAAGTGGCTGAAGATACTCTCTCAACCAAAGAATAAGAAGAAGAGGCGAGGAAAAAGCAGAAGGTTGCTTCAGTTGCCAATGGTGTCCTCTTCTCCTACCTCGGTAAATCTATTTTCTTCAAGACCAAAGTATACTCTTCCAGTCATTAGGAAGCTATTTATAGAGGAGTTGGTCTCTGCCACCAAGGTCACCAACACTGATTCATAGATAGAGAATACTCTTGAGTGCAAAAGAAAGAGGGTAGAAGAAGGAGGCCCAGCAAGGACACTTTAGCTCAAGCCTTGCGACCCGACACTATTGCAGAGAAAGAAAAGAAAGTAAAGACGCTGTCCACATTGGGTCAGGACCCAGATTTTGGGCACTTCACTATGGAAGTAGTGAAACCCATGAAGGAGGGAAGGTTTGAAGATTTAACTCCTTCATATTTTAACCTACACTCATTTGACATGGGTTTAGCTTGACATGATACCAAGGTGGATTGGTGGAAATGCACTAATATAGTGATTGAAGAAGAACTAGAAGAACATAAAATGGCTAATGTACAACTTAAGGCCAAAGTCAATGAACTAGCTAATTTCATTCGGCAATTGGTCAGTCTGGTTTCTATTATTCCCAGTACTCAGACTACATTTGATCCCAATGCCGCGAAGAATCAGGCTATATTAGCCAAGTTGCAAGAGGATAGTCACTTTGCATAGATTGGAAAGGGATGGGTTGAGAGACTCAAACCTGAGGGATTGGCAGTCATCAAGCAATTGGGTAATTCTCTCTTAAGTCTAGAGATGGAAAAGAACAACATTGAGAAGAATCTATAGACTATCGCATCTGAGAGACTGAAGTGTTAGGAGTGCATAGTGACGCTCCATGTGGCAGTAAAAATGAAGACCAAAGAGGCATTGAAAGCCAAGATTCTACAAAAAGGAGATGAACCTCTAATCTAGTGGCTTCAAATCCTATAGTTCAAAATCAAGATGATCATTTAGGCTGAGACGGGGTTGCAACAAGTAGAAGTTAAGATTAGGGAAGAACAGAACAAAGACTTTAAGATTCTTCAAGGTCTGCACACAAAATCACAAATGAGTGGAAAATTTAAAGAAATGATAGGATTGGCCAATATGCATAAATCATTTTTTGATTACGTGCATAAGCTGTCAGAGTAGTCTTCCACCCACTTGGACAAAGTATTAGAGCTCCAGCAATTGAGTGGATGTATTTACAAAGCCATGGAAGAATTGAAGGATCAGACATATGCAATTAAGAGCCTAGCCGATGAGCATTCAAGGTGGCTCATCTGATATACCAATGTCCATGTCAACAGGCATGAAGAGCTCATCAAAGTCATTACAGCTGTCACCGCCTATAGGGCTAAATTAGACAAAGGGAATGAAATTGAAGCTTAAATAGATTCTCCCTTTGTATAAAATTTTGATTATATTGTAATGGATAAACCTTTTTTTATCATCTATCCTTAAAAGAAGTTGAACCATTTTGGTTACTCTTTTTGTAATGGTCAAGACTCAAATTCTTTATGTACTATACCAAAAGTTAATACAAAGGTCAGCTAAATTTTGGTGTAAAAGATAGCATTTTGCTGAGTCAAATTTGTATGTCTAAATACCATTTCTTTAACTGTTCCATTGCATTGCATTTATCTTTCTATTAAATTCAAATGTTTCTTTAAGGTTAGATTTGAAATCTATATTTAAACCCAAATTTTGTGTTATAATTTGATACAGTTAATCAAGGGGAAATCCATTGTCATCCTAAGTTTGGGAAACATTTTTGTGATATAGATCAATTCACTATCATTTCATCATTAATCTTTAGTCTTGCATCTGCATTTTTAGTAGCTATTCATGCATTACAGATATTGGGGGTTAATCTAATTGATGAAATCTCTGAATCAGCTAGATTTAGAGTTGAATTTATCCTATCTGAGCTATTACTTGTCTAGGTTTAGCTTGGTTTACCTCTTCTATTCTCGGGTCAAGAAATAACCCTTATTAGATTAGGAAAGATCAAGATTCACTAATAATCATTCATACAAGGTAGTTGTACCTTTAAATTCAGAGGGAAATTAGTTTTTCATGAACAATTTTCCAACCGTTGTATTCAATTGTTCTTAAGTATTTTGGGTATTTTAGAGTTAAATTCAAAAGAACAATCTGTTTACCAATAGAAATTTGGCAACTCTGTTGGGGAGATGAATAGTCATTATACCAGAAGCATATCATGGAGAAAGATGGTGCTTCCCCATGAAAACATAATTCCTCTGCTCCAACTGAGTCTTGGATTCCAAGACAACCAAGAAGACCTCATCTCGTCATTGAATACTTTCATCTAGAGATACAGAAGAAGCACCGAATATTATAGAAATGTCAGTCAAGTGCTAGAGAAACAAGAAGCTAGAGCAGAAGTACTTGAAGGAGCCTTCCAAAGGAGAAATCTAAGAAGGGCACACGCTGAGTAGAGCATGAAGCTAGGATACAAAATTAGTGAAAAATATGGAGTCTAAAAGATTTCTAAGGAGTACAAGGAAAGAAGGTAGCACAGACCCAGTATTTGAGAGACTTACGGATATTAACTTTTCTCTTTTAGAAGTACCTTGCCAAGGAAATAGAACTACAAGGAGCCAGAGTAGACCTTCTTCACCTCCTAAAAAAACTACTTAGTTGTCCACCACTTGCCAAGTGTTAACTTTACACGGTGTAGTTTCCCCTCATTTTATCAATCTAACACCCTATCTACCCCAAGTAGCAATGGCACTTCCTTGGGCCACCACAGTCAGACCTCTACAATTAGCAGCATATAACCCTCTCCCTTTAGGTTCTAGAAAGAACTTTCCCAAATTTTTTGGAGATGGGAAAGTATCTACAGACAAGCACATTGTCGCATTCTTTGCTTCAGTCAATATCCTGGTAGTACAAGAGAAGGATGTGGCTGTTAGATTATTTGTTTAGACCCTTGTTGAGGGTGCTACCAATCAGTTTCACCATTTACCTAATTCTTCTATCATAGATTGGGCTTCCATGAGAGCTGCCTTTGAAAGAAGGTTTAAAACTGCTAAAGATGAGAATGCCCTATTAATGCAATTAACTTCCATCAAGAAAGAACCCTCTATCAGTATGAGGGATTTCATAGAAAAATTCAAAAATCTTGTAAATCGTATTCTAGCAGCTGAAAAGCCTACGAAAGGAAATTTCAAAACATTTTTCATAAGCGCTATGCCACTAGACATCAATTATGATCTAAGAAGGGTGAACCCTACAGATTTGGATACCACACAAAGAACTTCTGTAGAACTTGAAGACCATATGATCTCATTTGAGAAATGGAAAAGAGAGATACAATCTATAGCCAGTAGTAGCAATACTATGTCATCAGATGAGATGATTCAAAAATTATCCAATGAATTCATTGCCTTCAAGAGGCAACTCCCCAGATTTAATAATCCCTATCTATGAAACTTTCAGGATCAGCCTGGGAGAAACAACGAGGGGAGGAATGCTGATGGAAAGGCATTATAGTTAATTTCTCTTCCATAGAGGCTAGCTAAAGAAGCTCCTCCTAAAAAAGGAAAAATGTTTTCCTTCTACCTAACTATAGATGATGATGGAGAGAGCTGCCCCGATGTAGCTCATGCTTGGCAAATGCATCAGATTGATGAGTGGAATGTTGGGGTGTCCAAAGCTGAACTAGATTCATACTCACATGGCGACTCTAAAAACTTATATTTAGAGTATGAATTAGATTGAGAGAAGAAGCAACATGTTACACTACCATAGACGAGACCTCTTATACAGTCTTGACCTGGAGTCAGAAGGATAAAAGCCCTGCTTCAAAACCTCCATTTAGAAATAACAAGGAATCTACCTCCTATTCTAAGGAGGCAAATCAAGGAGTGAAAATTCTACAAATAGTTAAGGAGAAAAGATCTTTTGACATTATTCAATTCTGTAGAGATTCCAGAATTCAAATTTCCCCTATAGACTACCTTAAGTCTAATCCCATAGAACTGCAAAAGCTAGTAGATTACTGTAAAGAAGGGAATCTAGAGTTAAACCAAAATGTCATGAATACCATAGAAAATGAGTCTATATTTGTAGAACAAAATAAGCAAGGGGAACCTTCTATTTTGGCTACTTTCCTAGGCCAAAATCCTGACCCGTTCTATGTATCATTATATATCAATGGTTGCAAGTTAAGAAATTGCATAATAGACTCTGGAGCCTCAGATAATGTAATGCCTTCAATAGTAGCTAAATATTTAGGACTTACTCTCACTAAAGCCCATGGTATATGTTACTCTATGGATTCCAAGCAAGTACCCCCGGTTGGTCAAATTAAAGATGCTCAAGTGGCCTTGGTGGTACACCCCGAGAAGAAGATGTTGCTAACAATCCTTGTTGCTGATATACCTGCTAGTTACGGTTTACTCTTAAGGATTTTTTGTAGGGACCTTGGAGGGGAGATAAAGCTGGATTGGTCTCAAGATTTAATCCCAGTGGGCGATAAAAAGATTAAACTAGTCCCGGAGGAGAAAGCTAAGTTTACAGTACTAAAATTTGATTACCCTAAAGCCCAAATTTTGTATCAAGAATTGGAATTCGGTAACTATATGTTGTTTACTTATGATCACGATGAGGAAATGGAACTGAGGGAAGAGTAAAAGTAGTTTTTTGTCAAAGAAATGCCACCACAAATTTGGAATATTGAATTTGATGACAGTTGCGCATCGTCAGAATCTGGTGCAGGTGTGGTCTTGATATCACCAGATGGAGTATGTGAGCCCTTGGATTATAAATTGGAGTTTGGGAGCACCAAAAATACTATAGAGTATGAAGCCCTCCTATTAGGGATTATTGTTGCAAAGGAAAAGGGTGTGAAGATCTTGAGAGCTCATGGTGATGCTGAGCTAATCGTGCATCAAGTCAAGAATCAATACTCTATAAAAAATTACAGATTAAAAAATTACAGAAACAGACTATGGGACAAAATAGAGGCACTTGATGCATTCTTTATTGAATCTGTGCTGAGAGAATTAAACTCCAAAGAAGAATCCTTGGCAGTGTTAGCTTTTCTACTCCTCCCTCACCCAGAATTCAAAGATAAGAAGTACCAGGTGGAAATTGTATATCGACCATCTATGCCCGATAATGTAGAAGATTGGAAAGTGTTTGAAGATTATCATAATCTCCTTCTCTTTCTGGAGAGTGGTGCTGACTTCCATAAAGATGTCCCTAACAGAACTAAAAGAGACCATCACGACAAGAAAAATAAGGATAAGTTAGATGTCATCTAGTTACAAGGTAATATCATTCCTCCCTATTTGATCACTCTTTAGAATATTTTCAATAGGCATGACACCTTTGTGAAGAAGAAGAGAATTGAGAGAGGTCATACTATTGGTGAATATGAGGGAATGAACATAGGAACTGAGAAAAATCCCAAGATGATCAACATCAGGAAATGTTGTACTGAAGAGGAAAGGAAAGAGGCCAGGAAACTCTTCCTAGAATACCAAGATGTTTTTTCCTGGAGTTTTGAAGATTTGAAAATTTTTATGAATAGGAAATTCAAACACCAGATTCCCTTAAAACCTGAGGTGACTCCATTTAGACAAAAATAAAGGAACTAAAACCCCAAAGTTGTTGATGCCATATTAAGTGAATTTGAAAAAATGCTCAAAGCAAAGATCATATACCCTATCCATCATTCTACCTGGGTAGCAAATATAGTGCCTATGAGGAAGAAGAATGGAGAGATAAGAATCTGTGTTGAATTCATAAACCTTAATCAATCTTCCTTGAAGGAAAATCATGCACTTCCCAACATGGATCATCTCTTGTAGATCGTGGCAGGAGCCAAAATGATGTCCATGTTAGACAGCTTCTCAGGGTATAACCAGATTGAAGTTGAGAAAGAAGATCAGCATAAAATGACTTTCACTACTCCATAGGTCACCATTGCGTATCATAGAATCCCATTCAAGTTAATCAACACTGGAGCCACCTTCCAAAGAGGTATGGATCTTTCCTTTAGTGCCATGAAGAACAAAATCATTGGTATGTATCTAGATGATCTTACTATATTTTCTAGGAAAAGAGTAGATCACATAAATGATTTACGAAGAGTATTGTAAAGGTGTTGAGAAGAGAAGTTTTCATTGAACCCCAATAAATCAGTTTTTTCATAACTGAAGGGAAATTAATGGGTCACATTGTTTCCCAAGAAGGCATAAGAATTGACCCATAAAGATTAAGAGCAATACAACAATTGAGTTTTCCTGGGAACAAAACTGGAGTGAAATCATTTTTCATCCAGGTAAACTTTCTGAAGAGATTCATCCTAGAATTTTCTAAGATTACTAAATGCATAGTGGACATGATGAAAGGAAATGTGAGTTTCAACTGGAATGACTCGGGTATGCAAGACCCTTGGTTTGAAAACATTGTTTATTTCCTGACATATGGTGAATTCCCTGAAGGGTTAACTTTGAAGCAAACAAGGGATCTTAAACTAAAAGATTTTAGATATGTAATCTGGGAGGATTGATTGTATAAGAGGTCCATAGATGGAAATTTCCTCCGGTGTCTCGACAGACAACAAAAAAAGAAGTTGTTAAAGGTGTTTCATGACAAAGCTTGCGGGGGAAAATTCTCCTCATCAATCACTACATTCAAGACTTTGAGAAAGTGTTATTATTTCCCTCAAGGTAACGGTCAAGCTGAATCTAGCAATAAAAATTTGGTAAACATCAGTAAAAAGCTTGTAGAAAACAACCAGAAAAATTGGTATAAGAAGATCTATGAAGCCCTCTAGGTGGATAGAGTGACTCCCAAAAGAGCCATTGGTGTATCTCCTTTTGAACTTGTTTACGAGGTAAAACCCAGTCTTGCATTACCATTAGAGTTAGCAACTTGCAAACTGAGAACAACAGTGGAGGATGGCATATACCAAGATGGTTTAGAAAAGAGGATTTTATACCTAAACAAACTAGAAGAAGAAAGGGAAAAAATGGTTGATCATATCACATGGCACCAAATGCATGTGAAGAACTTGTTTGACAAAAAGAGAAGACACCGAAAATTTATGGAGGGCGACATGGTGTTGTTATGGGACAAGCACAAGGCACCCAAAGGCATGCATGAAAAATTCAAAACACTGTGGAAAGAAACTTTCAAGATCCATCAAGAATTTGAGAAGAATTCTTTTCAATTGACATATCTAGATGGTGAAGCACTACCCCTGACATATAATGGTTAGGATTTGAAACTCTATCAGGTCTAAATTGAAAATAGGTAACCCCTATATTGTAAAATAGTTACATTTAGTTCCTTTTCTTGTTTTCCTAATTAGGTTTCCTTTCTGCTTTCCTTTCCCTATCTTGCTTTAGTTTTTTTGTGAGCCACTTTTTATTGATCTTTTCAAAACTAGAGACTTGAGTTCCTTGCTTGGACATGTGAATGTCCAAGTCCCTAGACAGAGCCAGTTGTTGCCCCACTTTAGATCCATGTACCTTTAAAAACAAGTGGATGTTTATTGTGTAGTAGTAGTCTTGAAAACTTCATGTAAGTCCGAAGTCTAAGTCTAGCTATCCCCTTAGTCTAGGAGGCCTTTATTGGATCTCCAAAAATTAACTCCTCTCTTGTGAGCTGGAGGGAATCTGTATCTAAGATCATGTTTTCATTAGGTAGGTTAAGTTCCAAATCCGGTAAAGGCCATGGTTCAAAGAATTCTAACATCAGTCTTATATGCAATTGAAGTATTTAGTTGTAACTCTTCATTTTGCAACATTGGCGGGAAATTGGTTTCGAGCTTTGTCAATGCAAAAAATCACCTGCACAGTGCATTTTCTACAATTAACAGACCTAAGAGTATCAGAGGTCAATGAAGGTTGAAAATAAGAAATTTGGGAATAAGAGAGCTTTGGGAATTTAGGTCAAACCTATTTCAAGCAAATAGAATGATTGAGTGAGGAAAAATCTAAGGTGTAAGATTATAGGCAAAAAAGCAGAAAATGGCTTCTCCACTACTCCAACAAGCAAGTTTCAACCTGCAGAGTGCACTTTCTGCTAAACCTTTAAAATGAAGGAATTTTTTGGAACAATCTATCTCATAAGGAATCCAAGATATAAAGAAGGCTGATGAAATCAACACACGTCATCTTGGCAGCTCCATAGGCCAAATTTCTCCTTCAGTGGATTTTCAAATAGAGAGTACTCCAAAAGCATTTCTTCGCCCAAAGGAGAAGTGGAAAAGTAATTTTATGCTACCTAAGGCAAGTTACCATTATGGTTAATAAAGTGAAAAGACAAATTTCTCAACGGCCCGTAAGAGAAAATTAATTAATCCAAGTAAAGCCATTTTTCTTCATAATGGACATTTTCCATTAATGCTGGGGTCTTTCATTTGTGTGGCAATGGCCGATAAGAATTCAAAAGTTATAAAATCAATTGAAGGTTGTGAATAGGAGCCACCATTTTTTTTTCATATTGTTTGAATTTGAAGCCCCTGATATTAGTTATTCTTTTCCCTTGCATTTTTAAGAGATTTTCCTAATCCCCAAGTCAAATCATTCAATGCATGGCTTCCAGATTCATGGGATTTGATAGAATGAATGACATCACCTCAGACTGGTATAAGATCTCAGATACATCTGTGAAGTTATTTGATTTGTAGAACTTCCAAAACATATTAAAGGTAGATCAAATGCATCCTATTACTAAGAAGCTTAACAAGAGCGTGTTATTCGAAGCTGCTGGTTTTCCTGTAGCAGTTCAAGCTCCTGAGCTGGTTTGCGAATGTATATCTCAATACAATCTAGATACCAAGAAAATTATTTTGCCCAATGACATGGTGCTTCTCTCTATTGATAGAGAGTCCATTTAGAACTTTCTTCACATCCCAAAGCAAGCTGAGTATTCTCAAATGACATACAGTTGGGCGGTGACTGAATATATAGCCAAGAAGTCAGTTTGGAAGGAGATAATGAAGGCATGGTTTCAAGAGCCTAGAAGCGTCAAAGGGAAGCTACCAAAAACACTATATGGCACTAATCTAAAGCTGGAGATCATAGAAATCATTGTGCTACTCCATAGGATCAGAGGTGGGAGTGAGGCGCTCAATTTTATTGACTATAATTTCTTCTTGGTTCAGGTAATCTATTCCCAATAGAATTTCATTGATTGGACCCTTATGGTAAGTGAGAACCTCTCAGATGGCCTAAATAGAGCTAAGCATCAGAATGAATTTTACATGTCTTTAGTCCTTTTATATATTCTAGCTACAATCCAAATTTGGCCAGGGCTTCCTAGATTAGAGGAATTTCCTGATGATGCTAAGAGTTATGAATTTTTCCCCTCTTTGCAAATAAATAACAACTACGCTGATTATCTCAGAGTTAATGATGCATTTACAATGAGAGTGTGTAGGGAACTACAAGGTTTTCTAGAGAGGAGATTTTCTCCTGAAGCCATGGCTTTTATCAGCCAATTTGGATGCTATTTTATTCAATTCGGAGATTTCTCATACCTTCATCTTGCAAGTTTTGATGACTTCCCTTTGAAGCTGCTGAAGTATCCTACCAATATGATCATGTTGATCAAGCTGGTGAGGCAAGCACTCCAAGTGAATTTAATATATACTAATGGTAGGAAGAAGGGCTATGACTTCCCTGTGACTATCAGAGCTTATAGTTGTGCATCTCGGTCAGAGGCAAAGAATGTTCTAAAGACATTCTTGAAGATGTTTTCTTTGGAAATCTATGATGTCCTGAGGCCATAGTACAATCCAGTGAATTATGGTAGAGATGTCTTGCAAATGATCTATGCTATTCATCTTGTTGATGATATTGAAGACTACTGGGCCAATTGTAAAGATGATTTGGAGAGTAGGGAGAGGTTCTACTCCCAGTTAAATATTGAACAAATCAAAAAGGTTCAAAGTTAACATAGAAGTGGAGGGGTTAGAAGATGATGGTAATCATATGTACGAAAATAAATACCTAGAGAAGATAAAGCTCACCCCCATCAGTTCTAAGCCTATGCTAGATCAAGCCATCAGTGACTTGCAGACACTAATGAGTGGCATTTACAAGAGGACAGAGTAGTGGGTTGAATGGATGGCAGGGAGAAGAAATAGGTTGTAAGGGAAGCCTCCTACTCAAAGGACCTTGGAAAAGGATACTTCAAACATTGCAACAAATTCTTTAGTGATACTCCCAACTATGACCAAAATTTCATCCCAGCCAGCCGAGGGAGGCAATGAACCTCCTAAAAAAGAAGTTCAACCAAAGAAGACTTATGGAGAAGGACCACTTCCAGATATTGGGTCAACAGAGGAACCCACTAGAGGTGCGAAACCTAAGTAGTCAGGTAAAGAAATTTCTAAAGATGCCCAACTCGGCACTTCAACCCAAGAATCTCCAAGGCAAGGATCCCCTATTATAGTAGATGTGGGTGAAGATACTCCCTCAACCACAAAATTAGAAGAAGAGGCCAGGAAAAAGAAGAAGGTTGCTTCAGTTGCCAAATTGGTGTCATCTTCTCCTACCTCAGTAAATCCATTTGATTCAAGACCAAAGTCTACTCCTCCAGTCATTAGGAAGTTATTTATAGAGGAGTTGGTCTCTACCACCAAGGTAACTAGCACCAATTCATGGATAGAGAACACTTTGGAGCACAAAAGAAAGAGGGTAGAAGAAGGAGCCCCCAACAAGGACACTTTAGCTCGAGCCTTGCAACCTGGCGCTGCTGCAGAGAAAGCAAAGAAAGTAAAGATGATGTCCACATTGGTTTGAGACCTCAAAAACTGGGCACTTCACTATGGAAGTAGTGAAACCCATGAAGGAGGGTAGGTTTGAAGATTTAACTCATTCAGATTTTGAACTAAACTCATTTGACATGGGTTAAACTCATTTGACATGGGTTTAGCTCAACATGATACCAAGGTGGATTGGTGGAAATCCACTAATATAGTGATTGAAGAAGAACTAGAAGAATTTAAAATGGCTAAGGTACAACTTAAGGCTGAAGTTAGTGAGCTGACTAGTTTCATCTGGCAATTGGTCACTCCGGTTGCTAGTATTGCCAGTACTCAGACCACATTCGATCCCAATGACGTGAAGAATTAGGCTATATTAGACAAGTTGCAAAAGGATAGGCACTTTGCATAGATTGGAAAGGGATGGGTTGAGAGACTCAAATATGAGGGATTGGTAGTTGTCGAGCAACTAGGTAATGCTCTCTTAAGCCTGGAGACGAAAAGGAGCAACATTGAGAAGAATCTGCAGACTTTCGTATGTGAGAGACTAAAGTGTTAGGAGTGCATAGTGACGCTCCATGTGGAAATAAAAATTAAGACCAAAGAGGCATTAAAATCCAAGATTCTACAAAAAGGAGATGAAACTCTAATCAAGTGGCTTCAAACCCTAGAGTTTAAAATTGAGATGATCATTCGGGCTGAGATGGGGTTGGAGCAAGTAGATGTTAAGATCAGGGAAGAATAGAACAAATACTTTAAGATTCTTCAAGGTTTGCACACAAAATCAAAGATGAGTGGACAAGGTAAAGAAATGATAGGATTGGCCTATATGCAGAAATCATTTTCTGATTATGTGCATAAGCTGTCAGAGCAGTCTTCCACCCACTTGGACAAAGTACTAGAGCTCCAACAATTGAGTGGATGTATTTACAAAACCATGGAAGAATTGAAGGATCACATAGATGCAATTAAGAGATTGGCCAAGGAGAATTCTAGGTGGCTCATCTGATATACCAATGTCCATGTCAACAGGCATGAAGAGCTCATCAAAGTCATTATAGCTATCACTGCCTATAGGGCTAAATTAGGCAAAGGGAATAAAATTAAAGCTTAAATAGATTGTCCCTTTGTATCAAATTTTGATGATATTGTAATGGATAAACCTTTATTTATCATCTCTTCTCAAAATAAGTTGAACCCTTTCAGTTACTCTTTTTGTAACAGTCAAGAATCAAATTCTATATGTACTTTACCAAAAGTTAATACAAAGGTTGACTAAATTTTGGTGTAAAAGATAGGATTTTGCTGAGTCAAATTTGTATGTTTGAATACCATTGCTTTAACTATTCCATTGCATTGCATTTATCTTTCTATTAAATTCAAATGTTTCTTTGAGGTTAGATTTGCAATCTATATTTAAACTCAAATTCTATGTTATGATTTGATACATTTAATCAAGGGGAAAATCCGTTGTCATCCTAAGTTTGGGAAACATTTCTGTGATATAGATCATTTCACTATCATTTCATCATTAATCTTTAGTCTTGCATGTAAATTTTCAGTAGCTATTTATGCATTACCGATATTGGGGGTTAATCTGATTGATGAAATCTCAGAATCAGCTAGATTTAGAGTTGAATTTATCCTGCCTGAGCTATTTCCTATCTAGGTTTAGCTTGGTTTATGTCTTCTATTCTTGGGTCAAGAACATACCCCTGTTAGATTAGCAAAGATCAAGATTCATTGAAAATCATTCATAAAAGGGAGTTATACCTTTAAATTCAGAGGGAAATTAGTTTTTCAATAACAATTTTCCAAGTGTTGTATTCAATTGTTCTTAAGTATTTTGGGTATTTTAGAATTAAATTCAAAAGAACAATCTGTTTACCAGCACTCTGCTTGTTGGTGAATAATGAATCCCTTCTATCACCTTTTTATAGATGTTTTCCCTAAAATGAGTCATTAATTCTCAACCACTCCTCAGTGTGTGGAGACAGAGTCATTGGGTTAAACACTAACTTCTTTTTTCAGTGACAATGCAATGCTTTTGGGTAGTCGTCTAGCTTCTTTATTTTACCAACGGGTTTTGGTTTTTTGTGAAAAGAACTTTTTCAACTTTCTTGATTACCAACAAGTCTCGGTTTACACTAGCAACTTAGCTTTTACATGTTAACCGATGGTTCTTGGTAAGTGCAGACAGTTCATCTTTGAGTGTATACCAATAGATTTTGGTGTGTATTAGCTGATGGAATAATTTTCATAGATTTTAACCAGTAATATCATGATGCATCTTTACTTATGCTAATTTCGCATTTCATCAACTTATTACGTAACTGATGTAAAATACTACTTAGTGTAATGTAGTTCCATACTTACTTGTTCTGCTTAGGTGGGGGTGGTGATGTCACCTTATCCATTGGATAGGGTGTCACCAATTATATTTCCTAGTCCAGCTTCATCATTGTTTGTAGCTTTCTTCCACATTTTCTATCTCATCTTTTGGATGTCTTCATTAGAATTTCCATTGGGGAATGTGCTAGTCTCTGTCATTCGGTCTCTGCAGTCTTTCTTGAGATGACCAACTTTATGATAGTGTAAGCATGCCATTCTGGGGTTAGTCCAGCCTCTATACTTTCTTGTCCACTGTCTCATACAGTTTTCAGCAATGTCACCAAATATTCCACATGCTATACAATTTTTCCATGTGTTGTAATCCCATACATACTCATTACCGACTCTTTTCGGTTGATAGGCAGTTTCTTGACCTTTGGGCTTGCATGCTTTCTTTTTCTTCTTCCAACATTCAAGAGTTGTGTGCCCATTACTTTTGCAAGTAGGACAGTATTTTTCCATTTAGGTTTCCTTCTTTGGTTGTTTCATCTAAGACTTACATTCATGTGCTTTATGTCCTTTCTTGTTACACTTATAAAAAAGTCCTATGAATGAAGATGTGGATTTAGGAATACCTTTCATTTTTCTCGGATACATTTGATGTGTGGCTTTTCTTTCGACAGTGATTACATGTCATCTTTATTGGTCTTTTATTTTCAAAGACGTTCTTTGGATCAGCTTGTCTGGGTGATTCTCCATTCTCGGTCTAGCCTAGACCGTTGTTGTTGTTGATTCTTCGTTCTCCATCAAGAAAATCATCCATTCTTTTATTGCTTTCTTCAACTTTCTTGATAATTTCATTATGCTACTACTGAATTTTGAGTTCTTGTTTCATCTTTTCATTTTCTTCCCTTAGCTCACCGATAGCTTCTATTCTTTCAATGAGTTCAACATTCATTTTTTTTGCCTCTTGACTCATAAGAATAATCTGATTTGTAATCTCATGATGATGTTCTATTAATCTTTGTATTTTACATTATTTCTCTTGTAGTTTTTCAGTAATCTTCCTTCTATGATCAATAGCTCCTCTAATGTAGCAGGCATGTATCTTGGTGCCATGATGATTCTCTACGTCACAACTAGAACTTAAAAATTTCCTCTTTAATGTTCTCGACCACTCTCAAGATGCTCCTTTTTCGCTAGAAAGTTAGTAGCATGCAGATATATATACAAGTAAACTAGTCAAATCAATCCAAATATTAGAACACACATTCTGATAGCTATATGAAGTACTACAATATATATATTTTAGAAAAACATGTCAGAGCTAACTACCCATGGGCTTGGTGATTCTAAATGTACTTATCACAAGTTCAAATAGTTATAGGTTCACAAATGTCTTGGTAATATTTTAAACAGAGTATCAAGATTAAAATAAAATAGAGACAATAAATTGTCTCATCATCAATAAGGATAAATGAAGTTTGTTAAAAGGTCTATGAGCAAGAAAATTTAATGAGCGGATATAAGGCGAAGCTTAAGAAGTTAAACTTAATTATTATAGTTCCAAGAAAAAGGTTAAGTTACGAGGTAAAAGTTAAACGGTTTACGGAGTTGAGATTTGTGAAGAAGATAATCGAATGAATAAGCACAAAAGATAGAAAACCTAATCAAGGAGATTAAGAGGAAAAAAATTTCTATATAAAGGATGAGAAATAATGAAATAAGAGATGCTGGCGAGTTGAATTGAGAAGTAGAAGAAGCTAAAGAACAGAGTTACCGAGCAGAGTAGAGAAGCAGGAAGAGAAGAATCTAGAGTCTAGAGCAGAGACAAATGGAGCGTGTGATCCGAGTATTCATGTGAGCACAAATGATCTTACCCAAGAAAATGTAATTTCTATATTTATAGATCAAATTTTATACTATTCCTTATTAGTATTTGTAACACAGAAAAACTCTTAATAGAGTGGATTTAACCATCCTATTTGTAAATCCTAGAAGTAGGTGACATTCTATCAGACTGTTTAAAGACCTCTAACAAGGTCATTCCTAACATGGTGAAGATGTTAAGATATCTGAGGTAAATTGTGTAAAAATTTAAAATCTACAAAATATGTTAGTATTCTTTAACATGATAAGTTCTTAACCGAGCGTACTTCAAAAGGGTACATTTTTATTGTGGGTCACAATTCCTAGAGAGGTTTTTCCTTTATTGGGTTTCCTCGTTAAATATGGTGTTAACTGATTTTGAATGATTTTTTTTCATATTATGAAATTTTATATGGTTTTTTAAGTTATTTAGTTATTTTGTGACTCAGTCATTATTGTATTCAATTCTACCAAGTGAGTTAGTGAGCTAAGTTTAAGTATTTAAGTTTGATTTTGTCTTATTCATCCTTGGTGCAGGAGCACCTAGGAAATCCTCAAAGCCCTAGTGTTTTGGCATGTATCTAACCTTATCCAAGTCAAAGTGTGTGCGTTTTCATATAGCCTTAGAAGGTCATGATGTGTGACTAGGTGAAATAGTGTTAGTACTATGTTAACTTTTAGTCTTTGTTAGTTTCTTTTAGTAGTTTAGTCCTAGGTTGGTCTAAAGATGGGAAATGGGTCCTAATTGTGTCCTAGACCCATTTTGAGTGAAAAATATGCTTCATGATTCATTAATGAGGTTATTTCATCAAACTAAATGGGTTAGAGGCCCTGGTTTATAGCTTGCATGATAAATGCAAAAGATGCTAAAAGTTGTCATGACAACATTTGCAACTTTTTGCAAATGTTGCATGCAACTAGACAACATTGGATCCCCTACATTCTAGGAGTGGTAATTGATTGAAAATGACCTAAAATGGTGGATAAGGCATCTTTAGACACTCTATGGCTCATTTCCTGAGGTAGAGTGAATGCATGCAACTTTTGGAGAGCAAGAGAGTAATTTTTGGTGAAAACAGTACATAGTCGACTACTTTGCAAGTTTTTAGTATTTGAATGGATTGAATATTGAGATATAACTATGGATTCATGTTGTAGGGATTTTTTAAGAATTTTTCATTTAGAGTGTTAGTCATTTTTAGTTGATCTTTTAGTTGTAAGAAAATATCTTCTTTTTAGGTAGTCTGCTGGTCTCATTCAAACAGTTTTTGGTTTCATGGCTCCCCCATGAAATTAAACCATGGGAGACACAAAAGGTTGAATTAAATACTTAGGGTTTTCCACTAAACATAGTTTATATAGAGGTAGGAAGTCAGGAGAGAATTTTAGATATTTATAAGGTCATGGCCTTGGCGAGTTAGGACAGCCTGATTAGGAGTATGACAGGGATAAATCTATTTGCAGAGACAAGGGAATGTAATGGAGAATGGAACCAAGTGTGGTATCAGTTTTATTAGGGTCTCATAGGTCCCTAGTTTTGATCTCAAATTCAACCAATCCATGTAGAATTATTTTTGAGGAGAATTCAGAGAGTTTCTAGTAGAGAGCCAAAATAGGCCTAAAAGCCCTACTTTCTAGGACATTGATGTACAGATAGTTTGAGAACCATATACCTTAGAAATATTTTAGGTCTCCAAAAAGGGTATCTAGATCCCTAATTATTTTTTGGGGTTGTGTGTAAGTTTTTAGAGTTAATCTTGAAAAACCCTCTCGATAGGGCTAATAGGACCATTAGGCCTAATAGGATAGTTTGAATGCAAATAGCGAACTTGACCAAATGGGGTTTGAAGACTTATGGGATTGGATTTGTATGGATGTAGAATGAACATTCCAAGACTATGCATAGACCTTTTAACAAGAGAGAAGTTGGTATGAATAATTTGGCATTGGAATTCTTCAATCCATAGAAAGCAGTGAGACAAAACTATGAGATAGTTGTCCCTTAGAGTGAAACACAAAAATAAAGACTCCTAAAGAAGATATATGAGTGGTCTTAGGTTTAGTACCTAGAGACCAAAGAGGTCCTAAAGAGATATTTGGAACCTAAGTGGACTAGGAAGTACAAAATCTAGTCTAGAGCATTGTGTAAGCACACTTATAAGCTTACTTCTATCAGATTGGTATGAGAGCCTCTTTTGATCAGGCTTGTGGTTAATGTTACAACTAGAGGAATCCATTGGAGAGTAAAAAATGGTGACTAATTCTGAATTAGAAAATATGGTAGATGAACAAGAGGATGAGAAAAAATTACTTTGAGATAGGCTTGCTCAATTGGAGAAAAAGTGGATGAAGTTGACGTAAAGGCAGATGAAGTGAAGGACAGAATGGAAGGTAAAGGTAAAGAGATTTCCCTTGAAGATGATGTCCCAAAATCTGATCTTGTCCTAAGAAAAGAACCATTCTTGAAATCCCTAAAGGCTATGAGTGGTAAAGAATTGGAAGGAGTTTCCATTTTTAGTGGCAAAATGGAACCAGAAGTAGTCCTTGATTGGATAGAGGGACTAGAGAACCATTTTGAGTGTGATGGAATCATAGAGGCTCAAAAAGTGAAAGTTGCTAAGGCAAGATTGAGAGGGTCTTCTCTCACTTGGTGGAAGTTCCTCCAAGATAAGAGAGAGAAAGAGGGAAATAATCTCATTTCTTCATAGAAAGCTATGGTAGCAAGAGTAAGAGAGGCTTACATCCCTAAGGATTATGAAATCCAGTTACGCAAGAGAAGACAAGGTCTAAGATAGAAGGACACAGATTCCAACTCATACAATGAAGAGTTTGAAAGACTTTGTATGAGATCAAGGGTAGAAGAAGATGAGAAATTGAGAGTAGCAAGGTATCTTACTAGCCTCAAATGGACCATTCAAGATGAGATGAGTCTTTTGACTCCAGATACATTTCAGAGATGCCACCAAATTTCTATCAAGGTGGAGGACAAATTGAGGAAGAAACAAGAATCCAATACTACAAGAGGAAGGGGTAGATGAAGAGACACCAGGGGACAAAGAAGTGGTTATGGAGAAATAAGCTCTGAATCTAAAGGACAATCAGAGACTAAGCTCACTAAATAGAATGAAGGAAAATTCAATAGGGGGAGTTCAAGCAAAGGGGGGAACATGAACAGTAGAGGAAGAGGTAGTAGCCAAGGAAGAGGCAACTATTTTTCCAACATGAAGTGTTATCACTGTAATCAATTAGGACATATTGCCTATAGGTGTCCAAAGAAGGGAAATAACTCTCAAGGGGGTGATAAAAGAGTGAACTATGTTCATGAAGAGACAAGTGGGAACAAGAACCATGAAGTGCCACTGGAATCAGAGGAGGGAGATGTTGGAGATTTGATTCTGAATAGTTGATTGATTGTATGTTTGTCATTGATGACATCATATAATACACAAGTAGTACTTCTGTATGTACTTATCAATATGATGACATGAAGACTAGCGTGGATAGATACATGTTGTTGACATGTTTACTATGCTATGTTCATACACACAGACTTAGATATGAAGTTTCAGTAAAGATATGTAATTTTGTTATTGACGGTTACAGTTCTGGAAGAATAGTGGTTTAAGGCTGACATATGTAACTTGTTAATTGAGTTGTGCCTATTTTCAGGATATGTGTGTGTATATTCATGATGAGTTATGAGTTTTTGATATTAATCTAAACGTGCCAAACATATTTCAAGAAGATTGCAAAGTTATGATTAATTTGGTGAAGCTGACTTAGTGAAGTGACATGTCTATTTAGTTAGTACTTGCGTGGTTGTAATTATTCTTGCACACTTAGTAGAGCTAACAAGGATGTTAAGAAGAGTCATCCTATAGGTCCCATGATCTCATACTTGGTGTATGTACTTATAGAAGGTCATTTGTGATAAGAAGAGTTGCAAAAGACAGAGATTGACAAGCAGAGCAGAGTGTTGATACAACAGAGCTATGTTTATCATATGTTGATATTATAGATGTTTATGTTGAAGCATTCAAAATATAGATTAGATTGTTATATTTCTTTATAAGAGGTTAAGGCATGGGCACATAAAAGGAACTAGTCAGACAAGTAGTGTCACAAACAACAGTTCATCTTGTTGATACAATGTGTCTCAAATAACCAGAAGGTTGTAGCCTTCACCACTTAGATAGTGACTCCTTGGACAGTGAGTCCTCCACCCCTAATAGGGTTATTGTAAAAGAATCCTAACAGGGTCCGACCCTTAACCAGGTCACTATACTACTGCATTGTAATGTACAACTCCTAACAGTGTTGGAAGATCTTTTAACAGGGATCACTATAAATAGTATAGTTCTTTGTGGGTACTAATTCCCACCAGGATTTTTACCATTTGGTTTCCCCGTAACCAAATTGATTTGTTGTGTAAAGTGTTATCTATGTGTGCATTTACTTTGAATCAATCTGGATTAATAAGTATAAGATAAAGATTTAAGGTTGCCGATAACTGATTCACCCCCCCCTCTTAGTTATCTCTGAAGTATTCTAACAATTGGTATTAGAGCCAAGTTCCTTGGAGAAGAAGCCTAATAGATTAAGGTAGATCAAGATGGCATACTTCAGAAAAGACAGCCCTAAGTTTGATGGAGAGAACTATTTGGATTGGAAGAACAAAATCGTAACACATCTACAGTGCATTGGATTTGAGATCTTTGATATTGCTACACAAGAGGTTGAAATCCCATCTCTGAAAGACTTTGCAAAGGATGATGCTACTAGAAGACAAAAGGAAACATTTACCAATAATGCAATTTCCAAAGAAGCCCTAATCAATGCCTTATCTGACAATGAATTTTTCAAAATCAAGAAAACTGACAAAGCACATATCATATGGAAGTATTTAGAAGACATGTTTGAAGGAGATGTTCAAGAAAAGAATGCACGTAGAAAGACATGGAAGAAGAAATACAATAGTCTTGAGATGTTTCCTAAAGAGAACATTAGAGCTTATAATCAGAGGATAAATGAAGCAGTATCTGGAATCAGAAACAATGGAGGAGAAATTTTAGAAGAAGATATAATGGATAAGTTGTTAACTACCTTGACATCAGACTATGAAAACAAGATCAGTATTCTAGAAGAAACTATGCAATTCTCGCAAGACTTCAAGAGAGAGACTTTGATTAGCAAACTCTCTGCATTTGAGATATCAAGATTGAAGAATGAACCTACGAATTAAACAGCCTTCAAAGCTTCAATCCACGGTAAGAAATCCTCACACATCTCTAGTCATAATGAAAATGAAGAAATTGATGAAGAGCTAGAAGAGATAATTTCCATGATTTCTAAAAGAGAAAAGAAGGGAAAAGGAAAGTATGAAGCACAGCTTCCATTCAAGTGTTGTTCATGTAATAAGATTGGTCACTTTGCATCTAAGTGTCCCACAAGATTCAAAAAGTTTAGATCTGATCACAAACCTAAGTATAGGAAGGAATGTTACGATGCTGAAGAAGGTGTAACTGATGAAGATTTAGGAGAAGATGAAATTGGATTTATTGCCCTTAAAGACATGGAAGGATTGCTTGAAGAAATGGACATTGCAGATAAAGAAGAACAAGAACTAGCCCTAATTTCCAAAGCAGATGTCAGAACTGATTGGATCATTGACAGTGGATGCTCACACCACATGACAGGTGATAAAGATAGATTTGTTCATCTAGACAAATAAAAAGGTGGTATGATTAGATTTGGAGATAACACTCCTAAACCTATCATAGGCAGAGGTTCCATCACCTTGGATGGAAAGACTAAGATAGATGATGTTCTATATGTTGATGGATTACATCATAACTTGCTGAGTGTTGGACAACTACTTGACAAAGGCTATCATTTGGAGTTCAAAGACAACAAGTGCATCATTAGCAACAAGGATGGA